>JABTXL010006405.1:22039669-22102207 GCA_025134845.1 Neodon shergylaensis
CTTCTTCTTCTTCTTCTTCTTCTTCTTCTTCTTCTTCTTCTTCTTCTCCTTCTCTTCCTCCTCCTCCTCCTCCTCCTCCTCCTCCTCCTCCTCCTCCTCCTCCTCCTTCTTCTCTGTCTTTGGTTTTTCAAGACAGGTTTTCTCTGTGTTACTTTGGAGCCTATCCTGGAACTAGCTCTTGTAGATCAGGCTGACCTCTAACGCACAAAGATCCCACTGCCTCTGCCTCACGAGTGCTGGGGTTAAAGAGTTCTTGCTTCTTATTGGCTAGGTTTAACATCATAAATTACCCCATCTCCATTAATCTGTGTATCTTCCTGTGGCTGTGGCTTACCATGTAAAGTTCCATCTCAATCATCTGTATTCCACGGGGCTGTATGATATCTTCTAGCCTGGTTATATTCTGTTAAGCCATTGGCTGAAAGCAGCTTCTTTATTAACCAATAAAAGCAACACATATACAGGAGATCTTCCCTCACCATTTCCCCTTTTCTGTTTAAATAAAAATGAAGGTTTTAACTTTAACATCATAAAATTACATATGACAAAACAGGTATCAAGCAAGAATTATAGCTATAATAGTGATATCTACTTTATCTTTTAGCATAACTAAGGAAAGCTATAATTTAACTATTTAGTCTTCAACTCCATCAAAAACTACAGAAGGATAAAATATTACCTAAGTAAACAGGAAGTTCATTGTAAGCAACTACCAAAAGACTAGAATTAACAGAGACATTTTGCTGCCTGGACAGTCACCCAAAATTCTTCTGTAATGTTGGTGTATCCAATCTTCAGCCCACAGGCCCATAGTATCTCACAGAATTTTCCATGAAGCAGAAAATTTGAAGATCTGTCTGCCTTGTAATGGCAAAGCCCATCAGTTTCTTTCCTTTGTGTCCTGAAGGATGTCTGGCAGACTCTTTCATGAAGCAGGAACTCTGAAGGACTGTCTTACCTTCTTTAGTCAACTTCCATTTGGGTCTTTTAAACTGGTCCACCTGATAGGTGTGGAATTGGGCCCCACATTGGGTGTGATATGAAGATGGGCACTAAAAAGAAATCCCACACTAGCTCAGAATTGAGTATAATAAAGGATTATTTATTTAGGGGTAGTCTCACAGATTGCAGCTCTCTGCATGAACAGGGAACAGGAACCAAATCTAGCAGTCAGAAGTGGGCAGGTAACATAAAGGCTACTGACTAAAGAATTTCTTACAAATTTCCTATAGCATTTCATTGACTTTTTTTGTTGTTATTCCTGCCTGGTTCTATCCTGGGTCTCTAGACTGTCCAGACTCTAGAAGCTATCCAGGCTTTGTCTAGTGTGGACTTCCTTTGGGGGTGTGGGCTTCCTCTGAGGGTGTGGGCCTCAAGTTAACCAGTTATTGGCTGCCCACTCCCACAAGTTCTGAACCATCATTGCTGCAGCTTATTTTGTGAACCTGACAGTTTGTAGATCAAAAGTTTTGTGGCTGGGATGTGTCCCAGTCCCACTGTTGGAAGCATTGTGTGGTTACAAAAGATGGCCAGTTCAGACTCTATATCCTCCATTACAAGGGGTCCTCACTGGGGTCACTCTCATAGATTCCAGTAAGTTTCCATTATACTCTGTTTTTACATTGGCTCTCAGATGCCTCCAATTACAGTTGTTTCTACTCATATTCTTTCCCCCTCCTGACGCCTCCTGTTCCCATCCTCACCTGAACCCAGTCTACCTGAAAAAAATCTATTCTATTTCTATTTCCAAAATAGATCCTTGAGTATCTCCTAGAGCATTCTTTGTTACTTAGTCTCTCTGAGTTGGTGGATTGTTGAGTGACTATCATTTACTTAATAACCAATATCCACTCATAAGAGAGTGCATATCCCATTTGTCTTTCTGGGTGTAGGTTATCTCACTCAGAATGATTTTCTTCTAACTCAATCCATTTTCCTGCAAATTTCATGGTGTCATTTTTAACAGTTATGTAATATTTCACATTTTCATGATTCATTCTTTGTTGAGGGATATCTAGCTTGTTTCCAGTTTCTGGGTATTATACAAAACTGCTATGAACATAACTGAGTAAGTATCCTTGTGGTATGATTGAGCATCTTTTGATATATGCCTAAGAGTATAGTGCCTGGGTCCTTAGGTAGACTGATGCTAAGTTTTTTGAGAGATCACCATATTAATTTCAATAGTGGCTATAGAAGTTTGTGTTCCCACCAAAAATAGATGCATGTTTTACTTTCTCTACATCATAAACAGCATGAACTGTCACTGGTTGTTGTTGATCCTCACCATTCTGTCAGGGTAAGATGGAATCTCAAAGTAATTTTGATTTGCATTTCCCTGATGGCTAAAGATGCTGACACTTTCTTTTTAGTGTTTGTCAGCCATTTGAGATTTTCTTTATTGAGAATTCTCTATTTAAATCACTACCATATTTTTTATTGAATTATTTGTTTTGTTGGGTCTATTTTTTGAGTTCTTTATATATTTAGGATATTTGTCTTCCTATTTTTTGAGTTTTTTATATATTTAGGATATTTGTCCTCTATCAGATGTAGAGTTGGTGAAACTCTTTTCCCATTCTGGAGGTTATTGTTTTGTGCTATTGACAGTGTCATTTTCAGTTTCATTAGGTCCAATTTGTTAATTCTTGATCTTAGTGACTATGCTATTTATATTCTGTTTAGGAAATTTTCTCCTGCACCAACGAATTAAAAGTTATTCCCTGCTTTCTTTTCTGCCAGGTTCAAGGTAAATGATTTATGTTGAGGTCTTTGATTCACTTGGACTTGAGTTTTTTTGCAGAGTGATAGGTACTGATCTATTGCGTTCTTCTACATGTCTACATCCTTTCATGCCAGCACCATTTGTTGAAGATGCTTTCTTATCTGCATTGTTTAGTTTTGATTTCTTTGTCAACAATTATGTGTTCATAGGTGAATGGATTTATGTCTTGGTCTTTATTTTTTCCCATTGATCAATATGTCTGTTTTTATGCCATTTTCATGCTGCTTTTATTACTATAGCTTTGCAGTAGATTTTTATATCTGTGATGGTAACACCTCTGGCAGTTCTGCTATTGTACAGGACTGTTTTAGCTATCCTTGCTTTTTGTTTTACCATATTAATCTAAGTATTGTTCTTTTAAGGTTTGGAAAGAAATGTGTTGGAATTTTGATTGGGATTACTTTGAATCTGTAGATCGCTTTAGGTAAGATGGCCATTATTACTATGTTAATCCTATTGATCCATGAGCATGGGAGCTATTTCAATCTTCTGATATATTCTCCAATTTCTTTTTTCAAAGACTTGAAGTTATTTTCACACAGGTCTTTCACTTGCTTGGTTGGAATTACCCCAAAATATTATACTATTTGTGGCTGTTGTGAAAGGTATTGTTTCACTTATTTCTTTCTCAGCCCATTTATCATTTTTATATGAGAGCTACTACTGATTTTTTTTTTAGTGTATCCAGCCACTTTGCTGAATGTGTTAACGAAATATAGGAATTCCCTGGTATAATTGTTTTGGTCACTTATATATATTACCACATTGTCCACAAATAGCAATACTTTGACTTTTCATTTCTAATTTGTATCTCCTTGATTTTTTTGTTGTCTTATTCTGTAGCTAGAACTTAAAAATCTCTAATGAATAGATATGGATAGAGTAGACAGCCTTGTCTTGTTCCTGATTTTAATGGAATTGTTTTCAGTTTCTCTCCATTTAATTTGATGTTGCATCTTAGCTTGCTGTATGTTGCTTTTATTATATTTACATATCCCTTGTATCCCTGACTTTTATACTGATTCTCATTTTGAGTCTAGATTATAAAAATACTTTGAATATCTATGTCTATTGTTTCTGTTTTTTTTTTCATTTTCATCAGTTTTTTTTCATTCAAAAATTTACACTTCCTCCCCTCCTCCCATTCTCCTCCCACTCCCTGACTCCCCCTCTTCCCTCCCCCTCCTTCCTTAAGAGAGGGCAGGGAACCCTGCCCTGTGGGAAGTCCAAGGCCCTCCCCACTACATCCAGGCCTAGGAAGCTGTGCATCCAAATAAACTAGGGTCCCAAAAAGCCAGTACATGCAGTAGAAACAAGTCCCAGTGCCTTTAACAATGGCTTCTCAGTCAGCCCCCATTGTCAGCCTCATTCAAAGAATCCGATTTGATCACATGCTTGTTCAGTCCTGGTCTAGTTGGATTTGATGAGCTCCCATTAGAACAGGTACTCTGCCTCAGTGGATGGACTAACCCCTCACAGTCCTGACTTCCTTGCTCGTCTTCTCCCTCCTTCTGCTCTTCAACTGGACCTTGGGAGCTCAGTCCGTTGCTCTGATGAGGGTCTCTGTCTCTATCTCCATCCATTGCCCGATGAAGATTCTATGGTGATATTCGAGATAATCATCAGTGTGATAGTGGGGCAAGGACAGTTCAGGCACACTCTCCTCCGCTGGCCAAGGACCTAGCAGAGGACATCCCCGTGGACACCTGGGATCCCCTCTAGAGCCAAGTCTCTTACCAACCCTGAAATGGCTCCCTTAATGTAGATATCTTCTTCCCTGCTCCTATACCCACCCTTCCTCCATCTCCACCCTCTGAGTTCCCCAAGCTCTCCCCAGTCTTTCCTTTCTTCTTTCTCTCTCCACCTCTCCCCTTCCTCCTACCTCACCCAACACCCATGCTCCCAACTTTTGCTCGGCAATCTTGTTTGCTTCCCATTTCCAGGAGGATCTATATATATTTTTCTTTGAGTTCACCTTGTTATTTGGCTTCTCTAGGCTTGTGAACTATAAGGCTCAATGTCCTTTGTTTATGGCTAGAGTCCACTAATGGGTGAGTACATACCATATTCGTCTTTTTGGGGTCTGGGTTATCTCACTCAAGATAGTGTTTTCTATTTCCATCCATTTGTATGCCCATTGGTGTTTTCTTTAGGTCTACTTCTGTAAATGGATTTATTAAAATGAACTTTTCATTACATGCAATCTATGTACATACTTCCAATAGATTTAGATACATTCAGAGTTTTCACCTATGAAGATACTTAATTTTGAAACACTCTTACAATGCTAAAATAGAAAACTATTTTGATATCATATAGAACATAATATCTATATGTTGGGGTTTTATTATTATTATTATTGCCTGTTATATTGTATATTCAAATTAAATTATACTTTTATGAAATTAAGTTTATTAAAAGAAGCACATGCTTTTAAATTCTGAGCTTTCTTCTAGCCCTACTACAGAAATAAATTTTAAAAATTTAAAGGAATATATAAATGCTTGGTAAGATGCAAACCTTATATCTATTTTTAAGTTTGGAGGATGTGTATACAATGAATATATTTGTCAGATCCCTATCACTGTGACAAGATATGCGATCCAATCATTGTAGAATTTAAAACAATATATTCTGGCATCCACTTTCAGTGTATTGATACCTGCTTCCCCCTTCGGGCATTATAATAAATGACAGATGTGGAAGCAAGTGATAAAAACAATTCCCCTCACAGAGCCAGAAAGTGTATAAAAAGGGGTCTTTTCCAGGGTCCCAGTATCCCTTTTGAGTCACACCCCAATCAATGACCTAAAAACTTTCTACATGTTACACAAGTGCTTGGGTGTCAGGTTAAATTAATGATAAAGAGCTTCCTTAAATATACTCCTCCCATATACAAATATATCATGCTCATCCCCCATACACAAACACAATCACACACACACACACACCTTTAGATCCTAATACCTTCAAAAATAAATTATTCTATGAATTTAAAGATTAAATAATATTCTATCCAGGAAGATGATAAGAAAACCTATCATATTTAAATAACACATTTTCATAAACACATATATTTCCAGACTCCAATGATACATTTAGTACTTGAAAAACAAATCAGCATAATTTACAAAAAGAAGCTGTTAATGATGTGTTTAATATCATTAAAGTCGTTAATAAAGTGTTTCTATGTGCATGGATATGAAAGATGACTTTTACTTGTGTGTGTGTGCTGTGTGTGCGTGTGTGCACACATGCACATGTGAATACAATGTCAATCTACAAAGGACAGCTTCAGATATCGTTCCTCGGGTGCTGTTTACTTCCCTTCTGATACAACTTCTCTTTTTCCTGATCTTACCAAGATACAATGACTGGTTGCCAAGCACTAGGGGTTTACCTCTCTCCACTTTCCTAGCTATAGAGATTGTAGGTACATGGGTTGTGCAGACAGAATCCAGGATACTATGATTGCTTTGCAAACATTTCATCCACGGAGCTATCTCTGCAGCCCAGGTAAAAGAAAAAGACAACCTTCCCTTCTTTTATAAAACTGACTTTTTAAATTATTTTTGAGATTATAATTACATTTCCCCCAATGTTTTCTTCCCTTCAAATTCTCCATTTTACTCATTCCTATTATCCTTCATTTTATGGCCTCCTTTTCCATTAATTGTTATTACATTATAGTGTATATGTATGCAGCAACTATCAATTTTTAAAATTAACATGTATGTGTGAAGACCTGTATGAATTTGTGTGGACCCCCTGCTTACCTACAGAAGTTCTTAGATGCTAGAAGAGCGCATCTAATATCTAAGAGCTAGAGTTAGTCACCATGTTGGTGTTGGAAACTGAACTCAGGTCGTCTGCAAGAGCAGTAAGCTATTCTTTTTTTTTTAATTGAAAAAAAAATTTTTTTTCGCCTCCTCCCAGCCTCCCATTTCCCTCCCCTTCCTCCCACTCCTCCCCCCTCCCCCCACTCCTTTCCCCTTCCCCCCACTCCTCTCCCCCTCCCTCTCCAGCCTGAAGAGCAGTCAGGGTTCCCTGCCCTTTGGAAAGTCCAAAATCCTCCCCCCTCCATCCAGGTCTAGGAAGGTGAACATCCAAACTGGCTAGGCTCCCACAAGGCCAGAACATGAAGTAGGAACAAAACCCCATGCCATTGTCCTTGGCTTCTCATCAGCCCTCATTGTCCGACATGTTCAGAGAGTCCGGTTTTATCCCATGCTTTTTTCAGTCACAGTCCAGCTGGCCTTGGTGAGCTCCCACTAGATCAGCCCTACTGTCTCCGTGGGTGGGTGCACTCCTTGTGGTCCTGACTTCTTTGCACATGTTCTCCCTCCTTCTGCTCCTCATTGGGACACTGGGAGCTCAGTCCCGTGCTCCAGTGTGGGTCTCTGTCTCTATCTCCATCCATCACCAGATGAAGGTTCTATGGTGATATGCAAGATATTCGTCAGTATGGCTATAGGATAGGGTCATTTCAGGTTCCCTATCCTCAGCTGCCCAAGGAACTAACTGGGGACATCGCCCTGGGCACCTGGGAGCCATTCTAGGTCCAAGTCTCTTGCCAACCCTAAGATGGCTGCCTTAATTAAGAAATGTGCTTCCATGCTCCCCTATCCTGCCTTCCTTTATCCCAATCATCCCGTTTCCCCAAGTTCCCCCCATCCTCCCCTTCTCAATTTTCTCTCCCCATCTCCCCTTACCCCCCTCCCACCCAACCCCAAAGATCCCAATTTTTTGCCCGGCATTCTTGTCTACTTCCCATAACCAGGAGGTTAGCTATATGTTTTTCTTTGGGTTCACCTTCTTATTTAGCTTCTTTAGGATATCAAATTGTAGACTCAATGACCTTTATTTATGGCTAGAAACCAATTATGAGTGAGTACATCCCATGTTCGTCTTTTTGGATGGGGGTTACCTCACTCAGGATAGTGTTTTCTGTTTCCATCCATTTACATGCAAAATTCGAGAAGTCATTGTTTTATACCGCAGCGTAGTACTCTAATGTGTATATATTCCACACTTTCTTCATCCATTCTTCCATTGAAGGGCATCTAGGTTGTTTCCAGGTTCTGGCTATTACAAATAATACTGCTATGAACATAGTTGAACAAATGCTTTTGTCATGTGATAGGGCATCTCTTGGGTATATTCCCAAGAGTGGTATTGCTGGGTCCAGGGGTAGGTTGATCCCGAATTTCCTGAGAAACCGCCACACTGATTTCCAAAGTGATTGCACAAGTTTGCATTCCCACCATCAATGGATGAGGGTACCCCTTCCTCCACAACCTCTCCAGCAAAGGCTATCATTGGTGTTTTTGATTTTAGCCATTCTGACAGGTGTAAGATGATATCTCAAAGTTGTTTTGATTTGCATTTCCCTGATAGCTAAGGAAGTTGAGCATGACCTTAAGTGTCTTTTGGCCATTTGAACTTCTTCTGTTGAGAATTCTCTGTTCAGATCAGTGCCCCATTTTTTAATTGGGTTAATTAGCATTTTAAAGTCCAGTTTCTTGAGTTCTTTATATATTTTGGAGATCAGACCTTTGTCTGTTGCAGGGTTGGTGAAGATCTTCTCCCAGTCAGTGGGTTGTCTTTTTGTCTTAGTGACAGTGTCCTTTGCTTTACAGAAGCTTCTCAGTTTCAGTAGGTCCCACTTTTTCAATGTTGCCCTTAATGTCTGTGCTGCTGGGGTTATACCTAGCAAGCGATCGCCTGTGCCCATCTGTTGTAGGGTACTTCCCACTTTTTCTTCTATCAGGTTCAGTGTGTTCAGATTGATATTGAGGTCTTTGATCCATTTGGACTTGAATTTTGTGCATGGTGATTGATACGGGTCTACTTTCATTCTTCTACAGGTTGACAACCAGTTGTGCCAGCACCATTTGTTGAAGAGGCTTTCTTTCTTCCATTGTATACTTTTAGCTCCTTTATCAAAAATCAGCTGTTCATAGGGTTGTGGGTTAAAATCCGGGTCTTCTATACGATTCCATTGGTCAACTTCTCAGTTTTTATGCCAATACCACACTGTTTTCATTGCTGTAGCTCTGTAATAGAGTTTGAAGTCAGGGATGGTAATGCCTCCAGAAGTTCTTTTATTGTATAAGATTGTTTTGGCTATCCTGGGTTTTTTGTTTATCCATATAAAGTTGATTATTGTCCTCTCAAGATCTGTGAAGAATTTTGATGGGACCTTGATGGGGATTGCATTGAATCTATAAATTGCTTTTGGTAGGATTGCCATTTTTACTATGTTGATCCTCCCAATCCAAGAGCAAGGGAGATCCTTCCATTTTCTGGTATCCTCTTCAGTTTCTTTCTTCAATGCCTTAAAGTTCTTGTCAAATAGATCTTTCACTTCCTTGGTTAGAACTACCCCAAGATATTTTATGCTTTTTGTGGCTATCGTGAAAGGTGATGCTTCTCTGATTTCCCTCTCTGCTTCCATATCCTTTGTGTATAGGAGGGCGACTGATTTTTTGGAGTTGATCTTGTATCTGGCCACATTACTAAAGGTGTTTATCAGCTGTAGGAGTTCTTTGGTAGAGTTTTTGGGGTTGCTTATGTACACAATCATATCATCTGCAAATAACGAAAGTTTAACTTCTTCCTTTCCAATTCGGATCCCCTTGATCCCCTTATGTTGTCTTATTGCTATTGCTAAAACTTCAAGCACTATATTGAAGAGGTATGGAGAGAGTGGACATCCTTGTTGTGTTCCTGATTTTAGTGGGATGGCTTTGAGTTTCTCTCCGTTTAGTTTGATGTTAGCTGTCGGCTTGCTGTATATAGCTTTTATTATATTTAGTTAGGTATGACCCTTGTATCCCTAATCTTGCCAAGACTTTTATCATAAAGGGATTTGAATTTTGTCAAAAGCTTTTTCAGCATCTAATGAAATGATCATATGGTTTTTTTCTTTCAGTTTATTTATATGGTGGATTACATTGACAGATTTTAGTATGTTGACCCAGCCTTGCATCTCTTGGATGAAGCCTACTTGATCATAATGGATAATTTTTCTAATGTGTTCTTGGATACGATTTGCCAGTATTTTGTTGAGGATTTTTGCGTCGATGTTCATGAGTGAGATTGGCCTGTAATTCTCTTTCCTGGTAGAGTCTTTGTGTGGTTTTGGTATCAGAGTAACTGTAGCCTCATAAAAGGAATTTGGCAATGACTCTTCTGTTTCTATATTGTGGAATACATTAAGGAGTATAGGTATTAGGTCTTCTTGGAAGTTCTGGTAGAATTCCGCATTGAAACCATCTGGACCTGGGCTATTTTTGGTAGGTAGGTTTTTGATAACAGCTTCTAATTCTTCGCGACTGACCGGTCTATTTAGATTGTTCACCTGGTCCTGGTTTAACTTTGGTATATGGTATTTATCTAAAAAAGTGTCCATTTCTTTTACATTTTCCAGTTTTGTGGCATACAGGCTTTCATAGTAAGATCTAATAATTCTCTGAATTCCCTCTGTGTCTGTGGTTATGTCCCCTTTTTCATTTCTGATCTTATTAACTTGCATATTCTCTCTCTGCCGTTTAATTAGTTTGGATAGGGGTTTATCAATCTTGTTGATTTTCTCCAGGAACCAGCTTTTTGTTTCATTGATTCTTTGGATTGTTTTCTGCGTTTCTATTTTGTTGATTTCAGCCCTCAGTTTGATTATTTCCAGTCTTCTAGTCCTCCTAGGTGAGTCCGTTTCTTTTTTTTTTTTCTAGAGCTTTCTGGTGAGCTGTTAAGTCACCAATGTGTGCTTTCTCTGTTTTCTTTAAGTGGGCACTTAGTTCTATGAACTTTCCTCTTAGGACTGCTTTCATAGTGTCCCATAAGTTTGAGTAGGTTGTTTCTTTATTTTCATTGAATTCAAGGAAGACTTTAATTTCTTGCTTTATTTTTTCCTTGATCCAGGTGTGGTTCAGTAGTTGACTGTTCAGTTTCCATGAGTTTGTAGGCTTTCTAGGGGTAGCATTGTTGGTGAATTCTAACTTTAATCCATGGTAATCTGATAAGACACAGGAGGTTATGAATATTTTCTTGTAACTGTGGAAGTTTGCTTTGTTACCGAGTATGTGGTCAATTTTCGAGAAGGTTCCATGAGCTGCAGAGAAGAAGGTATATTCTTTCCTATTTGGGTGGAATGTTCTGTAGATGTCTGTTAAGTCCATTTGATTCATTACCTCCATTAATTCTCTTATTTCTCTGTTTGGGTTTCTGTCTGATTGACCTGTCCATTGGTGAGAGAGGAGTGTTGAAGTCTCCTACTATTAGTGTGTGTGGTTTGATGGCAGCCTTGAGTTTTAGTAATGTTTCTTTTATGTAAGTGGGTGCTTTTATATTAGGGGCATAGATATTCAGGATTGAGACTTCAGCCTGATGAATTGTTCCTGTTATGAGTATAAAATGTCCCTCTCCCTCTCTTCTGATTGATTTAAGTTTGAAGTCCACTTTGTTAGAAATTACTATGGCCACACCTGCTTGTTTCTTAGGTCCATTTGCTTGATAAACCGTTTCCCATTCCTTTACTCTAAGTAGGTGCCTGTCTTTGTGTTTGAGGTGTGTTTCTTGTAAACAGCAGAATGTTGGATCCTGTTTTCATATCCAGTCTCTTAGCCTGTGCCTTTTTATAGGTGAGTTGAGTCCATTGACATTAAGTGATATTAATGACCAGTGGTTGTTAACTCTGATCACTTTTTTAGTAGTAGAGTTTGTGTGTTTCCCTTCTTTGAGTTGTGCTGGTGAAGGTCTCTAGATGTTTGATTTATTGTGGTCATTGTTGGACTCCTTGGTTTGTGATTTACCTTCTATTACTTTCTGTAAGGCTGGATTTGTGGCTATGTATTGTTTAAATTTGTTTTTATCCTGGAAAATTTTGTTTTCTCCATTTATAGTGAATGAAAGCTTGGCTGGGTATAGTAGTCTGGGCTTGCATCCATGTTCTCTTAGTTTCTGCAGTACATCTATCCAGGACCTTCTGGCTTTCATGGTTTCCATAGGGAAGTCCGGTGTAAGTCTGATAGGTTTACCTTTATACGTAACTTAGCCTTTTTCCTTTGCAGCTCTTAATATTCTTTCTTTATTCTGTATGTTTTGTGTTTTGATTATTATATGGCGAGATGTTTTTTTTTTTTTTTTGGTCCAGTCTATTCGGTGTTCTACATGCTTCTTGAACCTTCAAAGGAATATCTTTCTTTAGATTGGGAAAGTTTTCTTCTATAATTTTATTAAATATATTTTCTGGACTGTTGAGCTGTACTTCTTCTCCTTCTTCTATCCCAATTATTCTTAGGTTTGGTCTTTTTATTGTGTCCCAGATTTCCTGAATGTTTTGTGATGAGAATTTGTTGGTTTTGCTGTTTTCTTTGATCAGTGTGTTTATTTTCTCTATGGTATCTTCAGTATCTGACATTCTTTCTTCTATCTCTTGTAATCTGTTGGTAGTACTTGTCTCAGTAGTTCCTGTTCGCTTACCCAGATTTTCCATCTCCATCCTTCCCTCGGTTTGTTTTTTCTTCAATACTTCCATTTCATTCTTCAAGTCTTGAACCGCTTCCCTTACCTGTTTGATTGCTTCTTCTTGTTTCTCTTGTTTTTCTTGGGTATCTTTGATCGATTTATTCATTTCCTCTACCTTTTTGTTTGTAATCTCTAATTATCTATGGCAGTTTTTCACCTCCTGTTTAAGGTCTTCTATTATTTTCATATAATTCACTTTTGAGTCGATTTCTTCTAATTCTTCTGGAGTTGGGTGTACAATTCTTCTTGTTTCGGGATCCCTGGATTCTGGTGATGTCATGTTGCCTTTCAGGTTGTTGGAGTAATTCTTGCATTGGCGCCTTCCCATCTCTTCCTTCAAATGGAGTCAGGAGAGGCCTGGTGTCTTGGTCCACTCTTTGCTGTGACTGACTCTCTGGGTGTTTCTCTTCATTGTAGAAACAGGAACCGTCCCGTCCTGATGGAACTCCTCAGCACCAAAACATGGACGCCTGGTAGTCCAATGACCCGCGGACAAAAGGGGGAGCTTGGGAGGTAGGGTGATGACGAGTAGAACACAGGAGACCCTGCCTCACAAACTGAAGGTGCTTGTGCTCCCTTCCGGGGGTCCTTGAGGCCTGCCCAGTAGTAGGCACTCACTGCTCTGAGTGGGTAGCCTTCGTGTAGGAGCAGAAGACTGTTCCTGATCAAAGGACCTTGCAGACGAAGCAGGCTTGGGGGAGGAGGGATCGTGTGTAAGAAAGACAGCCCTGCAGAAGGAGCTGGGAGAGGGGGGTTTGTGCTCTCTTCGGGGACAGACCGCCTCTGGATAGCACACATCACCCGTCCACATGGAACTCCTCAGTACCTAAACAGGGCTGCCTGGTAGCCCAATGATCCGGGGACAAAAGGAAGAAAGTGGCATGCAGAGCGGAGTCCAGGAGAGCACAGAAGATCCAGGAGCACAAGCCTGAGCTGCCCGGGCTCCCTTACTGGGGACCTGCCAGGCACTCACCGCTCTGCATGGGTAGCCTTAGTGTAGAGGCTTAAAACTGTTCTTGAGCACTGGTCCTAGCTTACAGCAGGGCAGGATTGGGGGGAGGGTGCTGGGGGGCTGGGTCGTGAGTAAGAAAGATGGCCCTGCAGAAGGAGCTGGAGGAGGGGGGTTTGTGTTCTCTTCCAGGACAGACCGCCCCTGGATAGCACCCAGTAAGCTATTCTTAACCATAGGGAAATCCTTATCCCTCCAGAATCAAGGTAACTTTCTCAATGCAGTAAGTACCATTTAAAAAGCTGTTGTATATTGGAAATGTAATAGTGAAAGACCTTTTTAATCCTCCAGCTATTATAAATTAATGTACATAACTTTTCGTGGTTCAGAAAACTTTATTGTAAGAATTGAAATGAAATAAAATTTGTCTTTCCATGGAACATCTCTTTTTTCCTATGACTCATATTTTTCTAAGGCTTTTTGTTCTTACTCTTCACTTTTCTAAGAACCCACAAGTTCTATAGAGCAGAACTGTCTCCTTCTATTGCTATGAATGCAAAGGGCTGGAGACCTCCTTTCCACTAACATCAAATGCACGCCTTTCTGCTAAGAGCTTTTCCTTTCTCCACCCAAAGAAAATTCATATCCTAATAACATAAGGTCTTCTTCCTATCCCAGAGGTGAGGCTTCAGATAGCTGACCAGCTCTAACAAAAACTTTTGACATAATAGTTTCTGTGCTGTTCTTCTAGGTGATGGACTTTTGTGAGCGCAGAGTGACACCTTTTCTTGTTAAACTTCTGGAACAAGCAGGATGGAAGCAAAGACCTTAATGAATAGAGCAAAAAATAATAGAAATGATAGTTCACATTTATAATCTAGAAGTCCTGTACTTGTATCCTGGCAAAATAAGTAACTGTCTCTCTGAGAGACAGATTTTATTTCTAAATTTCGTAAACTTAAAATACATAAGACTGATTAAAAGATGCATTCCAATCCTACCAGAAAGGTTACTCATTTAAAGACTTTAGGCATTTAAGAAAACATACATTTTATTCTAAATTATGTTTTTATTACAAGCAGCATTTTCAGGGTTGCTATGGAAAGGTCACTTTAACATCTTACATATTGATATCACAGAAACTCTCAAAAACCATTTTAAATGTAAAGCAGGGTCCTGTGTCTTTACTGAGTTTTCCACAACATTTTAGAAACTAAATTGCTCAGTATCTAATATCATACACACCATACTTGGTACTGTGATACTTCTTTTCAAAATTATTGAAACTTACTTGGCACTGATTATGAAACATGATTTGTTCATTAAAATTTTCACACATTCCAGGAATTGAACATAAAATCCTGACTGAGGGAGATTTGTTCTCTTGCTCTTGTATTATTTTAGCTATCAGTATTGAAAGAAAAATTGAATGTTTAAGTTGGATCTTGTTTTTAAGAAATTTGTGGGTAAAGAAAATGAATAAAATTAGTTTCAGGGATGGAAAGATGGTTTAGTTCCTCAGAATCCTGGTTCTTCCAGAAGTTCTAGATTCCAGCCTGACATTTCAGCTTACAACATCTGAGGTCCTCTTCAGGCAAGTACACCCACACATAAATGAGCAAAAGCTCAAAAACTCAGTTTCATATAAAAATAAAAGTTTCAAACTTCTTGCTTAAATAATCTTAGTTTTATGTTTCTGAATTTTACTGAGCATCACCACAACAAACCTTCTTCAAATCAAGTCAATACGAGGAAAAAGTGAAATTCTCAGATAGGCAAACTCAGAAAGAAACAATCTCTATAAGGATAGCATGTATTAGAACTATGTGATTATTTTATTCCATGTTTACCAAAAGCACAGTTGGGATCAAATTCTAGGAGCAAATAATAGCACTGAAATCATGGTTTAACTAAAGCTTAGGTTGCCTTACATAGAAATGGATATGGTATTAATGGATATAATCAAGCATATAAATTTCTGTATAAACATTCCCCTGGTGTCTAGAGTATTGGAATTGTGCTGGGATAGGTAATTCCTCATGATAGTTTAACTCCAAAATCTTTTGAATTTACTGGTAGTGCCTCTAGACTTGATTATAGTATATTACATAGTATATTGTCCCACCAAATGACAAGCAGTTGCTACCTACTCTCTTACTGTGGTTTATAATTTTTCCAAGTGAACATTTTGTATGGAATGGTGTTAAATTATCAAAGGAACACAAAACTCAGGGCTCATTCTTACCTTACTAGTTTTTTGGCATGTAAGTGGCAGAAACATAATGAAGTATTATATATTAAAAGGGTCTTTGCATAATAGTAAGCACAAACTTCAGGTGACTACTTATGCGCAAATCAATCCCACACCAGTTATGATTTAAAGGGTTATTTATTTAGGGGGGTAAAACTCACGAAACACGAACCGTCAGGAAAGGAGCCTAGTCGCCTGAGCAGGAACAGGAACCAAGTGCTGGAACCAAGAGAGTCGGCTGAGGCTTGCCGCTCTTTTTTAAAGATAAATAGACCATGCCCCACTGGGCTGGTATTTCAACAGCTATTAGCTGAAGGAGCAGAAGGCGCTCCTGCAGCACAATGGGCTCGTACTTCAGCAACTATTGGCTGAAGGAGCGGAAGGTCCTCCCACAGCCGACTACAAGTAATAATGATGCAAAAATAGATTTTAGGAATGAATTACTATCTTCTGTATTTAAATGAGCCTCCAATACTTATCAGAGTGGTTTGATTCAGTAAGAGAACTGCATGGCCACTGTTCCTTTAAATATATATATTTCAAGTGTAACATATTTTATGTGAAATAAAATCAGTAAACATTTCTGTCACTTTTTAAAAAACAATTTAAGCATTCTCTTAATAATTCTTAAGACTATAATGCATTATGGTTTATATTGTCACTGTGCTACACAGCAGATCTGAAACCATTTCTCACATCTACTTAAGCCTTGAACATTTTGATAACTATCCCCTCTTCCTCTTTCTGGGTTTGATAAGTTGTTTCTTTCTTGGAATGTATATGTGGCACTACACACTTTCTTTTATCACTTGTTTTACCTGAGATAATGCTCTTTAGGTTCTTCTAAAGTGTTGAAAATAAAAGTATTCCTGCCTTATTCAAAACGCTGTATCCTTTTATGTAAGTATAAAACATTTCTTTATCCCATTTTTCATTTTCAACAAATTCTCCTACCCTTTTCAACATTGTCTATGCTAATTTCACTACTGCTGGCAGTATACAAGTTTTAATTTCCTCCATATTGTCTTATCTTTTTCTCCCTCTTATGTGGGCATTAAAAACTGTTTGAGATAACATCTCATGGTCTTTATAGAACAATATCTCTACAATTTTTATCTAAATCTATTGGTATACTAGTCACTTTTCTATTACTATACCAAACTATCTGAGCTAAATTTTATAAAACAGGAAAAGTTTTACTCTGGTTCACTGTTCATAGGAGTCATATATGGAAGATGATACTTTTTTATTTTCAAGATAGGGTTTCTCTGTGCAGCACTGTCTGTCCTGGAATTTACTCTTAGACTAGGCTGGTCTTAAACTCAGAGAACCACCTTATCTCTGCCTTATGAGTGTTGGGATTAAATGTGTGCACTGCTCATTCAGTAGTGTTGATTTGGTCTGCACAAATAAAAGAACTTACTTATAATTTTGTGTGAGGGTTCACAGTTTTGGTTCATTCCATCTTGACTAGAGGTCAGAGATTTCAGACCTATTCTTGATCCTCAAGGATGAACAGATATTTGAGCAAGGGTGTGTCTACTAGATGCTTTAATCTTCAAATGCAAGTCAACAGGATGTTTTGAATTAGGGTGTGTCTACCAGATGTTTTGAGGTGTACTGAGGTAGTTACACTTGCTTGTTCTTTGTATCATGGAAGTCTTGTGCTCTCCCCTTTTGATTGGGGCATATAAGGACTGTGAGTGATAAATTCAAAGCTTTTTTTTTTTACAGTATTCACTAGAAGCCCTCCCTACTCTATTTTCTTTCTCTTGTCTATTTCTTTCCTCATTCCACACTCCCCTTCTCAGGAACATATGGACCCAATGTTATCAGGAACATTGGACCAGATCTGACAGATGGGTCCCTGAATATTGGGCCTGAGAATAGAATATAAATTGATGGACACCACAAGTGAAGGGCACTGCAGATGTAATGTAAAAAGTGAGTGCTTGGATAATCAGCAAATGTGGAACTGGGAGTAAAATTTGTAAATATGGGGCAAGATAATAGTAGTCAGCTGTTTGTACACCACTTAGAGAGACTTTAAAAACCAGAGAAGCTGAAGTAGAATAGCAGAAAATTTTGGAATTTGTGAAGCAGCTGGGCTCTTGGTTTTCCATGCATGGGATGTGGAAGTATGGGGAAGATAGTCTTCCTGATCACCTACCATTTCACTTTTCATCATGGGCCTTTCCATACTCCAGAATTGACTGTAGCCTCTTCAGTCAGAAGAATCAGAGTCACAAGTCTTTCCACTTGCTGACTGTGGACTACATTATTCAACTAAACTTTTGTTTCTTCATTTCATCTTTTACTGCTTGTGTAATTACATTCCAATTTTTATTATCCATTTTCTATTTATACCAAAAATCAATTCCTAAGCTCTAATTTTCTGCTAGCACTAACTCTGGACTCAGTTTCTCTTCTTTTAGATTTTTACAACAGCCCTGCTGCCAAAGTGTCTTGAAATACAATTCCTCTGTTATGCTCATTCTTATACACAGCAGGAGCTGTTGTTAATTTTCAGTGTGTTTGTCTCAAGAAAATTGGCTTTGCAAATTGCTACTGCCTATGTGAACTCCCAGTATACAATGTCCTTAGGGTGCTCTCTTGGTTTTTAGAATAGGTGTCCCTAACCTGACACAAACTAACAAAATTCTAATCTTCTCATCTCCTCCAATTTGGGCTGTCTACTTTCCTACACTGTTACTAAAGCCAAACTTTAGATAGTCTTCTTTATCACCTATTTCCCTCAAATCTGCATGAAAATTTCAGTAAGACTTGCCAGCTAAAACTCAAAGATGCCTCCTGCTTCTTTCTACTTCTCACCACTGGTTTCTTCACTCTGATACTAGATGAAACTGGTCACCATAGTATCAGATGGTACACAAATAGTGTCCTTGATTCTCTGATCCTTATTCAACTTATTTGCCAAATTAGATCCAGAATAGCCTCATTCCTTTTGTGAACATCAAACTATTCACTTACCCAACAGAAAAGTCCCAGATGGAATGTACATCCATTGGCATGGACAATACGCCTGTTAGAGATTACCTTCTGTCTAATGTTAGACATCTGTTTTTTTTTTTGTTTGTTTGTTTTTTTGCTACAACCCAATTCTATTATGACTTTCTCTTTCTTCTTTATTAACAGAAAGTTTCTAAACCCTTAAATCAGCCTCCTTTGACCTTCCATCTACAGTTCAATGGCTCAAGTACTGTATATCAAGTTAACCCCCCCCCATTAATACCTTAGCTTTATTTTTCTACTCCTCTCTTGCTACAAACCTATAATGCATACTCCAACAAATTGGGGGGCTACTTTATCCCAGTTTCTTGAATTGTTTTTGGTAATAATGGACACAGTAAAAAATGAAAACCTTGTTTCAATCCATACACGAAGTAGGCATTCTCCAGATGTACCAGTCTGATACCCCAGTGACTGAGATAGTCACTGAAGTTGATTAATTACTAAGTATTACATATTATTCTATTATTAATTATTAATATTTAAAGAGGTTCTAAATTGAACATAATCTTGGAGATTATATAAAACATGCATTCTAGGCCTGCCACCTTATAATTCTCTCTCTCTCTCTTTTTTTTTTTTTTGGTTTCAGTGTTGCACTTGTCCATTGCGAAGATACCTAGAATTGAGTGTGTTATTCAACTGTGGCCTTTTAACTTCTGATCTAGACTCAATAACTGTATAAAGCAAATATAGATATAATATTGTCTAAGAAATTGCCTTTGTTAAGTTATCTTAGTAAATATTGGCTAAATTTTTATCATAGTGAAGGTAATTTTGAAAATTTAGGCCAAATAACACTTTTGTTTGTAAGCATTTAAAGTTACGGCAATAAAATACTTATTTAATTGACACAGAGGACATTCCTACAGTCTTACTTGTTAGTCTTAGAAACAAATGACCACAGAAAGACTTGAATGATTCTCATTCTCATTTTTCATCTAAATATTTTCATCTGAGAGTTTCTGGCAAACAGCATTCTTGATCTCTTACTCTCTGGTAATGGAATCACATCACAGATACTCTGAAAATCACATACTTTAGAAAAGATACTAATTTCCTACTTGTAAAGAAGTAAAATTGAGGCAAATTGCATCCTTATTCAGTTTTGTAGCCTCCTTCATCCACTTAGAAATATTTTAATGAATTAAAGTAAACTTTAATGTAACAATAAAATCACTCCCATGTCAAATTCCCATGAGTCAAATTTTACAACTAAATCTGTTTTCGTCTGGGTTATAAAGCCTGAAGCAAACTTAGAATAGGACCCTACAACATCACTTTGTGATGGGGAGTTATGATCTGCAGCAATGGGGAAATGTATGTTCTTAGCTGTCAACCTTTTTTACCTTCCGAAAATGGTAAGTTTGCCGTTTAAAACTCAATGATGATAGTTTTATATACAGCTTAATTATTACAAAATATTTTTCTCTTCAGAGGTGAAAAATTGCCTGGTATCATAATAACAATCTGTAATCAGGAATTTCTAGGTGACTTATAACTGGCCCTATAACTAAACTGAATGTTATAAAAGGACCAGAAGACAGAAAGAAAGTCAGAAGAATAATAGAGTTGGTCATTACACAAATTCAAAAACACAAAGAATGAAAAAAAAGCACATGTTCGATTGGTACCAACTTAACAGTTAAAATATTTTCTTCTAATTCTAAATTTAAACAGTAATTTTCTATTAATTTTTTATTCATAGGAAGTTATTGTTTGTATTATAAATGCAATGCCAGGCTATTTTTAAATAATATTTATATTATTATAAAAAAACATAGATATAACATCTGTAATATTTAATTTACATAAGTATTGTGGCACATTGGCAAAATGGCAGGCATCATGTGAGGTGGCAGCGCTCTCTGAACCTAAGTACTTTCTCTCATAATGTACTTTCACCAGATAACTTTCCCACCTCTGTTACAGCACTTAGTTTTCTCCAGGACAACTTTCATCTCTTCTTGGAGTTTAATTTGTTGGCACTGTTGTGCCTTGTTTTCTGGTATTTTTTTCTGTGATTTAGCAAACTGCAACACTTTTATCCTCTTCTAAAGTTAATTATAGAAAATAAATGAAAAATCACCCCAGTATTCCACTAAACACTATTTCTAAAAGATGAGTTTCTAAATCCCCAAGCAATAAAAGCTAATGATGTTTGACTATGGTGATTGAAATAATATCTAACAGGATAATTGTTGCTGCATGTTCTCATTGTACTTGCCAGTGAGTGTAATCAGATATGAAATATGTCTTTAACCCAATGAGGTCATTGATGGCTTTCTTTTACATGTCCTGAATTATAGAAAACTCAGGCCTTCCAGGAAACCAGGTCTTAAGCAGATCGATTTTACAAGCAAGGCAAGGACAACGTCTAACTCTCTTGCCTCTTGGGTCCAAAGAAGCTTAATCTTATACATTAGCTAATGCCATTCCTGTGCCCAAAATCTCTGTAACTCCTTGCAAAGTAAGACCTCCTCTTTCCCCCAAAACCTTGTTTTGTCTGGCAAGCCATAAACTCTCCGCTACCCAACTACACTCTTCATACGCTGTTACTAAAGCCCTTTCTGCTTGAAAGGGAAGGTCTGTGGGCCGAATGGAGCACATGGGAGGCTGGAGTAGCCAGGTTGGTGCCAAAAGCGTAACAGCTAGGTCAAAAAGCATGACAGCTTTTAGAAAGAGGTGTGAAATTAAAAAACAGTGACCTTACAAAGACCTCAAAAGCTATTCCCAGCCAAGATGGCGCTGAAGGGGAGCAAGGGGGAGGAGACCTAACTTGTTTACACAAAGGATAATTGGGGTTAAAGATGGGGTAAGATGACCTAAAATGCCTGATGCCCTTGTGATCTCCACGTGCCTCATGCAGACTTGACTGCCGATGCGACTGGCTAATTCCCCTTCCTTTTCTTCCGGGATCGATAGGTTTTTGCTTTATAAGATGCATGCTGTAGGGAAATAAATGAGGAGTTCCTTCTTGACTAGACTCCCCGCTGCATCTGATGTCTCCAAGAGCTGGGGGCTGGGTGGCCAGCACTGCACCACTTCGCCTCCTTAGCCAAGGTCAGTGGCGGGCAGCTGGCTCGCAGCTGGCTCAATTTTTTGCAAGGATCTACGGAGGGACCCCACAGTGGTTTACCTTTGTATCCCTCTCAAACTGCCTCCCCTTTCTTCCTGGAAACAGTAGAAGGAGAAGAGAATCTATTGTCCCTGAGAGGACCACATATGAAATATGGTTGCCAGTAACCCCTATCAGCCACTGATTCACCACAAATATGTGTAACAAGACTGGCAACCAAGGACAATATGGCAGCCCAGTGGTAATTCAGTTGTGTAAGGAAGAAATTAAACAGAACGGAGCATGCACCTTAGCCTCTGAACCGGTGCAGAAATGGGATAATCATTAAGATGTTCTGGGAGTACTGGCATGACCCTTCTAATGCTTGGGGAACCAAAAAGGAAACAAATGAGACCTGTGTGAAAGAGGCACTCCTGAGATCTTGAACCAGTGTGATCCATGAATAAAGAGGAGAGACTGTGACAGCAGTGACAGAAGATAATTGACCTTGAATGGAGAAGAAGAAGGAATGTATATCCATGATTCAGCATGCTGATATAGGGCTGCATAATTGCCCAGTGCAAGAAAGCAGGACAGAGTTTAATCTCACTCAGAAATTCCTGAGTCGTGAAGGACTCGGATATTGAAAGAACGGTGCATTGCCTAGCTGTTAGAACTGCAGGACTTGGGGCTAGAGGGAAGATGACTGAATGCTATGAAAGCAGAGACACTCAGTACTGTCACTACTTCTCCCTTCTTACATTATTGGTGAACTGCACTGTATCCTTATACCGAGAAAGATCTCCTGGAGTGGAAAACTTCTCTATCTTTCCACAGACAGATGGCTAATGCTGATTGAGCAAGCACCATCCATATATGGTGATCAAAGTATCACTGATGAATTTGTGGTTTAATTATCTATTGATCCTTAAATAAAATGAAAACCCGAAGCACCAAGGCCAATGGGCAGCAACAGGTAGATATGGGAATACAATGGTTTAGGTGAAGAGTGTTATGTTTATCTGGAGTGAGCAAGTATCACCTACAAAAATTTAAAGTGTGCATTTACTCCCTACAAGTGCATACCGGGGAACAATGTATTGCAGAGGCACACTCTGAATACCATTACTGAAGAGTTTCATCTGTGATAAGTGAAATCAGTCACACATGTTTGTATTAAACGGGAAGGTGTGAAATTAATATCCTTCTAGAGTGGTGAGTAACAAACAGTACTGACTTTCTTCAGATCACCAACATACAGAAACAATCAAGAATTAGAAAAGGTAAGTATTATTCACCCAGACCAAAGTCCTTTTAGTACATCAGTTCAGGCTGTGAAGAAGCCAGTTGATCTCAAGTTGCAGAATTCAACATTCTTCTTTAGATGAAACAAGGGCTAGCATGTTTACATATGCACTGGAACATACTAGCACATTATTAAAAGTATCCCCCTAGGTACAGATATCATAGATTGTTTTGTATTCACGTGGAATGGAAGACTGTACAACTTTGAGTATTCTCCCAAGGTTACCTTCCTAGTCCAACATTTTTTTAACAGGATGGTATCCTATGATCTCTTGTTTTGTGTCCCTCCCTCTGTAATATGTTTTGTTATGTAATTGATATGATACAAATCTACATTTATGCCCACTGGTACCTCCACAGAACTCCAATGGATAATACCAATCCAGGGTTCACATATGACCCTAGTTAATTAATGGGTCCCAGAACAAAATCAAAAGTAGAGAATCTTGAAAGTGAACTGAAAGGGATGGTGGAGGCAGTTGTCAGAATGAGAGGGAGATTTGGAGGGGATGAAGAGAATAATCAGAACATATTATATACAATTGTGAAATTATCAAAGAACATAGGTAACAGATTACATTATCAAACATTAAAGAGATAAATAACTTATTAAGTTTTACTCTGATGTTTGCATTTGTTTCAGGCATATTTTATCTCAGAGCTGAGATGTAAAACTCCAGAGTAGAGGAATGCAAGTGTTCTGGCAAGAATAAAAATTTTTAAAAAGATGTTTGTGAACCTCTCTTTGGCTATCAGACCATGGAGACAATATACCACAAGCCCAGGTCTAGCCAGAGTTGGTGCTTGTCTCGTAGAAGATTTTACAATTCTGACCACTTTGAGGCAGAGATTAGAGTAGAGACAGGATGATGGATGGAGCCACACCTTGACTATAACTTCTTACTTGTGTATACCTCTTGTCTATGTCTACACCTAAAACTCATCTTGAAACCTTGAACATAGACTCTAGGGAAGAGGGTCATGTTGCTAGCCTTTCTATTTCTCTTCAGCAGGGTTGCTAGTTACATTGAATAATTCCTTTATTATATTTATTATTGTTTTATTATATAAAGATTATTATTATTATTAATCTTTATTACTTGTTTGCTTAGCATGCATTTTCCTAATATGACATATGTCTAAAACCATTACTTGAGTACCTGAATTAGAGCATGAGATCCTATTAGTCATAAAACTGAATGCTTTGGCCTTAGTATATTGAAATAACAGTCTGGACTTGAGCTGGGTCCTTATTCAGTGTTTTCCCAAGTTTGCAGTGCTGGAAGGTAGTAACCAGGATTCCTAGGGTAAATTGTGACCTACAGTTCTTCTCATTTGGAGATCCTGTGAATTACATCAAAACTCTATCAAGAAATACATCAAAAGGTAACATGCCTTACTTGTGTTGTTGTGATTTGTATATTATGGGTACCAACAACAATTTCCCAATGAATTTTAAGTTCTCTTCTCCAAATCAAGTGACATGTTGTACTTTAAAGCAGGGCAAAAATTGGGCTCCATTGCAAAAGCAATTACTGTTGTTTAATAGATTTTATGTGAGTATCTAATTTCTCCTAAACAATTGTGTGTTTAGATAATCACTGCTATTATTATGCCAGTCTGACTTGATCATAAGGAAAATTTTCTTACAGTAGCTGATGGTTATTCACCAAAAGACTTAGAGCTGCTTAACTTATTGTGAATAAGTGACTGTTGAGTAGAATGGCTACCCAATTCTCACAGAAGTGTTATGAACATACCAGCCTTTCCAAAATACAAGGACATTATGTGAGAGGAAAAAAGAGTTTAAGGGCCAGAGGAAAGCATTACAGTGTTGTAATATGGCTCTTTTTTTATTCGGTGCATAGCATGAACTTGTCATTACCATTTTGAAGTAGAGATTTCCTTGTCTAAGTAACCATAGCAACTAATTTAACAGGCCAACACAGCTACACTTAGGGCTATAAAATTGGTTGGTAATTGGGGTATTAATATACAGCTAGTAGAAGGAGGGAGAGAAGGTTCACAAGACCCTTAATGGGTCATTACCTTTGGCTATTTCTCCATAGCAAGTTATCTTGGGTGGTTCTTGATTATGTAACTATATTTTGTTCATATTTTAATAAATAAAACTTGCCTGAAGATCAGAGTACAAAGCTAACTTCACTAGTCAGACATACAGGCAAGGCAGTGATGGCACAAACCTTTATCCCTGCAGCTACACTAGTTATCCATAGAAGCTGGGTGATAGCGGTGCATGCCTTTTTTTATTAGACTTTTTAAAAAATACCAATTCAAGTTCCCACTTTCTCCACTCCTCCCATTACCTTCACACACTCTCCAACCCCAACCCATCTAATCCTCAGAGAGGGTAAGGCACATTGTCTTTGGAAGGTCCAAGGCCCTCCCTACTATATCTATTCTGAGCAAGGTATTCATCCAAAGAAAATAGGAACCCCAAAAGCCAGTACATGCAGTAGGGATAAATCTTGGTGCCACTGCCAGTGGCCCCCCGTATGCCCCAGCCATGAAACTGTCAGCCCCATTCAGAGGATCTAGTTTGGTCCTATGCTTGGTTTGGTTCAGTTCCTTTCCAGTGTTGCTGGAGTTGGTGAGCTCCCATTAGCTCAGGAACAATGTTTCAGTGGGTGAACCCATAATGGTCTTGACCTCCTTGCTCATTCTCATTCCTTCGACTCTTCAACTAGACTTTGGGAGTTCAGTACAGTGCTCTGATGTGGGTCTCTGCCTCTGTTTCCATCAGTTGCTGGATGAAGGCTCTATGGTAATATTTAAGATAGTCATCAGTTGTACTACAGGGAATGTCAAGATCGGGCCCCCTCTTCTCTATTGCCCAGGGTCCTAGGTGTGGTCATCCTTTGGGATTCCTGGGAATTTCTCTAGAGCTGTTGTCAGGGTTTCTGTCCTGCCTAGTTCCCACAATCATTAAGTCCCCCAAAAAATCACACAGAGGTCTGTATCATGAGGGCCGGGCTTGTTGGGGTTTCTTTCCTGCCCAGTTCCCACAGCCGTTTAGCCCCAAAGAATAACACAGAAGTCTACATTAGATATAAACTGATTGGCCCCGAAAGATCATCCCCATTGTCTCAGTATATGGGTGCACCCCTCACGGTCCTGAGTTCCTTGCTCGTGCTCTCTCTCCTGCTCCTGATTTGGACCTTGGGATTTCGGTCCGGGTGCTCCAGTGTGGGTCTCTGTCTCTGTCTCCTTTCATTGCTGATGAAGGTTAATATCCAGGAGGATGACGATATGTTTTTCTTTGGGTTCACCCTCTTATTTAGCTTCTCTAGGATCACGAATTATAGGCTCAATGTCTTTTATTAATGGCTAGAAGCCAATTATGAATGAGTACATCCCATATTCCTCTTTTTGGGTCTGGCTTACCTCACTCAGGATAGTGTTTTCTATTTCCGTCCATTTGCATGCAAAATTCAAGAAGTCATTGTTTTTGGACTGGGTCTGAATAAGCATGGGATAAAACTGGACTCGCTGAACATAGTGGACAATGAGGACTGCTGAGAATTCAAGAACAATGGCAATGGGTTTTGATCCTACTGCACGTACTGGCTTTGTGGGAGCCTAGGCAGTTTGGATGCCCACCTTACTAGACCTGGAAGGAGGTGGGAGGTCCTTGGACTTCCCATAGGGCAGGGAACCCTCACTGCTCTTTGGGCTGATGAGGAAGGGGGACTTTATTGGGGAAGGGGGAAGGAAATGGGAGGCGGTGGCGGGGAGAAGGCAGAAATCTTTAATAAATAAATAAATTAATTTAAAAAACAAATAAACTGATTGGCCCATTAGCTCAGGCTTCTTATTAGCTCTTGTAACTTATATTAACCCATTATTCTTATCTGTGTTAGCCACATGGCTCAGTACCTTTTTCAGCGGGTTAGATCACCTCCTGCTTCTTCGGTGATCTGGGCATGACTGGGGAAAGAGCTTTCTTCTTCCCAGAATACTTCTGTTCTTATTGCCCCACCTCTACTTCCTGTCTGGTTTTTCTGCCTATACTTTATGCCTGGCTACTGACCATTCAGTGTTTATTTAAATGATTATTGACAGAATACAGACAATTCTCCCACACCAGCGGTCTACATTAGTTATAAACTGATTGGCCAATTAGCTCAGGCTTCTTATGAACTCTTACAACTTATATTAGACCATTATCCTTATCTTTGTTAGCCACGTGGCTCAGTACTTTATTTGGTGGGGAAGTCTTGCTTCTTCTGTGGTCAAGACATAACTGCAGAGAGAGTTTCCTCCTTCCCAGAATTCTTCTGTTCTTATTGACCTACCTCTACTTCCTGTCTGGTTGTCTAGCCTATACTTCCTGCCTAGCTACTGGCCAATCAGCATTTATTTAAAATATAATTGACAGATATAGATCTTTGTCCCACACCACTCAGGTTTCTGCTAACCCTATAATGGCTCCCTCAATCAAGATATCTCTCTCCTTGCTCTCATTCTGTGCTTCCTTCATCTCGACCATTCCATTCCCTCAAATTCTCCTCTACCCTCTCCCTGTCCTCTCCTATTCACCTCCTACCATCCCCTCTCCCTCCACACCCATGCTCCCAACTCTGGCAGTCAATCCTGTTCATGTCCAGCTTTTAGGTAGGTCTATATTTTTTTTCTTTGGGTTTACTTTATTACTTAGCTTCTCTAGAATCATGAAATTTAGGCTAAATGTCCTTTGTTTATAGATAGTATCCACTTATGAGTGATTACATACCATATTCATTTTGGGGTCTGAGTGGAATCATGGAGAACGCATGAATTTGCCAAAAAAGAAAGACACAAGCTACCAGATAGAACCTTGCCAGTAGGCCACAAGCTTCATGGCAAAACATAAAATGATAGAAATGGGTTAATTTAATTTTTGAGAGCTAGCTAGGAAGAATACACTGAAGTTATTGGCCAAACAGTATTGCAAATAATATAGATTCTGTATGATTATTTTTGGGCTGGGCATCGGGAAAATAAACTAGAAGCCTCCCCCAACAAATGCCCCTCCCTTTATGATTATGTAGAAGGTGTAGAGAGAGCCAGCATTGGACTTATAAATGTTGGTCAACAAGAAATATTCAAGGTAACACTTTGCTATCAGCCAACTCCTTGAGGTGCTTCTCACGGGCCCCAGTGCCAAATCAAATTCATTTGCTTCCTGTCATCATAAAAGAAAACCCTTTCTGGAACAAATAAAGAAATGAATGTCTATGGTAAAAGTCATACTGCTCTGGATAATAGAACAGCTATAGAAGAGAGAACAAAAAATTTAGGAGAAATCATAAAGTGAGTATTTTAGCAAGCTTCTATAAATGAACAAAGACAAAAATAAAAAAAATATTAATAAATGACCTTTTCATTGAAGGTCTTTTAAACACAGGTGTGGATATAGAAGAATTTCAACAGTATCTTGGCATCCAAAGTGGCCTCTTAAGGTAGTAAATGCTCAGAATTTGAAGATTGGATAGAACTTTATCTCAGGTCAAACAGAGCACATGATAGATTAAATGTATAAAGTCAGATAAAGGATAGAGAGGAAACTTAAAGCCATATGTGGCAAACATAGCAATAAATTTGTGGGGACGTGATCTCTTATAGCAATGGAATACTCAGAATAACATTCTAACATTCTCCGGATCTTAGAAACAAACCATAAATTAACACATTTTTCTAGGGAACATATTTGAAGGTATTATAAAGGACAGTCACAGAGCATTCAGGTGGTACGAGACAAGGCACAACAGTTGCTGATCTTTTAAAGTCACCAACAGCCCTACCTTTAAAATGGTTGATAGACAAACCTGTATGTGTTGCATGGTGGCCTTTAACAACAGAGAAATTGCAGGCTTTAGTAAAGCTGGTTCAAGAGCAACTAAATACACTGAATATTGAAGAATTAACCAGTCCCTGAAATTCTCCTGTATTTTTTGTTAAAAAGAAATCTGGAAATGGAGAATGGTAACAGATTTAAGATGTCAATATGGTGATTCAGCCAATGGACTCTCTATACTCTAGTTTCCCTTTGTCTTCTCTATTACCAAAAGATTGGCCTCCTAAAGTTATTTATTTAAAAGATTGTTTCTTCACTATACGTTTACAAAAAAAATATAGAGAAAAAATTTTCCTTCACAGTGCCTACTTATAATAGTTCTCAGCCTGCTAAAAGATATCAGTGAAGGTTGGACGGGTGCACCCAACCACTGAGACAGTGTGGCTGATCTATTGGGAGCTCACCAAGGCCAGATGGAATGAGACGGAAGAAGCATGGGATAAAACCGGACTCTCTGATCATGGCGAACAATGGGGGCTGATGAGAAGCCAAGGACAATGGCCCTGGGTTTTGATCCTACTTCAAGTTCTGACTTTGTGGGAGCCTAGCCAGTTTGGATGTTCACCTTCCTAGACATGGACCAAGGGGGGAGCACCTTGGACTTTCCACAGGGCAGGGAACCCTGACTGCTCCTTGGACTGGAGAGGGAGGGGGAGAGGAGTGGGGGAGGGGGAGAAGGGTGGAAGGAGGGGGAGGGAAATGGGAGGCGGGGAGGCGGGGGAAACGTTGTTTTTTTTTTTTCTCAATAAAAAATTAATAAAAAAAAAACCAGAAAAAAAAAAAGATATCAGTGAAGGGATTTTCCACAGGGGATAGTAAATATCATAACCCTGTGCCAATATTTTGTATGTCAGCCATTAGAAATGATACATAAGGAATTTCCTCAATTTATAGTTTATCATTACATGGATGTCATTTTTTTATCTGATTCAAATGTAGATACTTTAGAAAAATATTTGAAGAAAATTTTGGGATGTTAGAGAATACAAATTGCTACTGAAAAATTACAAAGAGAAGATTTTATTAATTATTTAGGCTATAAAATAGGTTTGTAAAAACCTAAAGCCCAATAGTTAAAAATTAGGAAAGATGGGTTGCAGACTCTTAATGACTTCAAAAGTTTGCTAGGACACATGTGCAACCTAACAGCCCACTATTGAGATAAAACAAGATGAAATGATTAATTTAAATAAAGCCTTAGATGGTGACAAGGACTTAAATATTCCCAGAAAATTGACAGCTATAACTGAGAAATAATTGGCTTTAATTTAAGAGAAATTACAGAGGCATATATTACTCATGTGGATCTGAAGCTTAAATCCATTGTGGTCATATTACCCCCAAGTATTCCTCTACACAAACTTTAATATAGAAGGAAGAGATTATCTTAGAATGGATCTTTTTTAACATACAGACTGAGTTAAAAATTAAAACCTTATGTGGAAAATGTCTCTGAGTTAATTCTAAAGGGAAAATTAAGATTTCATCAATTAGTAGAATATATCCAACAGAAATTATAGTAACTTTTAGAAAGATAAAATTAAAAAATTATGGACAGAAAGTGAACACTGGCAAAGAGCTTGTAGTGATATTTTGGGAGATATTAACAACAAATATCCCCAAATCAAGAACATTCAACATATAAAGACAACTAACTGGATCCTTCCTCTCATTTTATAGAAAAGACCAATAACTGAACCCCCTACATTCTAAACTAATGCAAATGAATCAGCAAACGAAGGTTATAAATCAGAAAGTTTAAGTAAAGTAGATTAAAGCCCTTATGACTATGTCCAAAAGTCAGAATTAAATGGTATCGTCATGGTACTAGATGATTTTAAAGAAAAGTCTCAGTGTAATTACTGACTTGCAATATGCAAAAAAGAGCTGACATGCATATTGAAACCACTTAATACTAGATGATACAAAAATTGACTTTATTATTTATTCAGTTACAGGATACACTCAGGAATTGGAATTATCCCATGTACATAACATATATCTGATCCCATATGGTTTAGCAAGGTCCTCTGGCAAAAAGTAATACAGAAATCAATCAATAATTGACTGGAAATGTGCTGAAGACCTCAGAATTTCATAAAAATTATCATGTTAATAGCAAAAGTAAAAAAAAAAAAGAAGACTTTTCCACCACTTGGAAACAAGCCAAGGAAATAATAACAAAATGTTTTACTTGGTCTTTATGCAATCAAACACCACTACCTGAAGGAAGTATCTCAAAGGATAACTAAAGAAATGAAATGTGGCAAGTGGATATGTTCCTTTTTGTTTATTTTGGAAACCTAAAATATGTGCAATACACTATTGATACCTATTTATGTTTTTAATGGGCAGCTTTTTTGAGTTTGAGAAGACTGATTTGGCAATCACATATTTTCTAGAAGTCATGGCCATCATGTTTATTCCTGCACAAATAAAGACAGCATATATCTCTAAGAAAATTAAGAAAATTTTTCTTGTTACAATATAAAGAATATTACAGGTATATACACAATCCTACAAGGCAGGTAGTTATAGAAAAATCAAATAAAACTCTAAAGGATGTGTTAAATAAACAAAAATGGAAGATAAAGACCCCCCAGAAATAGATCGCATTAACTTTGAATTTTCTAAATTCTAATGATAAAGGAACAAGAGCTGTGGAGAGACATTGGATAATTGAAAAAACCATGGAATTAAACTAGCCAATATGCTTTCAGTATGTGTTGACCTCAGAATGGAAACCAAGACATGTGCTATGTTGGGGAAGGGTTTTTGCTTTTGTTTCCACAGGAAAAAGAAACTATAGATATCATCAAAATTGGTAAAGATTAAATTTTAACAAGAGACACCTTTTAATTAAAAGAAATAATAGTTCATCAAACATCATAAATTTTAATCTAAGTTAACTAAATTAACACATGTTTTTCATTTGATCAAAAATAACATGCCAAAAGAGAAGAGAATCTGCCTCCACAAATTTAGGATGGGTTTTGTTGTTGTTGTTATTTTTGTTTTATTTTGTTTTTGTTTTTTTAGAAGAATAGAATTTAAAGACCAGGGGACAAATGACATATGTGAAGAAAAAGGACAAATCACCAGAACCAAATGTTCCAAAAAAGAGTAAATTGGCATGCTGTGTATCACATTTTCAGCATGATAAAATTTCATAAATCTTCCCAAATGCTTGTTTCTCTTGTTCCCTATAGACATATAATACAAAGGGTCTCTTTGTAGTATTAGTCTCATTAAAAGTAAGCTGGTTTTGGAGATGGAATGTTGTTTTCTAATTCTATATACTCAAGGATTCTTGTTAAAGTAAAATCCAAAATCTCTGTCTCATGTCAAAAGAGACAATTAATAAAAGAAAGAAAAAATATTTAGGGAGTATTTTATTGCCAATAATCTCTCAATCTTTTGGTTTTATTTTGTCTCTTTCATACTTTTCCTTAAGGCATAAATACCCTATAAAAACTTACAAGATACACACACACACACACACACATATATATATATACATATATATATATATATATAACTTTTTCCATGATATTGTTGGTCATATAGAGTCTTAATCTGGATTACCTCACTCAATATCTTGTTTTCTAGATCCATCCATTTGCCTGCAGATTTCAAGATGTTGTTAATTTTTCTGCTGTGTGGTACTCCATTGTATAAATATACCACATTTTCCTTATCCATTCTGTGATTGAGGGGCATTTGGGTTGTTTCCAAGTTCTGGTTATGACAAACAATGTTGTTATGAACATAGTTGAGAACAGGTCCTTGTAGTATGATTGAACATTTTTTTGGATATATACCCAAAAGGGGTATTGCTGGGACTTGAGTAAGGTTGTTTTCTAATTTTCTGAGAAATCGCCATACTGATATCCAAAGGGGCTGTACCAGCTTGCACTCCCACCAGTAATGCAGGAGTATTCCCTTTTCCCCACAACCTCTCCAGCATAAGTTGTCAGCGGTGTTTCTGATATTGGCCATTCTTACATGTGTAAGAAGGAATCTCAGAGTTGTTTTGATTGGCATTTCTCTGATGACTAAGGATGTCGAACATTTCTTTATATGTCTTTTAGCCATTTTTGATTCCTCTGTTGAGAGTTCTCTGTTTAGGTCTGTACTCCATTTTTTATTAGATTATTTGTTCTTTTGATGACCAATTTTTTGAGTTCTTTGTATATTTTGGAAATCAGACCTCTGTCTGATGTGAGGTTAGTGAAGATCTTTTCCCATTGTGTAGGCTGTTGTTTGGTCTTGTTGACCATATCCTTTGCTTTACAGAAGTTTTTCAGTTTCAGGAGGTCCCATTTATTGTTTCTTTCAGTGTCTGTGCAACTGGGGTTATATTTAGGAAGTGTTTTTTTTGTGCCAATGCATTCAAGTGTACTTCCCACTTTCTATTCTCTAAGGTTAAGTGTGGCTGGCTTTCTGTTGAGGTTTTTGATTCATTTGGACTTGAGTTTTGTGCATGGTGATAGATATGGATCTATTTTCATTCTTCTACATGTTGATATCCAGTTATGCCAGAACCATTTGTTAAATATATTTTATTTTTTCCATTTTACATTTTTTTTGCTTCTTTGTCAAAAATCAGGTGTTCATATTAAGAATATCCACATTCCTAAGTGGATAGAAAGAAAATTAGGTACAAGACTTTGGACTCATCAAGATAGGATAGATAATGTAGTATTTCCTCTGAATTTGTCAAATGCAAATTGACTAGACATTGTGATGTACTTATTGCCTTTATATATTGTATATAGTTATTTTACTTACTGTTTATAGTTTTTTTTAAATTACTGAAACCTTCTTGTTTATATCAGATTAAAAGGAGAAATATAGTAATATTTTATCTATGATTTAATAAATAAATTTTGCCTGAGTATCATAGTGCAAAGCCAGCCACATAAGTGAACCGTACAGCCCAGATAGTAGGGGCACACAACTTTAATCCCAGCAGCCAAGCAATAAATATACTCAAGTAAGTAAAATCAAAGATTTTAATTAAAGGTTCATTTTTATTTATCTCAAGAAGATATTCAACAACCTTTGGTCAAAAGTTTATTTTTCCACAATCAGTTAATTTGTATACATAGCAAGGAAATGGATCTGAATAATTTGTATATTATTCTGATACATTCCTGAATTGTGCCATTCTTTTAGAAACAATATTATATTCTTCCAGTTTTATTTTAGATGCCACATGAGATAAAATAAATATAGGCCAATATATAATGATAGGATCTCAGTGAAGAATTCATAATATAGAATCACTATAGTAGTATTCTGTGCAGATCACTGTCTTTTATAGCTCTAAGATATGTGAGATCAATATTGATGCTTTCTAAATCTTGCTACCTTAAAGCTAGTCTGCAGAATTTATAATTTTTTTATGCTTGTCTACATCAATTATTTAAATGTCACGACTCATGGACTTATCAGAGGCTTCTATTATTAGCACCTCTTAGAAATAATTATTATAGAATTAGTGGCTGAGACTGAAGGTTATTAGAACTAAAATATTTATTGAGTTAATAAAATAAATCACTGATACAGTCTTCATATCTGATCTACAAATCAGTTATTAACTACATCATTTAATATTGCCTTAGTTTATGTGAATAATTTGCATTTCTTCAGAAGAATAAGGCAAATAACAATAAAACCAGGTTTACTTTTCTCTATTGTCAAGCAAAATATAATTATGACCCAGCTTTTGAAAGTTAATTTTGAGTCAATCTAGAATAGATGATTTACTTATTATATATTATTAGTATAACAAAGTGCCTGTGTTTACAACCACTATGAAGTAAATTAATTTATCTAGTGAATATTGGCTCAGTGATAGTGAATATCACATAGTAGGTGGTACCATTTCAGGATTAATTGTGAGAGATAAATCAAATGCAAGACAGAAAACCAAAGGTGAATAGGAACCAATCTTGTTCTTTGTGTAGCAAGTCAGTTTATGAGTGAGAGACTACTAAGATATTATGATAACCACCTTAAACCCATCCAAGGAAAGTATCCCCAGAAAGATTTAGAAATTTCTTTTTTTTTACCCTTTAAAATATGTTTATTTAATTTTTTTTATTATTGAGAAAAAGAAAAAAAATTTCCGCCTCCTCCCAGCCTCCCATTTCCCTCCCCCTCGTCCCACCCTTCTCCCCTCCCCCCACTCCTCTCCCCCTCCCTCTCCAGTCCAAAGAGCAGTCAGGGTTCCCTGCCCTGTGGAAAGTCCAAGGCCTTCCCCCCTCCGTCCATGTCTAGGAAGGTGAACATCCAAGGTGGCTAGGCTCCCACAAAGCCCGAACTTGAAGTAGGATCAAAACCCCGGGCCATTGTCCTTGGCTTCTCATCAGCCCCCATTGTTCGCCATGTTCAGAGAGTCTGGATTTGTTCCATGCTTCTTCCGTCACAGTCCAGCTGGCCTTGGTGAGCTCCCAATAGATCAGCCACACTGTCTCAGTGGTTGGGACCCCTCGTGGTCCTGACTTCCTTGCTCATGTTCTCCCTCCTTCCGCTCCTCATTGGGAACTTGGGAGCTCAGTCTGGTGCTCCAGTGTGGGTCTCTGTGACTCTCTCCATCCATCACCAGATGAAGGTTCTATGGTGATATGCAAGATATTTGTCAGCATTTCAGGTTCCCTATCCTCAACTGCCCAAGGAACTAACTGGGGACCTCGCCTTGGGCTCCTGGGAGCCACTCTAGGTTCAAGTCTCTTGCCAACCCTATGGTGGCTCCCTTAACTAAGAATTGTGCTTCCGTGCTCCCCTATCCAGCCTTCCTTTATCCCCATCATCCTGTTTCCCCAAGTTTCCCTCATCCTCCCCTTCTCACTTTTCTCTCCCCATCCCCCGATACTCCCATCCCACCCCACCCCCAAGATCCCAAATTTTCTCCCCGGCAATTTTGTCTACTTCCCATATCCAAGAGGATAATTTTTAATTATTTCAGTATTTTTTAATATTAGTACTTTGGATGCTAATTATTCTTGTGAGAGAGACCACAGCCGAGTCATGATCATCATTAAAAGAAAAGCATTGGGATTGTGGGATCTTATTTTTTTATACAAATAAAATAACACTTAAATTTATTTTTATCTTTGAATCTAGTCATCTATATTTATGTCATAATGCCAATCAATGTATCTGGGTACCATTTTGCCAACTGCAGAGAATAACTGAGATTATTCCATTGTTTTACCCATTAAAATATAAAATTTTATTTTTGCTGTTACACAGTAAAAAGCAGAATGGATCCCTTAAATTTCTTAGCCTTCTAGGCCCTCAAGCACTGCCACTTGAGGATCTCTACATGAAGCTATTTGTTTTTCTCTCAAATCCCACAACCCACACCCTAGCTCTGGCAATCTTTGTACTCCAAAGGAACCATCTGCTCTCCTTCAGACTAGGATTCTAGTGTTGATGGTGGGCCTGTGCTAGTTGTTTGTGCTCCCCACTGATGAAGCTCATCTTCTCTTTTCTGGTATTCCAACCTCTGCTTCTGAGTAACTGCAGGGAGACTCTCTACAGAAGTTTCACCTATTTAGTTAGATTATACACTTTTTCATAGCTAAGATAGGCTAATTCTGATGCCCCAATCACACATAATTACTTAGTGACTCCAAAGGGTACCACCCTGATGGTCCCAAACCTACTTAGCTGGAGTAGTAGAAAAAAAAAAACTATCTAAATGTCCACTAAGTAAAGGCATGACTTATCCATACCAAAAGGACTAAAAATATCCTATATTCATATTCCCAAGTCTCACCACAAAAATACAACATGAAGGACTGAAGCAAGATGTTGCCTCCAAAAATTAGTGTTTTTCATGATAATCTTTAAGGAAAGTAGCTTAGAAGACACATACAATAATGAACTAAATTAACAATTATAAATATATTCAAATGAGAATATGAATAAATGCTGGGATGAATACTAAGAAAATGCAAACATTTGAATTGAATACAGAAGATAATTTAAGATACAAACATAGAATTCAATGAACAGATAAAAATTTTGAAGGAAGGACAAACTGAAATAATACTTGAAGTAAAAAAGGAATCCACCTCATATGTCATAAATCCATCATCAAGAATGCAAATCATGTCTGCTGCCAGGGAAGTAAATAGGCTGAAGGCAGACTTTCACCTCTTCTTTTTATCCTCCAGTGTCTATCCCAAATCTCATTCTTAAATCTGTAGCAGAACACCTGCTCCCATCTCCCTTTCCTCTCTGACCACAACTCCAATGGTTCTCAGAGTTGTTCTTCTTCAACATTCCTACCCCCAACACTTTCAAGTATTTAAGCCTCCAAGATCAGCAGACAATTCCTGTGAATACAAGGGCCTTTCCTTTATAATCACCCTCTTCTCATTTGTTGTTTTGTTCCAACCCCCATCTCCAGAGGACATCCCTTGCTAACCCACATACCACTCCTATCAGGTAAGCATGTAGCTTCTTCCCCTCTCCTTTTGTTCTTCTAGATCCCCCCCACACACACCTGTCTCATGTCCCTCACTATAGGAGACCTTCTGTGCTGACGTCTCTTCACTGTCTCTCCTCATTCTGAAGGGAAAAAAGTAAATCTGGTTGAAGAGTCTGACCTTCTCACTCCTGTGAATCCTTTCAAAACCTTAGCTAATCCCAACTCCTAAATGTCAGATCCCAATACCCATTATTTGAAACTCAAATGACCATAACTACAATGTCCAAAATAATTGTCTTACCAGGCACCACACACAATATACTCTGTGAAAATCCAGAGTGAAGAAGGATGCTTAAGAAATCCCACACTAACTCCGATTTGAGTATAACAGAGGGTTATTTATTTAGGGGTAGACTCACAGATCACAATCTTCTGCTGGAATGGGGAATTGCAAGCAAATCCTGCAGCCAGAAAAGAGGCCAAATGCACACTATACATTGGCATATATAGTAAGAGGCCACACCTAAGTGGACAGGTAACTAAAGGCTATTGGTGGTAAGAATTCCTACAGCAACAGAGAAAAAAACAAAAACCAAAGAATAAACACTCATCAACAAAAACAAATAAATCAGCACTTAGATCTATAATCATACCAAGCCCAGATGCATAGACACCAGCATAAAAACATAATCATTAATGGCCAGGGTAATATGTGTCCCCTAGAGTACAACAATCCTACCACACAGAGACTGGATAAAAGAGGCAATTAATAAATCTCCTGGCAGAGGTTATCTCTGACTCTTTTACAGACATTTGGGATCCTGCTTCTCATGATGGGTCACTTTGCACAGCCTTGGTGCATGGGGACGTGCTTAGTCTTATGGTAACTTGGTATGCCGTGTTTTATTGATACGTGTGTGAAAGCTGTCCTTTCCTGGGCAGAGGTGGAGCGGGATGGATGGGGCAGTAGGTACAGAGGATGGATCAGGGGGACCTGAAAGGGAGGAGGATGTGCCCAGGTTGTAAAGTATATAAATTTAAAAATTGGGATCTTGGGGGTGGGGTGGGATGGGGGTAAGGGGAGAAGGGGAGAGAAAAGTGGGAAGGGGAGGATGGGGGGAACTTGGGGAAACGGGATGATTGGGGATAAAATAAGGTTGAATAGAGGAGCAGGGAATCACATAACTTAATTAAGGGAGCCACCTTAGGGTTGGCAAAAGACTTGAACCTAGAGTGGCTCCCAGGTGCCCAGGGCAATGTCCCCAGTTAGTTCCTGGGGCAGCTGAGGATAGGGAACCTGAAATGACCCTATCCTATAGCCATACTGATGAATATCTTGCATATCACCATAGAACCTTCATCTGGTGATGGATGGAAATAGAGACAGAGACCCACACTGGAGCACCGGACTGAGCTCCCAGTGTCCCAATGAGGAGCAGAAGGAGGGAGAACATGTGCAAAGAAGTCAGGACCACGAGGGGTGCACCCAACCACTGAGACAGTGTGACTGATCTATTGGGAGCTCACCAAGGCCAGATGGAATGAGATGGAAGAAGCATGGGATAAAACCGGACTCTCTGATCATGGCGAACAATGGGGGCTGATGAGAAGCCAAGGACAATGGCCCTGGGTTTTGATCCTACTTCAAGTTCTGGCTTTGTGGGAGCCTAGCCAGTTTGGATGTTCACCTTCCTAGACATGGACGAAGGGGGGAGCACCTTGGACTTTCCACAGGGCAGGGAACCCTGACTGCTCCTTGGACTGGAGAGGGAGGGGGAGAGGAGTGGGGGGAGGGGGAGAAGGGTGGAAGGAGGGGGAGGGAAATGGGAGGCGGGGAGGCGGGGGAAACGTTTTTTTTTTTCTCAATAAAAAATTAATAAAAAAAAAAAAGATAGAAAACATTTAATACTTCTATCCCTGAGTGTGACTTATTTTATCTATTGTGATAATCTTCAGTTCTATCTATGTTCCCCAACAGCTTATTATCTTATTACATATTACCTAATTAAAGATATATGCTTTATTTAGCAAAAAAAAATTAAAATAAAGCACATAAAGGGATGGTTCTTTGGTATAAACTTAGACCAAAGTACTGGTTCAGAATCAGAAGACACTGTGCTGCATGTGCTTCAGATACACTGCATCTGAACTCCCAGTCTCAGAGAAGGCACTGTGCCATATGTGGGAACAAAGACAAAATCTCTTAGCACTGAAAAAAAAAAAAAGACACACAGACAGACCCAAAGAAAAGAAGGAAGGAAGGAAAGAAAGAGAGAGAGAGAGGGAGGATCGAGGGGGAGAGAAAGAAAGAATGAAAGAAAGAAAGAAAGAAAGAAAGAAAGAAAGAAAGAAAGAGAATGAATAGAAGAAACAGAGCCGGGGGGGGAGGGAGAAAAATTTCAGAAAATACAATGTGAGGAAATCTACAAATTCCTTAAATAATTTCAGGATAAAACAAACAGAACAAGAAAATGAATAAAACTATTTAAAAATTGAAAATGGAATGAGAATCAATGAAGAAAAACAAAGCCGGGTGAATTCTAAATATGAGAAATTCAGAAATTTGAAAAGGAACAGAGAGCCAAGTTTTAGCAACAGAATACAATTAATGGAAGAGAGAATCCCAGTCATTGAAGATATTAGAGAAGTGAGTATATCAATTAAAGTAATTGTTAAATCTAAAAATCTCCTTGAAAGAAAACATCAAGATTTCTGAGACACTGTGAGTAGAACAAACTTAAGGTTAATATAAATAGAGAAATAAAAAAAAAAGCCCAGCACAAAAGTAAGAAAATATTTTCAAAAAATCATAGAAAAAAAATTCCTAACCTAAATAAGATCCCTATAAAGGTCTAAAACAAAACAAAACAAAAACAACAACAGCAATAAAAACAACACACAATAGATTAAAACAGAAAAGGAAGTCTCATCCGTTCATAATAATCAAAACACTAAATATAGAGAACAAAGATTAATCTTTTGTTTTGTTTTGTGTTTTTGTTTTTTCTTTTTTCTTTTTTTTTAATATTATTTTTTGATTTGTTTAGTTTTTTTTTTACTTTTTTTTATTTATTTATTTATTTATTTTGGTTTTTCTGTAGCTTTGTGCCTGTCCTGTTACTAGCTCTTGTAGACCAGGAGAGATGGCTCAGCCATTAAAGGCTTGGCTCACAACCAAAGATTAAATTTTAAAAGCTGTGAAAGAAAAAGACCAAGTCACATATAAATACAGACTTACTAGAATCACACCTGTTTTCTCAAAGAAGATTCTTTTTTTTGTTTTTTTGTTTTTCAGTGTTTAACTCTTTAATGTTGTTCTTTTTTTTAATTTTTATTGAGAAAAAGAAAAAAAAAGTTTCCGCCTCCTCCCAGCCTCCCATTTCCCTCCCCCTCCTCCCACCCCTCTCCCCCTCCCCCCACTCCTCTCCCCCTCCCTCTCCAGTCCAAAGAGCAGTCAGGGTTCCCTGCCCTGTGGAAAGTCCAAGGTCCTCCCCCCGCCGTCCATGTCTAGGAAGGTGAACATCCAAACTGGCTAGGCTCCCACAAAGCCAGAACTTGAAGTAGGATCAAAACCCAGGGCCATTGTCCTTGGCTTCTCATCAGCCCTCATTGTTCGCCATGTTCAGAGAGTCCGGTTTTATCCCATGCTTTTTCAGTCACAGTCCAGCTGGCCTTGGTGAGCTCCCAATAGGTCAGCCCCACTGTCTCAGTGGGTGGGTTCACCCCTCGTGGTCCTGACTTCCTTGCTCATGTTCTCCCTCCTTCTGCTCCTCATTGGGAACTTGGGAGCTCAGTCCGGTGCTCCAGTGTGGGTCTCTGTCACTCTCTCCATCCATCACCAGATGAAGGTTCTATGGTGATATGCAAGATATTCGTCAGCATTGCTAAAGGATAGGGTCATTTTAGGGAAATGCAAATCAAAACAACTTTGAGATATCATCTTACACCTGTCAGAATGGCTAAAATCAAAAACACCAATGATAGCCTTTGCTGGAGAGGCTGTGGAGGAAGGGGTACCCTCATCCATTGCTGGTGGGAATGCAATCTTGTGCAACCACTTTGGAAATCAGTGTTTCGGTTTCTCAGGAAATTCGGGATCAACCTACCCCTGGACCCAGCAATACCACTCTTGGGAATATATCCAAGAGATGCCCTATCACATGACAAAAGCATTTGTTTGTTCAACTATGTTCATAGCAGTATTATTTGTAATAGCCAGAACCTGGAAACAACCTAGATGCCCTTCAATGGAAGAATGGATGAAGAAAGTGTGGAATATATACAAAGAAGATTCTTAAAGCCAAAAATGCCTTGACATATATGCTACAGAATCTTAAACATCATAGATATCAGTATAGACTGCTATACCCAGCAACAATTTCAATTACCATCAATGGAGGAAAAATATATTCAATGATAAAGTCAAATTTGAACTTCTATCTACAGATCTAGTTCTACAGAATGTGATAGAGCAAATATTATAATATGTAAGGAGTATAACTACACCCATGAAATTACAGGGAATAACCTTTCACCAGCATAATCAAAAGAAGGAAAACACATGCACACACACAGACACACAAACTTACACACACACACACAATAACACAATGGATGCAAAAATAGGACCCATCATTCTTCTGAATTCAAAGAACACCAAGGATAGACATTACCTATGAGTGAAGGGTTGAAAAAAGATATTTCAAGAAAAGAAACAAGTAGGTGTAGCCATATTAATATCATATATATATATACATACATACACACACATATATACATATATATGTATATATATATATGTATATGTATTCCAAAGCAAATCTAATCGATGCAGACAGGGAAAAAAGCTACATATTCACTAAAAATGTCTACCAAGATAACATTTTGATTTTTAATATCTATCTCCCAAACATGAAGGCCAAGTTTTAGATGAAACACTAACAGCTCAAGGCAAATATTGTCCAACACTTATAGATAGTGAGAGACTTCAAATGCCCAACTCTCACCCATGGACTTATCATTAAGAGGAACACTAAGTAGAGAAATACTGGAGCAAACAGATATTTTAAGCAAATGGACCTAATAGATATTTACAGAACATTTCACCCAGACACAAAAGAATATACCTTCTGCTCTACACATCATGGAACTTTCTTCAAAATTTAGCATTTATTCAGACACTAAGCAAATCTCAACAGATATGAGAAAACTAAAGTAACACCCTGCATCCTATCAGACTACCCTGGATTAAAGATGTATATAAACAATAACTGAAACAACAAAAAGCCTACAAACTCATGGAAACTGAACAGCTCTCTATTGAATTAAAAGTATGTCAAGACAGCAATAAAGGATATAAAGATTTCCTAGAATTCAGTATAAATGAATATACTACATTCCTGAACTTGTGGGAAAAAAATTGACAACAATTCTAAGCAATTTCAGAGGATTAAGTGTCTACATTTAAAAAAAAAGAGAGAGATTTCACAGTGGCAACTTATCAGCATACCTGAAAGCTCTAGAACAAAAAGAAAAACACCCAAGAAGACTAGATGCCGAGAAGTAATCAAAGACAGAGAAAAAAATCAACAAAATTGAAATAAAGAACACTAAAAAGAGTCAATGAAACAAACAGTAGGCTTTTTGAGAAAATCAACAAGATAGACAAGCACTCATTCAAATTAACTAAAAGGCACAGAGAGGATGTCCAAATAGAAAAATCATAAATGAAAAGGGCAACATAGCAATAGAAATGAAGGAAATCCAGAGAATCTTAAGAATATACTTTAAAAACATGGTTGGAAAATCTAGAAGAAATGAATAATTTTCTCTATTGGTACTATAAAGAAAGACAAATCAAGAACAGATAAAAATATTTAAAATACCTGCAGCCCCTAGTGAAATAGAAGTAGCCATTAAAAGTCTCCAAACCAAATAAATTTCAGTGTCAGAGGGTTTTAATTCAGAATTCATCCCAATTTTGAAAGAACAACATGCCACTTAATTCAAATACTTCTCAATTAATTTTATAAAATAGAAACAGAAGAAACCTTGTCTAATTCATTATATGAGGCCACAGTTACCACATAAAGTTTGAAGAAAGAAATGAAAATACAGACCAATTTCTCTTATGAACACAAATGCCAAAATAAAATATAATACGTGCAATTTGAATCCAAGAATATATCAAAAACGTCATTCACCATGATCAAATAAGATTCATCTCAGAGATATAGTAATGTTTCAATAAACAAAAATCAAAAAATTTAATCTACACCCATAAACAAACTGAAAGACAAAAACAGCATGACTATCTCATTAAATGGAGAAAAAACATTTGACAAAATCCAACACCCTTTCATGATAAACATCTTGGAGAGATGAGGGGTATAAGGAGCATGCCTAAATATAATAGTTACTTTACAACAAGCCTGATCCAACATCAAATTAAATGCAGAGAAGCTCAAAACAACATACAATAAAATTAAGAACCTATCAAGATTTCTGATTCTCCCCATACCTATTCATTATAGTACTTGAAGTCTTAGCTAGAGAAATCAAATACTTAAGGCTATCAATGGTACACAAATTGGAAAAGATGAAATAAAAGTACTCTTATTTGCAGATGATATAATAGTATACATAAATGCAACCCTGAATATCCCCGAGGGAACCCCTACAGCTAGTAAACACTTTCCCCAAAGTAGTTGGATGCAAAATTAACCCACAAATATCTGTATTGATCCAATATACAAATGACAAACAGAAAAAAGAAATCATGAAAACAACACCTTTTACAATAGCCTTAAATAACATAAAATCATCTTGGGATAGCTCTAAACAAACAAGAGAAAGTCTTGTATTATAAAATATTTAAGTATTTGAAGAAAGAAATTAAAAAACATATCAGAAGATGGAAAGATCTCCCATTATTATGGATCAATGAGATTAACATAGTAAAATTGACCATCCTTCCAAAAGATAAAACACAATTCCAATCAAAATTCAATGCAATTTTCAGACTTTGAAAAGAAATTCTCTGCTTCATATGAAAAATAAATACCCTAATGACTAAAAAATAAAAAATAATAATTCTGAGAAATAAAAGAATGGTTGATAGCTTTTACCATTCCCGGTTTCAAGTTTTCATGCAGAGCTATAGTATTAAATCTCACATGGAGGCCAGCCTGGTCTACAAGAGCTAGTTTCAGGACAGGAACCAAAAAAGCTACGGAGAAACCCTGTCTCGAAAAATCAAAAAAAAAAAAAAACCTCACATGGTATTGGCATTAAAAATATGTTGACAGGTAGTGGTGGCACTTGCTTTTAATCCCAGCACTAGGGAGGCAGAAGCATGTAGGTATCTGTGAGTTCAAGACCAGCTTTGTCTACAGAGTGATTTCCAGGATACGCTACAAAGCTACAGAGAAACTCTGTTTCATAAAAACAAAGAAAAGAAAAGAAAAGAAAAAATAGATATGTTGATCAATTCCATTGATCTGAAGACCCAGACATAAATCCACTCACTGTGGACACATGATCTTTAATAAAGAAGGCAGAAATACACACTGGAAAAAAATGCAACATCTGAACAAATGGTGCTGGTCAAACTGGATGCCTGCATGTAGAAGAAGCAAATATGTTCATATTTATCACCCTACACAATATTTAATTCCAAATGGATCAAAGACCTCATTACAAAACCAGAAACCCAGAGCCTGAGAAAAGGAAGTGAGAATATCCTTGGACTCATTCTCTCAGGAGACAACTTCCTGAACAGAATACTGATAGTATAGGCATGAAAATCAACAGTTAATAAATAGGACCTCATGAAACTGAAATTTTCTGTAAGACAATCAATTGTGTTGTTTGCCAACGTGGATTCCATGAAAATTTTACATAAATCCATACTGTTGTCAAGACAATAGGTTTCTCTCTACAAACTGACAGGAGGGCCCTATTTCTGTGGAAAACACTCATACCATTAATTGAACATGAAAATACTGAGCTGGTACCAACCTAAATGAAGCCCTCATTTCTACATTCTAGTGTCTTTGATGCAGGAAGGTACTCTGCAGACTACCAAGAGAGGAACTTAACACTAACCCAGCCATAAAACCTCTGATTACAATCATGGCCAAGGATGCCATGGAGGACACCAGGAACTCAAAGCCCTCTGAATCAACTAAGCAAGGCCGATATGAACTCTCAGAGACTGAAGCACCATGCACAGGACAGACACATATCTACACGAGGTCCTCTGCATGTGTATTACAGTTTTCAGTTTGATATTCTAATTTCTAATGAGAGGCAGAAAATGAGTAGATCTTCAGAAAAGGGGGATAAGGAAGAACTGGCAGTAGATGAAAGAAATACTATAATCAGGATATATTTTGGGAAAATAATCTTATTTCAATAAAAGAAAAATTAAATTATATTTAAAAAAGAGTACAAATCACAACACATACCTACATAGGTGGGGTGAAAGATGAATGTACCTTTGAAGGGAGTCTATACTCACGAAAACACTTTGGAAGTCAGTATAGAGGCTTTTCATAAAATCAGAAATAATAACATTACTGAGAATATTCTCATCAAACTATAAATGTAAGGAACAGAGACAGGATATTGAAAGCTACAAGAGAAAAGACTAAGTCGCATATAAAGGCAAACTTATCAGAGTAGCAACCTCATATCCATGGTGACATTAAAAGCCAAAAGGACTGGATGCAATGGAATACAAGGTCTGAGAGTCCATAGCTCCAAATTCAACACCTTGCCAAATAATCTGTAATGACTGAAGGAGAAAAAAAATACTTTCAATTATAACTGCAGGATCGTGGAATTTAAGAACAGCAAGCTAGATCAGTGGAAGATACTTGAAGAGATGCTTTGAATTGAAGGAACTTGTGAGCATATCCAAGAAATGTGAGTGAAGAAATTAAGAATGTTAGGTCAAAAATTAAATAAGGGGGAACTAATAAACAAACACTATAAATAAACAAAATGATGGGAATTGATACCCATCTTTCCATAATTGTGAAGATAAATGCCCTCAAATTCATAATCTAAAGATGTAGATGAACATCAAAGATAGTTGCTACTTTAGTGAGAAGACTGGGAAATGTTTCAAGCAAATGGAACCAGGAAAGAAGCAGTCATTGCTATTACACAATGTAGATATTCTTCAAACCACAACTAATCAGAAGAGCTAGAAAAGGGTGCTTTATAATGATCAAGAAAACAGACTTTCAAGAGGCTTTACAACTCTAAAAATATGTGCATGAAACTTTAGTGCACTGGATATCATAAAGCTAATTCTATTAGACAGAGAGTAAGACAATAGCCAGAATACATTCATAACAGATGACTTCAATAATCGATTTTCACCAACAGACTTACGACCCAGACAAAACTGAAGAGAAACAATAGTTAAATGATATCATAGATCTTGCATATCTCATAGGGAACTAGAGAGCATTCAAATATTATACACATTTTTCCCAGAAACCCACTAAAATGGACCAAATAGACACAAAATATATCGCAACCAACACAGAAAAATTGAATTTATCTTTGTATTTTGCCACAGCAGAATAAAACTACTTTCCAACAGCAACAAAAATAGAAAATATGTACCGACATGAGGTTGAAGAAATAAAACAAATAAAAATTCCTAGAACTGAATACAAATAAAAAGATAGCACCCATATTTATGAAACATCCATTTACCATTATCTAAAACAATAAAATAAATATCTTATACAAAATCTAGTTAATTAAGTAAAAGACTTGAGCAATAAAAACTTTAAAGCATCAGATAAATAGATGGAAGACAGCAGAAGATGAAAAACATATCCTGTACTCATGAGCTTGTAGTATTAATATTGTGGCAAAGGCTGTGCTACCAAAAGCAATCTACAAATTCAATGCAAGTTTCTCAAAATCCCAACATAATTTTTTCCAGAAATTGAAAAAGATTTAAAATTCTTATGGATGTGATGTGGGATTGCACTCTGTATGCTGTGAATATGTTATACTACCATTGGTTAATAAAGAAGTTTTTTCAAACAAAGTCTTAGCAGAGTAGAGGGATTATTTCAGGGCAGAATATAGCCAGGGGAAATCAGAACAGAGATGAGAAAGAAGGTAGGCAGAGTCAAGGAGATGCCATGTGGCTTCCAAAAAAGAAAGATATCCAGAATTTTACCCAGTAAGCCACAGTCTTGCGGTGATGCACAGATTAATAAAATGGATTAATTTAAGATATAAGACCTAGCTAGGAATATGCCTAAATCATTGGTCAAACGATGTTGTAATTAATATAGTTTCTGTATGATTATTCAGGTCTTGGTGGCAAGGAAGAGAATGAGCAGCCTCTGGTTGTACGGGTGCACAAAACATACAGGATAACCAAAATAGTTCTTAACAATGAAAATAAAGAAGGAGGTATTACCATCTCTGATTTCAACCTATGCTACACAGCCACAGTGATAAAATAGCAGGGTACAATAGGTAGAGGCTGCTTATTTGTTTCCTGTCTGCCCAGACCCAAAAATAATCATTCAGAAACTATAATAACTAAATCACTGCTTGGCCAATCACTGAAGTATATTGCTAGTTAACTCATATCTTAAATTAACCAATTTCTATTAATCTCTACATCACCATGAGGTCTGACGTACTGGCAGGGTTTTTTTCTCAGAGCTCATATCTTTCTTCTCTGGTGCTGCATGGCTTCTCCTTGACCCTGCCTACTCTCCCCTCCTGTATCTTCTTGGAATTCCTACCTTGCCCTATTCTGCTAAGCCACTGGTCAAAACAGCTTTATTCATTAACCAATAAAAGAAACATGAATAGAGAAGGACTTCCTACACCAGGATACTGGAATAGAAGCAAACATATTGATTGATGAATTACAACTGATAATTCAGGTATAAATCCATACTCTATAACTACCATTAGATAGTCCTATACCCATGAGAACCATGTGTTCATTTGAATAACTTGATAACTCTAATGATAAAAATCAAAATTTCTTTATATAATGTACTAAAGCATATAAAAGGAAATAAATGATTAAATCCTAAAATAAATGTTTGCAATAAATGCAAGCCCTTCTTCAACCATACCTCTGAAAACTTATGAATAATTCATTTTATTTTGTTGTACTTTATGGAAATCTTAAAAGTTTGGAGGGGTTCTTGCTCATAAGAATGTTGTAGATTGACATAGTTTCTATAAAATATACTTAAGAGAGTTAGAGGGTAAAGACATGTGAAATGGCTTCTTTGTGGTAAGAGAGATGGGTCAAAGAGTAAAAGCAATAGTTGTTCTCGAGAACCTGGTTTGATTCCCAGTTTCCACATTCCCACTGACAGCCTTCTATGACTTCTATAACTCTCAGGAGAACTGACAACCTATTTTGACCTGAAAAGGCATCAAACAAACACATCATGCACAGGCATACGGACACACATATAAGAAATTAAGTTAAATTTACAAAAATAGCTTTATGGCTATAATTGTAATGTAATTTGACATATTTCTGATCTTTTAAATAAAGGTAAATGTTAAGTTTAATTAAATTATTTTAATATAATCTCCATTAGGAGATAGAATTATTTTTAAATAATAGCACTCTTGATTATTTCAAAATTGACTGTGAATCACAAATTTCTCTTTTTCTTATTATTTTATATATCCAGATTTTTAATAATACTTTTCTGACCAAGGAAAGGAAACAAAGAAAAAATTGCTTTATAAACCATTTTAAAATGTTACCCTTTGAAACCTATTTCCTTCTGTAGATTTTTAAGATTTGTAGTAAATGCTCAATCTTGTGAAAGATTTTAAAACCACAATCTGTGAAGCAAGTGATAATGTGAAATTTCCGGTACTGACAGTAAAAGTCAGGAGGGCATCACATGCGGTCAGAGAGAGACACACACAAAAGTTATGTGGGGGAAAATGTCTACTATTATATTTCAAATGTTATTTATAATTTTTTCTAATTTAAGAAAGAAAATATTAGCTATTAAAAGTGTATAATAAATATTTATGTGCAATATTTTGTATCAGAAAAGCATTTATTATTGCTGAGATTTTTATTACAATATTTATCCCTTTTCCTTCAAACATTCCCTTATACCAGACCCCACACTTCTTCAAATTTCATGGGCACTTTTATCACTAACTGGTATTACATGAATATAAGTATATTCTGAAAAAAGACCTGCTCATTCTGTTTAATGCTACCTGTAGGTATGTCTTCAAGGCTGACTAGTTGGAACTTGACAAATAAACAACTAATGTGTTCTTCTCGGGAACGATACCTTTCCAGCTCCTAGCTTTCCTTACCTTCCCATAGATTTTACTTATGCTTGAGGCCTCATGTGATTTTCTTCATCCAATTTGGCATGTTCACTGGTGGTACTTTTATTTAGCTCATGTTTGGGCAGTCATATTGGTGAATTAATGAGTGCAGTCTCTGAAATTACTAAGAAACAGTCTCACAGAAAACTCTCTGATCCTTTAACCTTCATGATCATTTTGCTCCCTCTTTCACAAAGTTCCCTGAGTCTTAGGTATGTCAGGGTTTTATAGATAAATAAATGCATTTTATAGATAAATAAAGCACAACAATGCATAAATACTGGTTGTGGTTTTCTGAAGTGGTGTCCACCTGTTGCAAAAGAAGTTTCCTTGATAAGGGATGAGGACTACATTTATCTATGCATATAAAGACAAAGTATTGTTAGTTATTTTTCTGGTTTAATAAATTAGTGACTGTAGATTCTCTTGCAATAACCAAGACTTCAATATCACTAAGTATTTAATTAGGTTTCCAAAACCAAGCATGTTCCTTCTTTGTTGAATGGATCTTAAGTCCAAGTAGAGAGCAATTGTTACCGAGGTATGATTGCCACTACCACAGCCACCGAGTTATCTTGCCATGATGGTCTTCATTTGAATCCTAGGTATCATAGTTGGGTAAAACAGTTGGTAGACTCTCTCTTCCTAGGAAACTTGCATGCAGCCCTCTAATATCATGAAAGTTAATTTTTAGGGATAGATAATTCAGGCCAGTTCATACTCAGGGGACTCTAGGACCTGTTTTTGACATACATGGTATCATCAGCAATAGGGCCTTACCTTAAAGATATGGAGAGTAAGCCAGAGATGTTCGAGGAGGCTGTTTATTTATCCCTGCCACCTGGCTAGCTTAGATCAGAGATAATCACAAAGAAACCATATTATTTAAATCACTGTTTGACCCATTATCTCTAGCTTCTTATTGGCAAACACTTACATATTAATTTAATCCATTTCTATTAATCTGTATATTGCCATGTGGCTGTGGCTTACCATGAAAACTTCCCAGCTTCTGTCTCTAGTGGCAGCTCCATGCCTTCTCTCTGACTCTGTCTTTCTTCTCCCATGCTATAGGCCAAGCCAATTTCTTTATTTGTTAACCAATAAAAGCAACACATATACAGAAGGACCTCCCACACCACTTCCCCTTTTCTGTTTAAACAAAAAGTAAGGCTAAACTTTAACATAGTAAAATTACATATTACAAAACAGTTATTAAGCAAGAATTACAGTTACAAAATTTATATTTACTTCCTATCTATTTTTCAACTCCATCAAAGACTCCAGAAGGATATATTATGTAAGTAAACAGAAAGTGCATTGTGAGCTACTTCCAGAAATCTAGAATTGACAGAGACATTTTGCTTCCTAGACAGTCACCCAAAGTTCTTTACTATTGGGGCACCTATCTTCAGCCTACAGACCCATAGTATCCATCAGACTTTGCCATGAAGCAGGAAGTTTCAAAGACAGTTCCACCTATATTGCCATTTTGTCCATCACTTTCTTTTGTGTCCTTCAGAATGTATAGCAGACTCTTTCATGAAGCAGGAACCCTGAATTAACCAATAAAAGCAACACATAGACAGAGGACCTCCTACACCAAAGAGCAACAGTAATAGACTGTATGTTGCAATCTCTTTTACTAAATTGTTTGATTTGCAGCAGCATGTTAAATAACTATTACACCTTTTTGAGAAAGGAAATCTTTTATATTAAACAGAGAAGACACATAAGGTTTCTGGCCACAGAAAGCAGGCATTTGTATTTATTATAATAACTATGATAGGGCAGAACAGAGGAAGAATGATCTGGTTTTCTACTTCCATAAAGGTGAATGCAGAGAACAAGGTCAAGAATATCTTGATATATGGATAGAGCTCTTTTAAAAATATGTGGAAATATTTTTTATTTCTCTGAACTATAAAATTCTAACTCTTAAAAATTGTTTTTGATAAGAACAAAATTGAGTTGTAAATACACTAATTTGCTCAGATTTTTTAAAAATACAAATTAAATATTTTAAATTGGAAATGTTGATAATTCATTAATTTATTCAAACACTTAAAAACAATCCATTCTACTAGCAAACTACTACTATAGTAATAGCAGTAACAGTAGTAGTTTATAAAGCATAACTGTGAGTATTCATTTTTACAATAGAAATTTAACATATTTTGTGCTCTTACTACATTAAGTATTGCATTCATTCTTTAATTATTTTATCCACTTAATTTTTGCATTAATGCCATATGAAAGAGAGGAAAACAGGTTAAAATCCAGATGAATGGACTATGTTTACTGAATCTAGTTATGATGTACAAAAATCTGGGATGACTAAGAAGTTTGGCTGTACAATACTGCTATGTTTCTTAGATAAGAATTCAACAGTGTAAGTCAGGTTGGGGTGGTGCATGCCTTTAATCCCAGCACTCGGGAGCAAAGACAGGTATATCTCTGTGAGTATGAGGCCATCCTGGTCTGCAAGAGCTAGTTTGAGGACAGGCTCCAAAGCTACACAGAAACCCTGTCCTGAAAAAAAAAAGGAGAGGAAGAGAGACAGAGAGAGAGGGGGACACACAGAGAGAGCCAGAGACAGAGAGGCAGAGAATGACAGAGAGAGAGAGAGAGAGAGAGAGAGGAAGAGAGAGAGAGGAAGAGAGAGAGAGAGAGAGAAATAGAGAGAAAGAGATGAAAATATTCAACAGTGTAAAGTAGAATTGTTACATGGAAATTGTAGGATTTCCATGCTAGTTTCTTGCAACTAATCCTAACATTTCCCCCTTGAAACATAGCATGCTCACCTACTGAAGAAACACAGAAACAGCAAAGATGCGATACAGTCAGTCATTTAAATGAAACTTGTCTTAAGCACCAGACAATTCAGGAGGAGGTAGAATAGGTAGTTCATTTCGGGAATCATGGATATGTGGCAATATTTTTTACAAGAGAACCACATTTGTAGCATGATTAATAAAACCAAAATACAGATATTGAGATTCAACCTAAAGATCAGAAAAGCAAAGCAGCCAAGCCACTAGAGAGCTCTTACCCCTTTGAAAACTTCTGATATGGAATTTCCCTCTGTATGCTGTGATTACCATTGATAAATAAAGGAACCTCTTTGGACCTATAGCAGAGCTAGGCAGGGAAAACTAAGGTGAATGCTGGGAGAAAGGAGGCAGAGTGAGAGAGAAGCCATGTAGCCCTGCCCAAGACAGATGGCATAATATTAGCCAGTAAGCCACAGCCACATGGTGATACAAAGATTAATAGAAATGTGTTAAATTAATATGTAGACGTTAGCCAATAAGAAGCTAGAGCTAGTGGGCCAAGCAGAGATTTAATAAATATAGCTTCTTTGTAATTGTTTTGAGCTAAGCAGCCCAGAACTAGCATTGCAAAAATCAGAGATTCAATTATTATTTGTCTAGCCTTTGAATTTGATATTGTTCTATTTACTGCTGATGTCAATCTTTGTAAGAAATCTGTAAAGGCTTCCTTAGGGCCCTGTGTAACTTTAGTAAATGACTCAATTTTCTTTCATTTTTCTCCAATTCTTTCCCAATCATTCATAGCTGCTGCACATTATAAAATCAGAATTTGGTCATCATATACAACTTGATGTTCTATAGTAGCACAGTCTCATTCTCCAAGAATTAATCTTAGGAGATTTCCGTACATCTTTCTTTACTCCATTCTTCAATAATTGTAGCCTCTTCTCTGAACTAGGTACTTCATTGCAATTGTGAACAAGGCTCTAAAACATCTTTTAACCATATCTATCCAGTTGTTAAGGATAAGTCTATTACAAACTGACCACAAGTTTAATATATGCATCACTAAAGGTGAACACATGCCACATGAGATTATTACTTCCTTGAATCTCCGTAGCTCTAACATTGGCACAAGAGTCCAGTTAGCTGTAACAGAGCCTCTGCCATTTAGTAATTCCTGAAAGGTTACTGGATATATTAAGTTTGGTTGTCTGAAAACCTTAGGCTCTTTTTCTCTATCCTTAAAATGCAATGTTGAAATTGGCGATCCATTAAATTCCTCTGTCTGGATGTAAATATCTCTATGATCTGTTTTATTAGGTTTTTCTAAGGCATATATCTTACACTAAGATTAACCAACTTTTTTAATGATAAGACAAAATGATAAAGCTGATAATGTTTGCAACTGACATTTTATAAATCCCATCTAAGTTAAATATCTTCATTTAATCATTCTATTTTCAAACTGTCTAGCATATTATTATACAGAATCCTAAATCCCTCCATTGTAATAGGTTTTCCTTTTTTTTAATGTTGGAAAATAACTCTCTCTTTTAACTAATTCATCCCTTGAAGAATTCTCAATTGTTGTACCAAATCTGCTGATGATATTGATGAAGATGTGAGGCTGATTGCTGCTGCGTAGAACAGTAAATGCATGACTGGATTGAAGGCAGCTCTTTAGTTTGGCAGCATCCTGAGAAGGGGGTTCAGGGAGAGCCTGCAACTCATGATAAAGAGAGAGAAAAAGCCAACTGTCTGAAAAGCATACAGGAGATTGTTTGGATAAAGCAGGTGTAGGGGGAGGTTGCCTTAAGGCAGAACCAGCCAGGCTAGTGCCAGTGAGTTCTGTGGCATTTGGAGCCCAGGTGCTTCAGGAGTTTGGGTGGTGGCTGGAGTCTGTTTCATAAAGGCTACAATAGAAAAATCCCAAGCTCACTCGGAGGCCTGGGCAAAACAAACAAAAAAGTCTAGCCTGGTGGTACTGATGCCACACGTAAAGCTCCACTGGGAGCCCCACATGCAACTCTGGCCTGTACTGATGAGTTTTTCATGAATTCATACCTTAAACGTTGGGTGCCAAATGTAGCACAATTAATAAAAATTCAAATACAGATATTGGGGTTCAACCTGAAGATCAGAAAAGCAAAGCAGCCAAACAACTAAAATACTCTTACCTCTTTGAAATCTTCAGACTGAAAGCGAATAAGTTCCTCTCTCATTCTGGCCTATAATCCTCTCCGGTGCTGGAATTAAAGAAGTGCACTACCACTGCCTGGCTTCTATGGCTACTTGCTAATTAGTGTGGCCACTGAGATTAAAATTGTGTGCCACCATTGGCTGGCCTTTATGGCTGACTAGTATAGTTTTTTGACCTTCAGGGAAGCTCTAGTCATTAAAATACAAATGAAATATCACTACATAAGTTCAAATAAAAGATTTCTTATTTAAAAAGAAGAAAGTAGCAGAGATTTAAAGAAATATGTATAAAATATGCCTTTATTTCTATCTGCTTGTAAGTAATGCTATGTGTAATTAACTGATCCTCTAAGATTTTGTGAAGAGGGAAAACATTTGGGATTTCTTGGAAGATTTCATGAAAAGATAAATGAATAGACACACAGAAGATAAATAATATCAAATGATCTTGGATTAGGATACACATGAAAACCTGCTCACAAAAATCTTTAGTCAATTATGTATTATGAATATATCTAACTGGAAATAAAACTTTATTGCTTACCTCTGTATTTCTCAAAGTTCAAAATCTACTTCTACAAACCCTGCAGGTTTGAAGAAATGTAATTTGAAATTTTCTCCTGCATTTTTATGGGTTTTTGCTTGATTTACTATTCCCATATTTTTACTTACACATTTAGGATATTTTGCATTTTAAATATAGGTTCTAGCATATAAGTATCACTATTTGAGTGAGGGAACAAATTGGCTATGATTTGCTTGTGAGGAACACCATATGTAACTGGGTATAAGGCAAGAGCTTCTGTTGGGCATTTTAACTTTGATACAAATTAAATGTCTGGATCATAAGAAAACCCTTGTTCTGACTGCTCTGATTTTCATTCTTTGTTTATTAATACTCTATCTTCCATGTCAGGCCTGATACAAATATAAGAGTTTTAAACTCAGTGTGTTTCTTCCAGGTACTGGCATGGAAATGTCTGTTGTTACAGATCTCAGGGTATGGCCATCAATTCTAAGAAAGTCACTGATTATTTTCCCCAAATCCACAACTTTCATTTTTTCTTGAACATAGAATGAGTGTGCCTTCAGTTCAGGGTTCTTTCATCCTCTCTTACTATTCTGTTACATGAGAGTGTTGTGGAAGATCATTTTAAAATGTGTTACATTCACTTACGCTGTGGAATATTTGTTTAATGATGCAAAAATGTATTGAAATTTTTTATGTTGAATTTGTTTAGCTCTATAAAACTGTTTGGCTGTTCTTGTCTAAAATATCTGATTGGTTTAATAAAGAGCTGAATGACTAATAGCTAGTCAGGAGAGAGAAATAGGTGTAGCTTGCAGGCAGAGAGAATAATTGAGAGAGAAGGAGGAGCAAGATGAGAAGGAGAGAAGGACACCAGGGGCTAGCCACCCAGTTATAAAACCAGTCATGGAGTAAGAAGGACAGAAAGGAATATAGAATAGAGAAAGGAAAAGACCAGAGTCAAAAGGTAGAGGGGATATCTAAAGTTAAGAAAAACTTCCCAGAAATAAGTCAAGCGAAGGCCAGGCATTAATAATTAAAATAAGTCTCCATGGCCCCAAAAGAGCAAAGAATAAAGAAAATTTAACTACAATAAAATGTTCTTTGATGTCAGTTCTTTTTCTGATGAATTTCTTTTGTCTACATCATGATCAAGTATTAGTTAGGTTTCTTCATTCTCAGAATACAAACAATTGCACTTAAGTTAAAAATAAGACAAATAATTTTACAATGAAATCACAGTATAGTAAACATCAAAAAGGAAGGAGGCAATAAACAGTTCACATCAAAACAGAGAATGTCGTGCACCCATGTAGCAGACAGTGTAGTTTGTCCTGGTCCACAGAGCGAATAAACACCACAACATGATGTCTGATTCATCACTTCTCAGGAAAAAAATAATATTCATTAAACTTTGTTCTGAAACCTTTCTTTGGCGATAAGAATAGAGAGATAGTTAAGTGAAGTGTCACCAAATATTAGACAATTAAATTTTTCTTCACTGAAAAAAAAATGTAACCAAAAGATGTGGGAAATTTTACAGACAAAAGTGGCAGTTTCTATTATCAATTACATTGATAATAATAATTCATTGATAATGAATAAATCAATAATAATTAATTGATAATGTTTGGAACCCAAAGTGGCAACACTTCTTACTAAAATTCTTAGACATCAATAATTTAATTTTTTTCATAGGAAAGAAAATAATAAAAATGCTCCAAATGTTAACAGCCACTTTCTAGGTGGATTATCCCAAGGTATTTTAATTATATCAATAATATTTTCTTATGATTCTATAATAAGTGAATGAGAATTTTATGATAAGTAAAGTGCTTTTAAAGACAAATATGTTTGTTTCTGCCTATGACACATAAATTACTGTTGGTCTTACTATTCTTCCAAAAATAGTGTATTTTGTCATTAAGACACAATATATGGAAGAAATATTTCCAGAAATTTTCCAGTGCATAGTTTATAATTTACTTAAGAGAAGATATTTATATAAATTCAACATCTCCCTGACAGAATGCTTTGAGATATTTCATTCACTCTAAGGGAGAATCACCAGTCTTAGTCAGCATGTGTACCACTGACTTGAAAAAAATGTAGTTTAAATTTAGAGAATCATAGCCAGATGATGCTAGCACATACCTTTAATCCCAGCACTCAGGAGACAGAGACTGGCAGATCTCTGTAAGTTTGAGGCCAGCATGGGCTGCAAGAGCTAGTTCCAGGACAGGCACCAAAACTACACAGAGAAAGCCTGTCTCAAAATGCTGAAGTGGTGCTTCTTTCAAATAAGGTGGTGACTAGGCAGTCATGGTGACTAGGGAGTTTACATGAGTTGTCCATGAGTTCTTGCTAGAATACTAAACTATACATAAATTAGTTGCTTTGAGTCATAAAGATCTGAGTATAAAGTGTCCTAAAGTGTCAGGTAGATTCTATTTTGGTGTCTAACTTTAAATTCTAACTGAGAATGATTTTGGAAAGTTATCAATTAACACCTTAAACAATTGGTTGAAATCCTTTGAATTATAACATACATTTTAGGAATAATGTCAAAATCTAGATTAAGGGAAAAGTTCTAAGACTACATGAATTAAAAAAAAATACACAGGCATTGGAAACAGTTTTCTGTAGGTAGCAAGGAAAAGAGACTATGGGAGAAACTCCAAGTTCTTCACAAATGTTGCAGTAAGAATGAACAATGTGATTAAAAGGAAGACTAAGGATTAAAATGATAAAGCTTGATATTTTGAGAAAAATAGATGGGGGCTTTAACTGGGAATTGATAACTAGGCTAGATAGGTAAGAATAAGGATAGAGTTCTCTGACAGTGATCACAGGCCACCCATTCCCCTAAGGCCCTTGGGAGATATACAAAAGGAACTATTGTCCTTTCCTCTTTTAAATTCAGGAAACAAATTAAAAGTTGAAAGCATTTAGCTGTCTCTTTTTCAGAAAAGATACCCCAGCATATCCCTTATCAAAGGAGTTAAATCAGAGCAACTCCAACTACTTCTCAGTATCTGGGTGAACAAAAAAAATCTTAGTACAACTAACAGTATGCGGGACATCTGCAGAATGGGAAATAACTGTACCAGTCAGAAAGCAAGAAATAGCAGACAAAGTCAACATTAACAAGGCTAGAGTCAGAAATGGGCAAAGGAGTGGCTTCACTTCCTGTATGACAAACACATGGAAAAGCCATGGAAACATGTATAGTGTATGTACACATCATCTAAGCAGCTCATGATAGCTCAGACAGTGAGTCAGTTCCCTTAGCCTTGGTTCAGCTTCTGCCATACCCCCACAAAAACACTGAGACAAACATGTTTGATGATTTTGGTCTTTCTTAGAATGAGCTCTCACTCTTGATAATTTTTCTTTCTCTCTTTCTTTAGTTGATTTAAATAAAGGTTATATTCTGCTTTGAGTGTTTCTTCAAATGTCTCTGTATTTAACCATCACTGAAACTTGACAGTGAACTCAACCCATTGTCTTGGGTTGAGAATTGATGGATGTTGATCCTCTGGCATCATAGGCACCAGAGTGAAGCACAACTAACTGTTCCAAGAAATGACCAATCACACATAAAATACCTGCACCAATATTATCTCTTAAAACTGATCAGGCCCAAAATAAACCTCATTTCCCCAAATTGTGGGGAAATCAATGGTAAACTTGAGTAATGCAAAGAATCATGATGTTATGGACTGTAGGGCATTGGGCTGAGGTGGGGTGTGAATGTTATGGTTTTGTTGCAGTCTAGAAGATATAATGTCCCCACAAACTGTGTCCCAGATACCTTAAGACAATTTTCCATTCCATAGAGAGTGACACGAAAATGAGAGAGAGTCATATCAATACTGGTCTTGGAGCACTTAATGAATAGTGAGGCAAGATTATTTGACAAGGTAAAGAAGAAGCTGTAGGTAGCAATTGTCAGCTAGTTCCAGAAGGAACACACAGCTAGAAAGCCCCTTAATTCACAGGTTGTGTGACATTAAGGAGCCAGTAGGCCAAGGTCAGAAACTGAAGCAGAATTTGAAATGATGTTTTATTATTTAGGTCAGGGGGTGTTAAAGAGTTTATAACCTTTGAGGAATGTTGAATCACCTAGGGGTTGAATAATCAGGATATATTTTCTCTGGATTTTAATAGTGCTACTGGGGTACCTAGAGTTGTAGAGCTTACTAATATCACCTATTTCATACCTGGGATCCCAGGGTCCAAGATACAGACATAAAGAACCACATCTTGTCAATAAAGGAGGCAATCTGAGTGACAATGCACATATGGAAACTGGTATTGGTAAGACTAACATGGGCAGCCTTGATATCTCTCTGGCCACTCTTTACAATAGCATTCTGTCTGATCATAGAGAAAACAAGTGAAAAGGTCAATAAATGAAGGAGGATGGATGGAGGATAGCAGTAATGGGTACTCTAATTGGCTTCTGATAGTCTGCTATGGAACAATTTTCAGACCCTGTTTGGAGGGATTATTTGTTATAAGTCAGTGATTTGTGAATCTCAAATCTCCATATGTATGAGTTGCCATGGACAGAAGCAGATGAGATGGAAATAAAGAAGAGTCTAAGTCCCATCTAGTAAAATTAAGCATAGCTGCTGGGGTAAAGCCTCATTCTTCTAGAATCAGGAACAAGGTGGTTGATCACCATGTCCTCAGAAATTTAAGGGAGCAGGATACTGTTAGGGTTGATTTATAGGAAAAGAAATTGTCTTGAGACAGGGGAGTAAAAGCTTGAGGCGGAATAGGTGAATTCAATGAGGATTCAAGCTTAATCATTGTGGGGCTTACAAGAATTAATTTGAAGGGACCCTGATATTTTGGGTAAAGAGGTGAGGGAAATTGGTCTGAAGAAGAGACAACAATCTGATCCCCAAAGTGGACTGGAGATAGACAGAACTTGGCACATGGATGGGATAGGCAATGGTCAGTAAAGTTCCATAAAAGGGAGAAGTGACAGAGTAAAGGAGTAAGTGGTCAGGGAAGGTGAGGGTTTGGATGAAAGATCAGGGGTCAGAACCAGCCATCTATACCAGAGCTCAAATAATGAAATGGAAAGGTCACTTGTTCTGTAGACTGAGGAGGGCCAGCGGGAGAACTTTACAAATTGAGCTGAAGTTCTTGTGATAGTTTGGCAAGGGTAGGTTTTTTAAATAACAAGTTGATTTATTCTATGTTTCCTGAGAACTGGAGATGGTATGGAATATATGGACATGGCTATGGATGTTGAGGGCTATGGATAGGATTTGGGAAACATGGGAGGTGAATTCAGGGCAATTTTCTGACTGGAGGAGGTAGGGATTCTAAAAGAAAGAATGATTTCAGGAAAAAAGAGTTTGGAGACTAGTGGTGGGGAAGGAATGCCTTTACCTAACTTACAAAGATGTCCACTGTGATCAGGAGTTACCTAATACATTTGACTGTGAGCATGTGTGTAAAGTCAAGTTGCCAGTCAGTTCCAGGGAAAGAACTTCTTGCCTGGTAAGAAAATAGGACTATGATTACAGAGTTTGGGTCTAACATTTGACAGATTTTACAAGAGGCAATCACAAGCCAAAAGAAATGCAAATCCTATAGGGTAGGCTGCAGGTGGTCCTCAATGAAATGAAACAAGACTTGGTTATTAGGATGAAAGAGCTGGTATAGCTAGGACAGAGTTTTTTGAGTGTCAGGAGTGGTAGTGGAGATGTGGATTGTAGTGCAAGGATGTCCTACAGTGGGTGAGATGGGTCTGAGTCTCAAAGGGCCATGGCTCTAGCCACTTTGTTGGCAGCATAATTATTTCCCTTAGAGATACTTGAATTGTCAGCCTGGTAGGACCAGAAATGGGCAATTCCTATAGCTGTAGAGAGATAAGAAGCTTTGAGGATGACTATGTTTGATCTGAGTTGATGATGTTCCTTGTGTTGAAAGTAGTCTATACTCTTTCCAGAGGGCGGTATGGAACAGGATAATGTGAAGGGCAATTTTGTAATCTGTAGATATGTTGTGATTGTCACTGTGCCAATTAGAAAATGTGGGTGAGAGCTATTATTTCAGCCTGTTAATTAGTGCTACGACAAGAAAGAGCCTGTGCCTCAACCCCCTCAGTATCTGATACTGTGGCACAGTTTGCTTTAAGGATATCCTCATGTAAAAAGAAGCTGCTGTCTGTGTACCAGGCATAGATAGCTTGAGGCATTGTACTCGCCTATGTGTTCAAAGGAAGGAGTAAGAGTTCCTCTAATATTTCCATGTAAGGATGGAATAGAGGGTAATCTGTGTTTGTTGAGTGGCAGGCATGATTGGAAAGCAAGTGTGGTATCTTCTACTAGTGGCAGCTGGAGAGAACAAACTCAAGACAGAGAGTTTGTAAGATTATACATTAAAAGGTGGGACAGGTTGTGTGGGAGAAGCTAGTGGTGGGTGCTGACAGCATTTATCTTCAGATACTATGATGTTATACAGCCTTTACTACAGCTGTGTCAGGAGAACATGTAATAGGTTTTGCAGGTAGATGACCCCAAAGTTAGTTTTTTGGATTCATGAATAAGGAGTTTAACAGCTGCTATAGTGCCTATGTAGGGGGCCTATCCCTTGGTGGTAAGGTTGATTTTTTGCAGATTTGCCATGGTTGCAAAGGAATGTTCCAGTTGGTAGCCTAGGACACTGAGGTCATTTCCCTCTTTTTCTGATACACAGAGGGAGAAGGGATGGACTAGATCAGGGAGGTGTTATGCTGGGGCCTGAAAGAGGGCATGTTGGAGCTTCTGAAAGGGCCTGGTAATGGTTTTGAGAAGGGGTTTGTGTGAAGGGCCAAGGATAGAGCCTAGGAAAGAAGGGAAAAGGGGGGGATCTCAGATGATAACAAACTGTCTATTCCCATGAATGATAAAAATCTTTTTAGCACAGGTGGCTATGAGGAACTGGATTATGTGTCTTCTACCCAAGGTAATAGCTTTCAGGATTGGGGTGATGGTTAGTTCCCAGTAGGTGACCTGAGAGGTGGACAGTTGGACTTTAGATGATAAGGCTCTATAGCTATGGTTGGATAAGAAATTTAGAAGAGCAGATGTGTTAATCTGGATAATTTGTTGGGATGGACTATAGAGAAAAAAACATCTGCATACTGTATATGTTTAGATTTGGGGACAGACGGAGTAGACCAGAGGCCAGGGCCTGGACAAGTAGCAACTGGCCAAGTCTAGTACTCACTATCATTCTAGAGCCTCAAGAGACTTAAGCCTATCACCTCTAACTTCCCAAGAAAAAGATTTTGCTCCACATCTTCATCCTTTAACACCCTATACTTGTAGTTAAAAAGTCCAATGGGACCTACTGCCTGGTTAAAGATCTCTGGCTCATCGATTCTGCATTGATCCCACTCCATACTGTCATGGCTAATCCTTCCCAGCCCCTGGCCACTGTACC
>JABTXL010006405.1:22102217-22128302 GCA_025134845.1 Neodon shergylaensis
GGCACTGATAATCCTATGGGGATCCAAAAAAAATGAAGATTATTGTTAAGTCCTGACTGAAGTATTCTGTGAAGCTAGATCATCTCTGGCAGCAGTATTGAAGCTCTTCTTGATATACAACTCTGAAGAAACTGGATCAGAGATACTATGTGTAGTGGCATTTTATTTGTATTTTAATAAATAAAACTTGTCTGACAATCAGAAAAATAAAACTGCCACACTGACCAGCCTTTTAGACCAGGTTATATACCCCTTTAATCCCAGTAGCCACATTAGCTCGCATAGAAACTGGGTGGTGCGTGCTTTTAATCCCAGTGGTGTATGCCTTTAATACTACTTCTAGGGAGGATTAAAAATGGAAGGAGAGAGCTATAGGACATAGTTTCATTCTGAGATTTCTAGAGGTAGGATCACTATATCAAACTGAGGTCAACTGGTTGTGTGGCTGGGTAGCTGACCACTAACATCCTCCTCTCTTTTTCTTGCTCTTCCTGCTTCCTTTACATTTCTATTTCCATTTATACCACCTATTTTTTCCAACCAGACCCACCTATCCTTTCTCCTGTCTCATTATTGGCCATTCAGCTCTTTATTTGTTCAACAGGTGTTTTAGAAAGGCAAAGAATCAGAGCCTCACAGAGATAAACAAGTGCAGCATAAAAAGAAACAACACATCTTACATTATTAAACAAATGTTCCAAAACATAAACAAATATAGTACACAATAAAATAGTATACCACAGCAACTTTACTAGCCATGTTTGAAGCAGGGACACAGAGGTCCTCAAGTCTTAGGAGAGAAAGGAGACTGGAGTGTTGCCAAAGGTGGTCAAATTGCCTTGGTCAGAATTTGGTGTTTCTGTTTATGAACCTTTTCATCTCTCCCATGGTACACCTTAAAGGCAAGCACTAAGAAATCTGCCTGTGAGGTTAGGGGTCCTCTCTCTAGATGCTTAAGCTTAACTCTTATTTGTAAGACTATTTACACTGGAGACTTCACGCCTGACATATAACTTGCTTAGCATTATCATCTCCACCTTAAAAGTCAGTGTGCATGTATGATTCCTGCTATTGACTTTTCCTCAGGACACCACAGAGATGCGCTCAATCCATTTCTCCTTACTAATACTTTTGAAGTCACAGTTGGTTGGAAGTATTTGCTAAAAATCTATGATTTTCCACTAGGCAAGGAAGTGAAAATTTAATTTTTAGGTTCAGCAATTCAGAAAATCTGAACTAAAATGTAGACACTCTATTCCAGCACATTGAATTCACCTATCACTAACTTCTGTGTCTCTCTTTTCAATAACCATTTTTTCTTGGTTTTGTCATAATACTCCTTCTTTCCCTTATCTACCCTAGATCTACTTAGCAGCAATGATACATATCCAATAAACATCTACCTGCAGAATTTTGGCACAATACTTAGGCACTCCTAAGAAGGGAACCTACTATTTGTTTTTCTCCCTCATAAGTCTTAGTTCTACTTGCAATTTCCAGTCACAATTTGAAGTCCCATCTAAAAGAACACCTGAAATAAGAGATTTTATTATATTCTATCATGGTCTGACATTCCACACCATTCTACTGTTTTCATCCCTTGTCACTTCACTGAGGCCCCTAAACATTCTCTCTGTTTTTTATTTCTTCTCCATTTTTTTTAATTTTTAGTTTTTCTGTGCACATTTTGCAAATGTGTGTCCACCTTCGTAGTTTTACAAGTTTGTGATTGTATGGGATGGGTGCCTTTTGTGCTTGAATGCATGTTGATGACAGAGGTCAACCATTAGGGCCATTCCAGAGTAATCATCTATTTCAATTTTTGAGAAAAGGATTTCACTCACACCTGGATTTTATCTTTTAGGCTAGGCTAAAATTGCCCTCTTGCTGCTTCCCATGTGCTGGGATTACATATATCACTGTGTAAAACTTCTTAAATATATCATTATGATTGAAATATAGTCTTTTATTCAAGAACTAGTTTAAATAACTAAGTAATTTCCCCAATACCTGACAAGCCCTAGATTATTAATAAAATATTATTATATGAATTCTCATTCAGATTGATGCTTGATTCAATAATAAGTCAAATCTTTCACCAAGTGTACAAGGTACTTTATAGGATAGCTGTTCAAATTTCCACTTTGGAAAGTATACTTTTTGTCTGCAAAGGAAGAGGTTGGGTGTTTGTCTGTGTGTGCATGTGTGTGTGTGAGTGAGAGAGAGAGAGAGAGCGAGAGAGAGAGAGAGAGAGAGAGAGAGAGATAGAGAGAGTATATTCTGCTTGGTTTTTTTTTTGTTGTTGTTGTTCATATGTTTCCTATGCGATATTAGGCCTACAAAAGATTGGAGTGATGTTTTCCTGGAACTATTTCATTTCCAAAATCTGAAATTTAAGGTATCATAACAATGATTCTTTACTCCATTTGGGCTCTCCTTGTGCTTTATATTTTATGAAATGATTTTACAGCAATCAAGTACATTTTGGGTAGGCATTTAATGGAACCATTTATCTGTACTCATTTAGGTATGTTATATAACAATTCTATGCAATTATCAAGCCAGCAAGTACCTTTTTCTCTATATAATCTCTCTACTGATTCTCTTGCAAAAAGTTGTTGTCTACAAATCTTATTTATATAAAGAGAATTCTATTCAAGGTATCATAATATTACCTTCTTATAGATAATTAGTAATAATAAAGAACAATACGGTATAAATGAATTAAGTTCCTTAATTTGCAGTTTTTAAGAAAATTACCTAGACACCGGGGTATTATTAAAGAAAGAACACTTCTTATAGACTGATTATCAACTCAGAATTCATTTTATGCCTTGTTTCAAGTTATTTTTGTTGTGCTAATGACAGTAAATGAAAACACAATTTCAGCTGGAAGATGAAGGTGCCTCTCAGAGACTTAAGTTATATTAGAAGTTTATATACATAATAAAGTTGCCTATGTATTCATAATATATGAAAATAAACAAGTATTTGCCAAAATGAATGATTGCACATAGAACATCAAATTATTGATTTAAATAAGAAATCTAAAACTGACAAGAGGCTACTGAGACTCAGGACTAAGTGAATAGACACAGGTAAGTCAAGGACAGATAAATTAAAAATAAAACATATGCTCAGCAATGAGATTGTGGGAGTGCAGATTTTAGGAAAACGTTAAACATTAAAAATTATGAAGAAAAATACCAAACCTATGATCATCCAACTAAAGTAAGCTTTATTAAATATCATCCAGGAAGAATGACATTGCCCAGTCAATGCTGATAACTCCCAGAAAATGGTGCTGAATAGGTCAGTCAGATGTTCATAAGGACAGAAACTCACAAGGCTGTTGAATGTTCTACTGTCATTTAACTGGGGCATATGGTACTTTTTGCCAGTGTCAAATTATGCACAAGCATATATCTGGATGTACTTTCTGCCTATATTTCTCATGCCTATATGTGATCAAGCACACTCTGTGGAATTGGGGCAACCATGCTTGTCTACTGAAGTGAAAACACATGACTTGTTATCTGTCTTTGGGCAAGTGTAGCTTACAGGTATACTTTAGCCCTTACAATGTCTCTGTGTGTGTGTGTGTGTGTGTAAGCGTATGTGTTGTATTTATACGTGTTTGTTTGTTTGAGAGTGTATGCATGTATGTGGTTGCACATGGTATGTGGTAGACACAGGTGGACATTAACTGTTTTTCTTCCTTGTTCTTCATTTCATGCTCAGACAGAATCCTCCATTGAACCTGCAATTGGTTGTTGCAGAGGAGTCGGGTGGGGGGCTTTGTTTGACCTGGCCACCCGGCTAGCTTACACCTGAAATAACCACACAGAAACTGTATTCATTAAAACACTGCTTGGCCATTAGCTCTAACTTCTTATTAGCTAATTCTGACATCTTAATTTAACCCATTGCTATTAATCTGTGTATTGCCACATGACTGTGACTTCCCAGCAACATTTTAACCAGCATCCATTTCAGGCAGGAAATCCATGGCATCTGCAACTCTGCCCTTCTTCCCAGCATTCAGTTCTGTCTACTCCACCTACCTAAGTTTTGTCCTATCAGCTAGGCCAAGGCAGTTTCTTTATTCATTACCCAATGAAAGCAACACATAAATAGAAGGAACTCCTACACAATTTTCCCTTTTCTGTTTAAACAAAAAGGAAGGCTTTAACTTTAACATAGTAAAATTACATATAACAAAACAGTTATCAAGCAAGAATTACAGTTACAATATTTATAGCTACTTTATCTTTTATCATAACAAAAGAAAACTATAACTATTTATTCTTCAACTCTATCAAAGACTTTAGAAGGATATAATATTACCTATGTAAACTGGAAGTGCATTATAAACAACTTTGAAAACTGTAGAATTGACAGAGACATCTCACTGACTGGACAGTCACCCAAACTTCTTCTGTACTCTTGGGGCATCGATCTTTAGCCTACAGACCCATAGTATCCAGCAGACTTTTCCATGAAGCAGGAAATTTTAAAGACAGTTCAGTCACTTTCTTCTGTGTCCTGCAGAATATCTCATAGACTCTTTCATGAAGCGGGAACCCTAAAGGACTATCTCATCTTTAGGCAAGTTAAGCAGTCATCTCTCTGTGGGTACTGGATGTCCAATGAAGCAGTCCAGGCAAGAGCAGTTTCTTGCCCAAATAGCTAGCAAACTCCTTAAGGAGCTTTTTTGATGCCCATCTTTCTCTTTAATTAGCTGATTCTGCTAGGAACAGATGCATCTCATTGTCATGAAAAAAAAATCTAAGTTCTTAAAACATTTTACATACCATATTCTGTAGTCTTTGAAAGATATGAAGAATGCCTATCTAACTGAAATATATCTCTATATATCTAGAAAATCTAACATGACTACAAGCTTGACTCTAATCAATGATTATTCATTAACAACCTATATTTCCTAATTATACATTACATTTTTAAATGAACTATATAATCACAATACCTTAATTACGAGCATAAATATACATATAAAAAGATTGACCTTAAATTAATATCAATAAAGCAAAATCCATACAAATGCAAATTATTCATATCTATATCATCACCCTTTAAATATAAAAGAATATTTATAAACAGTATTTGGGAACATGGGCACAGATTTTTCTCTCCAAACTGCTTCATGCTGTATGGGGGCATTGTTAATCAGGTCTTTCATGGTATATCCTGTGTGCTAGGTTCATCTCAGTCAGCAGTTGAGCGAATGAATTTTAGGAGGGTGTTCACAGCAACTGTTCTGGAGGCCTTAATCTATGAAACCATATTGGTGTAGAAGCAATCCACAGATTCTCATCTTCTGTGAAAACAAAAGAAGGACCACTTTCCCAAAGCATTATATCCTTAGACTCAAATTCTGAAGTCATAATACCTTTATAATAAACATGTTGGTTGATGGGCGCACCTCTCGTGGTCCTGACTTCCATGCTCATGTTCTCCCTCTTTTCTGCTCCTCATTGGGACTTTGGGAGCTTAGTCCGATGCTCCAGTGTGGGTCTCTGTCTCTATCTCCATCCATCGCTAGATGAAGGTTCTATGGTGATATGCAAGATATTCATCAGTATGGTTATAGGATAGGGTCATTTCAGGTTCCCTATCCTCAGCTGCCCAAGGAACTAACTGGGGACATTGCCCTGGGCACCTGGGCGCCACTCTAGGTTCATGTCTCTTACCAACTCTAAGGTGGTTCCCTTAATTAAGTTATGTGATTCCCTGCTCCTCTATTCAACCTTGTTTTATCCCCAATCATCCCGTTCCCCCAAGTTCCCCCATCCTCCCCTTCTCACTTTTCTCTCCCCATCTCCCCTTACCCCTATCCCAGGCCAGCTGGACTGTGACTGAAAAAGCATGGGATAAAACCGAACTCTCTGAACATGGCGGACAATGAGGGCTGATGAGAAACCAAGGACAATGGCATGGGGTTTTGTTCCTACTTCATGTTCTGGCTTTGTGGGAGCCTAGCCAGTTTGGATGTTCACCTTCCTAGACCTGGATGGAGGGGAGAAGACCCTGGACTTTCCACAGGGCAGGGAACCCTGACTGCTCTTCAGACTGGAGAGGGAGGGGGAGAGGAGTGGGGGGAGGGGGAGAGGGGCGGGAGGAGGGGAAGGGAAATCGGAGGCTGGGAGGAAGCAGGGATTTTTTTTCTTTTTTTTTCAAAAAAAAAAATATACACGTTGGTTTAGCTTAGCAGCTCACACAATGAAATGTCTCTCTGCACTTAGATACTTCACAGTCAAAAAATTCAAAGAAAACACGATAATATATAGAATCCAGACTCTCTGAATTTTCCATTTTTATGTCGCTTATTTTTTTACTTCCTTTAATCTATGATTATCTGTACTCTATCTCTTTAAAGACATTACCCTTAATTTTAAAGCATTAACTTTATCTTTATGACTTTGTATACTCTATCTTTTCTCTCCCAAGTTCACATACATTTGTACAACACTGTGACCCATTTACGGATCGCTTATGTCTAAATCTGTTCTATTGTGAACCTGTAATTCTTTATTGTCCAGGAACACATCTTAAAATGCTAAGCACATCTTAAAAACTTAAGTTGCACCATGTAGGGGTAATATGGTACTGCCTGTTACCTGCCCAGTCCATACCTTATCTATCCTGTTATTATGATAAATAAGATAGCTCCTATCTGAGATCACCACAGTTCAGCATGGTGGAGCCGCTAGTGCCTCAGAGCCATTTGGTGCCCCAGAGCTGCATACAGTTCCAGACACACAGCGAGTCCACCTTGCTATCAAGCAACCTGCAGCAATCTTCTCACAAACCCCATCCAAATGCTCTGTATCCCAAAAGAGTCAGAGGTGGCACTGGCTGCACAGCCCAGAAAGACAGTATTTTAAAACTGCTACTTTTTTCCTGTTGTAGCTGCTGAGTGAGGAAATTCTCTCTGCGGCACTCCACCAGCAAACAGCAAAAAGCTATGTTAAACTTTACATTTGTGTCTAGAATTCCTTTTACAGCCCTCTCAGGTTTTACATGGAGTTAGCTTACCACATTGGAGCACCAAACTGTTGCAGGGGAGTGGGGGGCCCTTTGTTTGACCTGGCCATCCAGCTAGCTTACACCTGAAATAACCACACAGAAACTGTATTAATTAAAACACTGCTTGGCCATTAACTCTAACTTCTTATTGGCTGATTTTTACATCTTAATTTAACCTATTTCTATTAAACTGTTTATTGCCACATGACTGTGGCTGACCAGAAAGTTTCTAACCAGCATCCATCTCAGGCAGGAAATCCATGGCATCTGCCACTCTGCCCTTCTTCCCAGCATTCAGTTCTGTCTACTCTACCTACCTAAGTTTTGTCCTATTAACTAGGCCAAGGCAGTTTCTTTATTCATTTACCCAATGAAAACAACACACAAACAGAAGTAACTCCTACTACAGTTGGTTATTCAGCGAACCCAGCCAGGGAGTTTGCCACAGGATTCCCTGTCTCCACCACTGGACTGCTGAGATTACAGGTAACCCATCATTCACACCCACCCAGCTTTTACCTGTGGGTGCTGTGAATCGAAACTCTGGCTCCTACACATGCTGTACTTTAATCACTGAGATGACACATTCCCAGCCACTTACAATTGTGGTAAATTGTTTTAAACACTGAGACACATTCCCAGACCCATTGTGAGAATTTTATAAACTTGCTTTTAAAAGTCTTTATGACTCCTAGGATCCCAGAAAACAAAATTTATTCCATTTGCTTTAAAATAATAGTGGAGAGCTTAATTATAAGTGATAATCACTAGTAGCTCATCTTTAAACATTACCTGAGCCAACACATGGGTGCATGATATGAATAATGAAGATTAAACTCATATGTAAGTTTGAGAAAAAAAATAAAAATGTAACATGAAATAAACTGCTTTTGGGGTATCAGGAAATGTTACAACAACCAGTCATGTTTGTTGTTTTTATTGCTTTGATCTAAAACATGAGTGGCACAAACCTAAAAACAAAACCAAAGAGGAAAATGTACAATTGATTTAAATGATTTTGTTATTTCATCAAGCCTTTAGTCAAAAGATCAATAGTACTGTAATTCATACTGTGAAAAATTACTTTCTTTGAAAGATAAAAATGTCACTCACATCCACAGTCAGGAGCAAAAGTATTGTGCTCTTGGGAGACTGTAAGATGACATCTGAATCTACCTGTCACTGTCTCCTTCTTTTGCTTGGGTTGTTCTCCTTTTACCTTAAATCTCTATAAGAAAAACGAGGTCAGCATTTAAAATTTCTACACCAGACTCCTGTCTCCAAAGACCCTGAGGGACTTCATGGAGCATTACTGATTTTTTTTTCTCCTATACACTGCCAAAGTAAATTCTTAATCATACGTGTTATGTAACTTTTAAAACGATTTTATTTATAATTATTGAGTGGAGAACATTTATCATGGTTCTCCTATGGAGGTCAGAAGGACATTATAACGTCATTTCACTCCTGTTACCTTTAGTGTGTCAGGGATTAAACTCAGTTGGCAAAACTCTCCAGGACATCTTGCCTACCCTGTGAAAGAATTTTAAGGAATTTGTTTCTTTTTTATCAGGGCATTTCCCCTCTAATTGTGGAATTTAAAACATAGGATATGAAATTACTATTATATTGTTCTTGAGTTCAAATTGGTTGTTTAGACAAAGGTATACTTAATACAATGGGAGTCAGAATGAATAGATTTGCTCAAAGTCTGTCATGAGCATAGTAAAATCCATAGCTTTTCTCAGGCCAGTTCATATCTGTAGCTTTTAAATGATCTACCACATACAGCAAAGTGTTCACTAAAGGATAACAACAACCTAAAAATTTGAAAACAATGTGTTCATATACATATACACATGTGTGTATATGTGTTTTGTATGTGTTTGCTAATAGTAGTCAGAATCATTTGGAAATTAGATTGAGATGCTGTGGGTAGAAGAACATATACTTGACAGCTTAAAATTATAGATACATGCTGCCCTCTGTCCATCAATTTCAGTGTTGCTCTCTTCAGATTGGAATATGCTCATGAAATCAATGGGGGCCAACTCCACTGCTCCAGCCCTAAAGTCCTGAGAGTCTACACCTTCACAAATACATTTTTCCGTAGTCCAGGGAGATACTAAAGAGTTATTAAGGCTTTGCAGACAACAAAAATTTAAATGCTCTTAGAATTTTTTTGTTATTTTTTTTTTGTTTCACTAACATGCTTGTAAATGAGATATATCCCATTTTTATCAGGTGTGTCAATTCATAGATGAGGGAGAGTGTACTGGGCCATAATTTAAGAATGATATTTCCATTAAATGCTTGTGGGACCAGTAAAAATATAAAATACTATGTTGAAACAATTTAGATAATAACTGTCTTGAGAAGATGTCAGAGAGGGAAGGCATTTAAGAACAGTCAATTTATCACTTAACAATGCTGTTATTTAATTCCGAGATGAAAAAAAAACTGATTTCTAATTTATTTTGAGAGATGGTGCTATTAATTGTTCATTGATATTTTCATTGCCATCTGCACCATCATCACCATTAGACCTCTTATTTGATGCAGTGGTTAACAATATTTCTCTTTCAGTTAGGGCAGTGTTCTTAGGCTGTAATCCTATGCCTAAGAGCAATGCAAATTTTTTCCTCAGTAGATATTTTTTTTTTTTTTTGGTTTTTTCGAGACAGGGTTTCTCTGTGGCTTTGGAGCCTGTCCTGAAACTAGCTCTGTAGACCAGGCTGGTCTCGAACTCACAGAGATCCACCTGCCTCTGCCTCCCGAGTGCTGGGATTAAAGGCGTGCGCCACCATCGCCCGGCCTCAGTAGATATTATAAATAAAATTATTAGCACTGACACCAGTCACTTTACTTATGTAAATTGTATGCAGAGTATTTCAATTTCCATAAGGAGGTGCAGTGGCTAAGATTACTCCTAGGGGTTATACAATGTGCAGTTGCAAATATTGTCCCTAGGGGCTATAGGATTTGAAGTGGCTAAGATTGTTCCTAGGGAGTCTAGTGAGTTATCTGATACTGATGGTCTTCTCTAAAACATATACATATGGGAAACACTAAGTGGACACAGCAGGTTGTAGCTATATGTTTATTCATTATATGTATGTATCAATTATATATTTTTTAGGAAGACATAAACTTGAGAGGGAACAGGGAACATAAGAGAGGTTGAAGGGAGGAAAGGGAGCAGAAAAGTGATATATATATATATATATGTGTGTGTGTGTGTGTGTGTGTGAATATATATGAATGTCAAAGACATTAATAAAATCAGAACTGATTGATCTATTCAGTCTTTGAAGCTACATCAAGTGTGTTCTGTATACAAATATATACACTGAATTTAAATGGGTAAAATATGCATCATGCAAACAGTATGTATTATATGACTAAAGTGATTATACTAATGACAGAAGAAAAGCTAAACTTACATCAAATTATTGGACTTACTTAATGGATATTTAATATTGATTCCAGCCTCTTAGTAACATAAATCAACCTACAATCTATATCCAACTAATACAGAACTAAAATTATGCAGTTAAAAGAACTCAGTTCATAAGCACTGTTAAAATTTGTACTGAAAAAAAAAAACAAGTGTGTGACTACCTGACAGCTGAACTGCACTTCTCCATAGATTCTGTCCTTCAGGACCCTTTCCCAAGTCTGACATCCCAGCTTGTACCTGGCCCTGCTGCTGGTACCTGCCCTCAACCCCAGAGAACTTACATCACTGAGACACAGACTATACCATCCAGAACTTATGAGTGACTCTCCTGTCCTGTGGTCTGTCTCCTCCCATCTCAGCACCAATACTGCTGCTGGTCCCTGCACCCAACTTTGGTGGAATCCCACTGCTCTGGTGAAGTCATATTCAGTCAATTAGTGGGTGAGTGACCCGTTTGATAATGGACTGACAGCAACCCCTAGAATCTTCTCCTCCAAGAACCATACTGCTGCTCATCCCCTCACACCTCATCATCATCCCCAAGGTCAGCCCTTCTCTACAATTCTGACAATCTCCATAGGCTCTGATATAGTCCATGCCAGTCTGAAGAACAGACACAGCAGCTTTACCATTGGCCAGGCTGGTCCTAACTCCCCCAAAAGGAGATGCAAGCTTTACTGGAATCCAGGACAAATCTAGAGACCCAAGAAGAATTTGGCTTTTTTAGAGGCCAGAATGGATCAAGGAACTTAAGACCGCCAAAATAACAGCTGAGACAATCACTAGATTGTACTATTTACCAGTCCCCAGAACCCTTGGGCCACATTGGCCAGAAGACCAGAGAGGAAACAGAAACAAAAAAAAAAAAAGAAAAACACCCATTCAACAAAGACAGACTCAGTAATCAACACCTAGTCCTATAATCTTTCCAAATCCAGATGCCTAATTGCTAGTGTAAGAACAGCCAATAACAGAAAGGGTAATATTTCAAGATTAGGGTTCAGATATTGTATAACAAAAAGACATGAACATTCCAATGCAGCCAAAGCACAATAAAATGACCTTAAAAATAACTTTATGAAGATAATAGAGGTCCTTAAAGTGGAAACAGAAGAAAATGGAGGAAATCAGGGATACTATGAAAAGATCAACCTAAGAATAGCAGGAACAGAAGATTAAAAAATAATCCCTATGCAAAGGGCCAGAAAATATATTCAGCAAAGTCATAGAAGAAAATTTTCCAAACCAAAAAAAGACACACTATAAAAGTATAAGAAGCATACAAATAAACTGGACGTGATAAAAATTCTCCTCATCACATAGTAATCAAAACACTAAGCATACAGAATAAATAAAGAATTTTAAAAGCTGCAAAGATAAAAGAACAAGTAACATATAAAGGAAGACCTATCAGAATTACACCTGACTTCTCTATAAAGACTCTAAAAATCAGAAGGGCCTGGACAAATGACTTTCAGACCTAAAAGACCATGGATGTCATCCCAAACTAAGATACCCAGCAAAATTTTTAATCACAATAGAAGAAGAAAGCAAGGTATTTCATGAGTCAATCAAACTTAGATAGTATCTGTCGACAATTACAGTTCTACAGAATATACTGAAAGAAAAACTCCAACCCAAGGAAGTTAGATACATCTTTGAAAACAAGGCAATAGATAATCCCACACTAGCAAAACCCAAAGAAGGGAAACACACATATACACAACTACTACTACCACCACCAACAACAATAACAACAACAACAAAAAAACAGGAATTAACAATAGTTGGTCACCAAAATCTCTCAATATAATGGACTCAATTCATCAATAAAAAGACACAAACCAATAGAATGGATATGAGAAAAACAAGATCCATCCTTCTGCTGCATATGAGAACAGACCTCAACATCAAAGATTGCAATTATCTCAGAGTAAAGATTAAGAAATAGATTTTCCAATCAATACGATCCTAGGAAGCAAGTTGATATGTGTTGTTTTTCCATGAACAGAGTACCTGCACCTTAATCTACTGCTGTTTGAGTAGCTACAGCTACTAGCCCATTTCACAGGCAGCAGTCCAGCTCAATTCCTAAGTCCTACCACATCTGCCTATTGCAGTTGCCACCACATGTAATTTTTGTTTTGTGGTTGCAATTTTGCTTTTGACTTTTTGGGATCCCATTATCCAGCTCCCAAATAAACACATGTAGACTATTCTTACTTGTGAATGACTGGCCTTAGTTTTGCCTGTTTCTAGCAGCCTTTCTAGTTTAAGCTAATTCATTTCTCTTTAACTACATTTTGCCTCTGAGCTTTTAACCTTATTCTATATATATTTCCTTCTATCTTACCCTATGGCTGACTGTGTGACTGGTACTGTCTCGGCATCATCCTCTCCTTCTTTTCTCATTCCTCACTCTTCTCTTGAGCCTATATCTCTCCTCCTATTTATTCTCTCTGCCTGACAGCCCTGCCTATCCCTATACTGCCTAGCTTGAGCCACTCAGCTCTTTATTAGACCTATCAGGTGTTTAGGAAGGCAAAGTTAACACAACAGAGTTAAACAAATGCAATAAGAATGTATTACATCTTTGCATCATTAAACAAATAATTCACAGCATAAACAAATGGAGCATATCTTAAGCTAATATTCCACAACAGCTTTTAACTAAATCTCTATCATTCTATTTACCAATAAAGACATGGGCATCAGCACCTGGGGTGAAAATCTGCTAGCTCCAAGAGATTGAGGTGCAACTAGCTGACCTTCTTTCTTCACCAGCACCTCAGAAAGAGAGCATCTTTATTAACACTCTAAATTAAAAAGTACCACCAAACTCAAAGTCCCTCCCTACTGCTTCCTCTGTGCCTCTCTGTTCATTTTCTAGATTCCCCTTATTCTCGGATTACTTTCTGTCAACTAGTTGCTCGCTCTGCCTCCTGACCCAAGCTTGATTTTATTTAATTAATGCAAATGCAAACTCAGCTTCACAGTGCGATCATATACCCCACAACAGGTGTAGCTATCCTGATATCTAACAAGATAGATTTCAAATAAAAAATAATCAAAAAGAGATAGAGAAGAACATTTCATACCCATCAAAGGAAAAATCCACCAAGAAGATGTTTCAGTTCTGAATGGCTATGCTCCAAATACAAGATAACGATATTTGTAAAAGAAACTTTACTAAAGCTTAAATCAATATCAAACTCCACACATTAATAGAGGAAGACTTCAACACTCTCACCAATGGAGAAGTCATTCCAACAGAAACTAAGCAGATGAATAATGGAACTCGCACATATGATTCAAATGGACCTAGCATATATCTACAAAACATTTCATCTGAACACCAAAACATATACCTTCTTCTCAACAACTCATGGAACCTTCTCTAAAAATGACCACATACTCAATTTCTACAGATAGAAAAACTTGGAATAGCACCATGTACCATAACAGATCACCATGGATTCAAGTTGGAGTTCTATAACACAAACTACAGAAAGCTCACAAACTCATGGACACTGAACAACTATCTACTGAATTATCACTGGGTAAAGAAAGAAAGAAAAAATTAAAGACTTCCCAGAATTCAATAAAAGTGAATGTACAATGAACCCAGATTAAAGGGACACAATGAAAATAGTACTAAGTCAGAAGTTCACAGCACTACGTGCTTGCATAAAGAATTTGGAGAAATTTCATATTAGGAACTTACCAGCACACTTGAAACCTCTGGAACAATAAGAAGAAATACATCCAAAGGAATAGATGATAGGAAATAATTAAACTAAGTGTTGAAATTAATGAAATAGAAACAAAAAGAACAATACAAAGAATCAATGAAACAAAGAGTTGGTTCTTTGAGAAAATCAACAAGATAAATAAGCCCTTTCCAAACTAACTAAAAAAGAGAGAGAATATCCAAATCAACAAATTCAGAAACCAAAAGGGGACATAACAACAGACCCTGAGGAAATCTAGAGAATCATTAGGTGATATTCAGAAAACTGAAAAATCTAAAGGAAACTGACAACTTTCTTGATAGATACTGCAGTTGAAAACTAAATCAAGCAGCTAAGCAATTTATATTGACCTATAATCCCTGAGCAAATAGAAGCAGTCTTTAAAAGCTTCAGAACCACAAAAAGCCCAGGGCCTGAGGGTTTTAAGAGCAGAGTTCTACCAGACATTCAAATAGGAGTTAACAGTAACAGTCCTCATATTATTTCACAAAATAGAAACAGAAGGAACATTGCCAAAATATGTTTATGAGATTAAAACAACCCTGATAATCAAATGACATAAGGACTCAACAAAGAAAGAGAATTATAGATTAGTTTCCCTCATGAACATTGATGTAAAAATACTGACAAAATGAATCCAAGAACGCATCAAAAAGATGAGCCACCAAAGCACATTGCTCTGGTTTATAGGACTTTCCTGTTCACTAAGTGAATCTGTGAGACAGCTGCATAATCCCATTTGATGCACTCAACTTAAATTATTTTTCTTATTCAAAATATTAAGTAATAATATGATTTTGTGTCTAAAATAAGCTCTAATGTAAATACATATCTTTTTCTTTTTACCATCTATTATTAATAAAATATGAATGATAGACAAAGTAAAATGCATTATTGATATAAGACTTTAATCCCTACTAAAATCTTTAATGAATTCTCAGAAAAAAAAACTCTGAAACCCCTGTGAAGACAATGGAATTGTTAGCCAATACTTGCTAACAACAAGCAAGAAGCTTGTAATCAGTAAGTACTATATCAGGACTGCCATAAAATCTAATTACCCCATTTTTAAGCATAGAGCCAAGAGAATGGAAAAGATACTCATTTACACAAATCTTTGTAATAGCTAAATTAGTAGTATGTAATTAATAATAAAAACCCAAGACAGATATTGGGGTTCAAGTTGAAGATCAAAAAAGCAAAGCAGTCAAGCCACTAGAGAGCTCTAACCTCTACAAAATCTTCAGACTGAAAAGAGAACGAGTTTCTGTTTCATCCTGCCTTATGTTCCTCTCTAGCACTGATATTAAAAGAGTTTAGCACCATCTCCCTGCCTCTATGGTAAACTGGTTTGGCTCCTAGGATTAAACATGTGTGTCACCACTGCCTTGCTTGTATGACTAACTAGTGCGGCTAGCTTTGCACTCTGATCTTCAGGTAAGCTTTATTTGTTAGATCATAAACAAAATATCATTATATATTAGGGTTTATCTTAGGGTGTATCTAAAAAAATAATTATGTGCTGCGCAGTGGTGGCGCACGCCTTTAATCCCAGCACTCGGGAGGCAGAGGCAAGTGGATCTCTGTGAGTTCGAGGCCAGCCTGGTCTACAAGAGCTAGTTCCAGGACAGGAACCAAAAGCTGCGGAGAAACCCTGTCTTGAAGAATCAAAAAATAATAATAATAATTATGTAAAATTAAAAATAAGACAGACTTTTATAAAAGATCAAAATTCAAAAAAAAAATTTAAAGTGAAACAAACAGAGGTTGGTGAGATGGTTCGGTGCTTAAGAACATTGCTGCTTATGCAGGGAACCTAGGTTCAAGTCCCTGCACCCATATCATGGCCTCACAACCACCTGTAACTCCAGCCTCTGGGGATCTGATGTTCTCCTCTGTCCTCCACAGACATCAGGTATATACATAGTATACAGACATACACGCTTCCAAAACACACATACACATAAAATAAATCTACATCAAAAGCAAGGGAACAGAGCTTCCTGTCCTTCTCCAAATATTCTGTCCAACTGTTATTATGTTGACAACCACTGAAGGGACAGAGATTTATTTCTCAATGAAGTACTTTAAGTAGTAAATGAGTTATGCTGGAGTTTCATAACAAAAGAAATGTTAATCATTGCCTTTGCACAAGCTCAATCTTCGGAGACATCTATTGAGACAGTTTCAACTAATAATAATTTTTAAACCATTAACAATGAATTTCAGTGCACCTCAAATATGGGCTAGACATACATATTATTCTCAGTTTTTATCCCTTTGGGGTGAGTAAAAACCATAATGGTTTCTTGTGAAAGCCATGCTGAATTTTAATGCAATATTTTATAAAATCATGTGATGTTATGCTCTGTACTCTTAAATCTCATTAGGGTCACCATTTCCAAGGAATATAATTAAAAAGACAGAGAATTTGAGATCTGTATTTTAAGTCATTTAATATTATTTTTGATTCAGCCATTTGTAAGTTTCATCAGAAAGTAAAAACAAAAATTCAGAAGAGAAATTTAATATTAGAAGTCCTTTTTAATCTCTTGTCATAATAGGAAGGGAACAATGCAAGAAGGTAACTTGAAATCTTGTAAACCACTTGACTTTCTTGGTTGTATTTCTGTTAGCCAGGAACATGTAAGATAAACAGTAAGGATTTGTTTGGATGGATAAAGCATGAAAGGCAATGGAAGGCAGTGGAGAATGCTGCTGCTTTATCTCTTATGGCAAAAAAAAATCACTCATATCATGATTGGTTTCAATATTTAGTGACCACAAATTAGGATCACCTGAAGAAGCATCCTGTCTGCTGCAACTGATGCAGAAGGACCCAGGGAGTGTGGGCAGCATCATCTAATTCAAATACAGCATGATAAAACAAACAAACACATAAAAAAATAAATAAATAGCTTTAGCATAAGGAAAATCACCCAACCCACCTTTTGCAGACCTGTCCCTGCTACCAAATTGTATTACTCTGATGCTGATTCCCTGACATCAGAACCAGCATTTGCAGGCCACCATATGAACTAAGAGCAAGCAGCTCACCAGGAACTTGCCCATGGTACTCCTGAGGGTCCCTGCCTTGTAAACTGGGCTACTAGCAGGTTGCCAGTTATTCCGGCAAGAGTGTAAGTCTATTCTGTCTGTTGAGACACCCAGCCTCAAGGCTGAGAAACTACCTGACTCTCAACATCTTGGGTATAACTCAGGTGTTGCTATTTATATATTCATCCCATTGGTTCTGTTCTTTAACATATTTCATCAGCGCACCTTCATGTAACACAAGGAGTCCAGGAGAATCGTGGTTTCAGTCTTACTTTTTTATTAAGACTTCTTTAGGCTTTTCTTATCAATATAGTCAGTAAAGATTTTGCACTAATCTGTAAACAGACAGTTGGAGTTTTCTAAGGCTGTTTGATGCTCAGTTTAATACAGAAACCTGTGGAACTATTTGTGATTCTTAAAAGTGAAATAGCCCCAAGGTATGGGGGCAGCAGCTGGGTGTTGTTAATTTTGTTTTGGTTTTGAGGCAAAGTCATGCTATGTAGGTGCCTTTGAACTCAGGATCCTCCAGCCTTACAATATCAAGGTCATATTGTAAGGTATGCACCACCACACCTAGCTGCCTAGCTCAAGAGTTATTTCTTTAGTGAGATGCTTTTTCATTCAGTAATAACAAATGCTTAGATTTGTATAAAAGAGAGAGATAAATTGGTTTAGAAATGTCAGTTAGATACCACCCATTGAAAATTTACTTGCAAGTGCCTATATCTCAAAATAGCACGAGGCTTTGAGACTTTTAAGCTGTATGTCCCGTATAAATTAGAGTCATTACCATTCAAATGCCTATCAAATGCAGCAAGAAATGCTCTGTACTAAACACAAAAGTACTGCCTGAATTCTGCAGTGTTGTTCAGCATAAAATCCAAATCATAAAGATACAGATGGAGCTGTGACAAGTAGGAAACATGGTGTTTGGAATGTTGTGACTTCAGGTAAGAGGCAATCTGTCAGGTGAGACTGAAACACAAATCAGAAGCTTCAGCCAGGATAGCTGCAGGCATTGCTCCAACTACTTTACAGTTCCAGATCCTGGCTTCTACCTGTCTAACTCACCATGTTAACACCAAGAGGTTGGGTTTTCTGGCCCATTTCTTTTTATAGAGAATTCTGCTGCAACCTTGACCACAATACTGTCATTGTTTGGTGAAGAATCAAGGAGAGTACTATGGCCATTGACCATTTTTATAAGAAAAGTCAAAGGCTTTCCAAATGATCTTTAGAAGAGTTTCCTGTATCATATCAGCTGGAAACAAGTGACATGATCAACCACAGATGGGAATTCAATCAACACTCATATCTACTGATAAACCCACACAATTATGCACACACACACACACACACACACGTGTGTATACAACCCATATTAACAACCATGTATACAGTATACATATTATTTTATGTTTCTGTTGATGTGTGCTTGCATACATAATGTCCCAATTATCCATGTACATATATACATAGAGGCATCACACACACACACACATACCTACACTTCCATATATGTATATGGACTATATTTTGTTATATTTCTGTTTCAATATTTTTTTTATTAAAAGATTGAGTCTGTTCAAATATTTTAAAATGTCACTGTCATAGCAGTACTCAGTGTGCATAAATTTTCAGTGAATGCTATTTCACTTTTCTTTGGGGCAGAGTCAAAGTTAGACCCAGCATAAGTGTTTGATTACGAATATGCCCTTGACAACCAGTGTGTTGCTGACTTTGTCATGAGATCCTTAATAGTTCAAGATCTTGTGGTGTGACTCCTCCATCTGTGCCTTTCTGCATAGGATTGCTTTGGCTGTCAGTGGCACTTTATGCTTCCATATTAGTTTTAGCATTTTTTTCTGGTCCTGTGAAGAACGTGATTGAAAATTTTGTGGGGATTGCATTGAGTCTCTACAGTGCCTTTGATAGTATACCCACTTTCACAGTTTTGATTCTGCAATTCAGAAGCATGGAAGTCCTTTTCATCACTGAGAGGTTTCTTCAAATTCTTTTACAAGTGACTTATACTATTCCTAGTAGAGTTTTTTTTTTCACCTCTTGGGCTAGGTATGTCCCTATGTGTTTTGCTATATTTAAAGATATTAGAATGGATATATTCCTAAATTCCTCCACAGCAAGTTCATTGTTCTCAGTATTTATAAAGCAACTAATTATTGAAATGTTGCTTTTTAAGTTACTCACTCATAGGCGGTTTTTAAACACAAAGAAAACCAACCTACAAACCACAATCCCAGAAAACTTAAACAACAATAAGGACATGAAGAGAGACTTACATAGTTCTAATCTACATAGGAAGTAGAAAAAGACAAAATATCCTGAGTAAATTGGGAGCATGGGGACTTTGGGGGAGGGTTGATGAAGGGAAGGGAGAGGCAGGGAGGGGAGAGGCAGGGAGGGGAGAGGCAGGGAGCAGAGAAGAGAAAAATGTAGAACTCGATAAAAATCAATTAAAAAGTAGGTAATACAATGTAAGTATATCTAGTACAGTGCAAATGCTAGATACAATATGTAACATGAGGGTCAGGCTCGTTGGGGTTTCTTTTTTTTTTTAATTTTTTTTTTTAATGAGAAAAAGAAAAGAAAAAAAAGTTTCCGCCTCCTCCCGGCCTCCCATTTCCCTCCCCCTCGTCCCACCCTTCTCCCCCTCCCCCCGCTCCTCTCCCCCTCCCTCTCCAGTCCAAAGAGCAGTCAGGGTTCCCTGTCCTGTGGAAAGTCCAAGGCCCTCCCCCCTCTGTCCATGTCTAGGAAGGTGAACATCCAAGGTGGCTAGGCTCCCACAAAGCCCGAACTTGAAGTAGGATCAAAACCCAGGGCCATTGTCCTTGGCTTCTCATCTGCCCCCATTGTTCGCCATGTTCAGAGAGTCTGGTTTTATCCCATGCTTCTTCTGTCACAGTCCAGCTGGCCTTGGTGAGCTCCCAATAGATCAGTCACACTGTCTCAGTGGTTGGGTGCACCCCTTGTGGTCGTGACTTCCTTGCTCATGTTCTCCCTCCTTCTGCTCCTCATTGGGAACTTGGGAGCTCAGTCCGGTGCTCCAGTGTGGGTCTCTATGACTATCTCCATCCATCCCCAGCTGAAGGTTCTATGGTGATATGCAAGATATTCGTCAGCATTGCTGTAGGATAGGGTCATTTCAGGTTCCCTATCCTCAGCTGCCCAAGGAACTAACTGGGGACCTCGCCTTGGGCTCCTGGGAGCCACTCTAGGTTCAAGTCTCTTGCCAACCCTAAGGTGGCTCCCTTAACTAAGAATTGAGCTTCCGTGCTCCCCTATCTAACCTTCCTTTATCCCAATCATCCTGTTTCCCCAAGTTTCCCTCATCCTCCCCTTCTCACTTTTCTCTCCCCATCCCCCGATACTCCCATCCCACCACACCCCCAAGGTCCCAAATTTTCTCCCCTCAATTTTGTCTACTTCCCGTATCCAAGAGGATAGTTGTATGTTTTTCTTTGGGTTCACCTTCTTATTTAGCTTCTTTAGGTTCACCACTACATACTCCGTGACCGTTATTTATGGCTAGTAACCAATTATGAGTGAGTACATCCCATGTTCCTCTCTTTGGGTCTGGGATACCTCACTCAGGATAGTGTTTTCTATTTCCATCCATTTGCATGCAAAATTCGAGAAGTCATTGTTTTTTACCGCAGCGTAGTACTCTAATGTGTATATATTCCACACTTTCTTCATCCATTCTTCCATTGAAGGGCATCTAGGTTGTTTCCAGGTTCTGGCTATTACAAATAATACTGCTATGAACATAGTTGAACAAATGCTTTTGTCATGTGATAGGGCATCTCTTGGGTATATTCCCAAGAGTGGTATTGCTGGGTCCAGGGGTAGGTTGATCCCGAATTTCCTGAGAAACCGAAACACTGATTTCCAAAGTGGTTGCACGAGATTGCATTCCCACCAGCAATGGATGAGGGTACCCCTTCCACCACAGCCTCTCCAGCAAAGGCTATCATTTGTGTTTTTGATTTTAGCCATTCTGACAGGTGTAAGATGATATCTCAAAGTTGATTTGATTTGCATCTCCCTAATCGCTAAGGAGGTTGAGCATGACCTTAAGTGTCTTTTGGCCATTTGAACTTCTTCTGTTGAGAATTCTCTGTTCAGTTCAGTGCCCCATTTTTTAATTGGGTTAATTAGCATTTTGAAGTCTAGTTTCTTGAGTTCTCTATAAATTTTGGAGATCAGACCTTTGTCTGTTGCGGGGTTGGTGAAGATCTTCTCCCAGTCAGTGGGTTGCCTTTTTGTCTTAGTGACAGTGTCCTTTGCTTTACAGAAGCTTCTCAGTTTTAGTAGGTCCCATTTATTCAATGTTGCCCTTAATGTCTGTGCTGCTGGGGTTATGCTTAGAAAGCGATCTCCTGTGCCCATTTCTTGTAGGGTGCTTCCCACTTTGTCTTCTATCAGGTTCAGTGTGCTCAGATTAATATTGAGGTCCTTGATCCATTTGGACTTGAGTTTTGTGCAAGGTGATAGATATGGGTCTATTTTCATTCTTCTACAGGTTGATATCCAGTTGTGCCAGCACCATTTGTTGAAGATGCTTTCTTTCCTCCATTGTATACTTTTAGCTCCTTTATCGAAAATGAGGTGATCATAGGTTTGTGGGTTAAAATTTGGGTCTTCTATTCGATTCCATTGATCGACTTCTCTGTTTTTATGCCAGTACCACACTGTTTTCATTACTGTAGCTCTGTAATAGAGTTTGAAGTCGGGGATGGTAATGCCTCCAGAAGATCCTTTATTGTATAGGATTGTTTTGGCTATCCTGGGTTTTTTGTTTTTCCATATAAAGTTGATTATTGTCCTTTCAAGATCTGTGAAGAATTTTGCTGGGATCTTGATGGGGATTGCATTGAATCTATAAATTGCCTTTGGTAGGATTGCCATTTTTACTATGTTGATCCTCCCAATCCAAGATCAAGGGACGTCCTTCCATTTTCTGGTATTCTCTTCAATTTCTTTCTTCAATGCCTTAAAGTTCTTGTCAAATAGGTCTTTTACTTCCTTGGTTAGAGTTACCCCAAGATATTTTATGCTGTTTGTGGCTATCGTGAAAGGTGAAGTTTCTCTGATTTCCCTCTCTGCTTCCATATCCTTTGTGTATAAGAGGGCGACTGATTTTTTGGAGTTGATCTTGTATCCTGCCACATTACTAAAGGTGTTTATCAGCTGTAGGAGTTCTTTGGTGGAGTTTTGGGGGTCACTTATGTACACTATCATATCATCTGCAAATAACGAAAGTTTAACTTCTTCTTTTCCAATTCGAATCCCCTTGATCCCCTGATGTTGTCTTATTGCTATTGCTAGAACTTCAAGCACTATATTGAAAAGATATGGTGAGAGTGGACAGCCTTGTCGTGTTCCTGAGTTTAGTGGGATGGCTTTGAGTTTCTCTCCGTTTAATTTGATGTTAGCTGTCGGCTTGCTGTATATAGCTTTTATTATATTTAGGTATGACCCTTGTATCCCTAATCTCTCCAAGACTTTTATCATAAAGGGATGTTGAATTTTGTCAAATGCTTTTTCAGCATCTAATGAAATGATCATATGGTTTTTTTCTTTCAGTTTATTTATATGATGAATTACATTGATAGATTTTCGTATGTTGAACCAGCCCTGCATCTCTGGGATAAAGCTTACTTGATCATAATGGATAATTTTTCTAATGTGTTCTTGGATTCGGTTTGCCAGTATTTTGTTGAGGATTTTTGCGTCAATGTTCATGAGTGAGATTGGCCTGTAATTCTCTTTCCTGGTAGAGTCTTTATGTGGTTTTGGTATCAGAGTAACTGTAGCTTCATAAAAGGAATTTGGTAATGACTCTTCTGTTTCTATATTGTGAAATACATTAAGGAGTATAGGTATTAGGTCTTCTTGGAAGTTCTGGTAGAATTCCGCATTGAAGCCATCTGGACCTGGGCTCTTTTTGGTAGGGAGGTTTTTGATAACAAATTCTAATTCTTCACGACTAACAGGTCTATTTAGATTGTTCAGCTGGTCCTGGTTTAACTTTGGTAAATGGTATTTATCTAAAAAAGTGTCCATTTCTTTTACATTTTCCAGTTTTGTGGCATACAGGCTTTTGTAGTAAGATCTAATGATTCTCTGAATTTCCTCTGTGTCTGTGGTTATGTCCCCCTTTTCATTTCTGATCTTATTAATTTGCATATTCTCTCTCTGCCGTTTAATTAGTTTGGATAGAGGTTTATCAATCTTGTTGATTTTCTCCAGGAACCAGCTTTTTGTTTCATTGATTCTTTGGATTGTTTTCTGCGTTTCTATTTTGTTGATTTCGGCCCTCAGTTTGATTATTTCCAGTCTTCTACTCCTCCTAGGTGAGTCTGCTTCTTTTTTTTCTAGAGCTTTCAGGTGGGCTGTTAAGTCTCCAATGTGTGCTTTCTCTGTTTTCTTTAAGTGGGCACTTAGTGCTATGAACTTTCCTCTTAGGACTGCTTTCATTGTATCCCATAAGTTTGAATATGTTGTTTCTTTATTTTCATTGAATTCCAGGAAGACTTTAATTTCTTTCTTTATTTCTTCCTTAATCCAGGTGTGGTTCAGTAGTTGACTGTTCAGTTTCCATGCATTTTTAGGCTTTCTGGAAGTAGCCTTGTTGTTGAATTCTAACTTTAGTCCATGGTGATCTGATAAGACACAGGTGGTTACCAATATTTTTTTGTAATTGTGGATGTTTGCTTTGTTACCGACTATGTGGTCAATTTTCGAGAAGGTTCCATGAGCTGCAGAGAAGAAGGTATATTCTTTCCTATTTGGGTGGAATGTTCTATAGATGTCTGTTAAGTCCATTTGCTTCATTACCTCCATTAATTCTCTTGTTTCTCTGTTAGGTTTCTGTCTGATTGACCTGTCCATTGGTGAGAGAGGAGTGTTGAAGTCTCCTACTATTAGTGTGTGTGGTTTGATGGCTGCCTTGAGATTTAGCAATGTCTCTTTAATGTATGTGGGTGCTTTTATATTAGGGGCATAGATATTCAGGATTGAGACTTCATCCTGATGAACTGTCCCTGTTATGAGTATAAAATGCCCCTCTCCATCTCTTTTGATTGATTTAAGTTTGAAGTCCACTTTGTTAGAGATTAGTATGGCCACACCTGCTTGTTTCTTAGGTCCATTTGCTTAATAAGCCTTTTCCCAGCCCTTTACTCTGAGTAGGTGCCTGTCTTTGTGGTTGAGGTGTGTTTCTTGTAAACAGCAGAATATTGGATCCTGTTTTCTTATCCAATCTTTTAGCCTGTGCCTTTTTATAGGTGTGTTGAGTCCATTGATATTAAGTGATATTAATGACCAGTGGTTGTTAACTCCAGTCATTTTTTTAGTCGTAGAGTTTGTGTGTTTCCCTACCTTGAGTTGTGTTGGTGAAAGGTCTCTAGATGTCTGAGTTATTGTGGTCATTGCTGGACTCCTTGGTTAGTGCTTTTCCTTCTATTACTTTCTGTAAGGCTGGATTTGTGGCTACGTATTGTTTAAATTTGTTTTTATCCTGGAAAGTTTTATTTTCTCCATTTATAGTGAACGAAAGCTTGGCTGGGTATAGTAGTCTTGGCTTGCATCCGTAATTTCTTAGTTTCTGCAATACATCTATCCAGGACCTTCTGGCTTTCATGGTTTCCATAGAGAAGTCAGGTGTAAGTCTGATAGGCTTACCTTTATAAGTAACTTGACCTTTTTCCTTTGCAGCTCTTAATATTCTTTCTTTATTCTGTATGCTTAGTGTTTTGATTATTATATGGCGAGGGGATTTTTTTTTTGATCCAGCCTATTTGGTGTTCTGTATGCTTCTTGAACCTTCATAGGTATATCTTTCTTTAGGTTGGGAAAGTTTTCTTCTATAATTTTATTAAATATATTTTCTGGACCGTTGAGCTGCACTTCTTCCCCTTCTTCTACGCCTATTATTCTTAGGTTTGGTCTTTTTATTGTGTCCCAGATTTCCTGAATGTTTTGTGATGAAAGTTTGTTGGACTTGCTGTTTTCTTTGATCAGTGTGTTTATTTTCTCTATGGTATCTTCAGAATCTCAGATTCTTTCTTCTATCTCTTGTAATCTGTTGGTTATGCTTGTTTCTGTAGTCTCTGTTTGTTTACTTAAATTTTCCAAGTCCAGCCGAACCTCTGTTTGTGTTTTCTTCTTTGCCTCCAATTCAGTTTTCAAGTCTTGAACTGTTTCCATTATCTGTTTGATTGTTTTTCCTTGGTTTTCTAGGGTGTCATTCACTGATTTATTCAATTCTTCAAACTTTCTGTTATATTTCTCATCCATTTCTATAAGGGTGTTCTTTACATGCTGTTTAAGGGCGTCTATCACTTTCATAAAGTCGATTTTTTCTACTTCTTCTTGGTTAAGGTGTTCATGTCCTCCTGTTGTGAGGTCGCTGGTTTCTGGTGGATTCATGTTGCTTTTCAGATTGTTGGGTGAATTCTTGTATTGGCGCCTGCCCATCTCTTCCTCCGAATGCTCCCCTATGGATCTTCTTTAACAGGATCAGGTTTTCTTGCCTACTGATGTATCTTCCCAGTGATGGCTCTCCCCAGTGATAGCTCTCCTGGTGCCGATATCAGATCTCCGTGCCCAATGATGGCTCTCCCTAATGCTGGCTCTCCTGGCGCCAAGATCAGGTCTCCGTGCCCAGTGTTGGTTGTCCTGTCGCTGAGATCAGGTCTCCGTGCTGGTTGGGTAGCTCGAAAACAGAGCGCCTACCTTCTT
>JABTXL010006405.1:22128312-22153962 GCA_025134845.1 Neodon shergylaensis
AGTTCCCAGTCCCGGGCTGAAGCCACGGGATCAGCAACTCACCCCTCGCTGGCTCTCCTAGCGCCGAGATCAGGTGTCCGTGCTGGTTCCTCGTTGGGGTTTCTGTCCCACCTGGTCCCCCAGCCATTTAGTCCCAGTGAAAGTCACACAGAGATCTCCATAAGTTATAAAACTGATTGGCCCATTAGCTCGGGCTTCTTGCTAACTCTTATAACTTATATCAATTCATTATTCTTATCTAAGTTAGCCACATGGCTCGGTACCTTTTTCAGTGGTGCAGATCACATCCTGCTTCTTCGGTGATCTGCGCAGGACTAGAGGAATGGGCTTCATCCTTCCTAGAATTCTCGTGTTCTCATCGTCCCGCCTCTACTTCCTGTCTGGTTGACCCACCTATACTTCCTGCCTGGCCAATCACCGTTTACTTAAAACATGATTGATAGAATACAGACAATTCTCCAACACCAACAATATTACAGAAATAATGAAATAATGAAAGTGTTCACACATTTAGTCCATATGCAATTTCCCTTGCCCTCCATGCCCATCTCCTTTTCCTCTTTCCCTTTTCATATATCAGGTATACTTTGGTCTTCCTCAGTTCATGCCTTTAAAACCTCTTCCTGCCTCCTCTCCATATTTTAACATTCCATTCTAGTTTCCTGATCTCTACTCATACTTTCTCCTACTCAATTACAAATATTTAAAATTTAGCAGCTAGGATATGCAAACAAGAGGAGAAATGCAGCATTTATCTTTCAAATGTGATAATTTCATTTTTATTTATGGCTACATAAAATTCCAATGTTTATATGTACCATGTCTTCATTATTTACTTATTTGTTGATAGACATCTGAGCTGATTGCATTCTCTTGCTACTGTGAGAAGAGCAGCAATGAACGTGGTTGTGCAGGTATCTCCATGGTAGAATCAATTCTAGAGTATTAAAACTACTTATTTTTACATTCATTTTCTATGTTCCAATTAAAATTATTTGCAAGAATTGAAAGTTTTCTAGTGGAGACTATGGTTTTTGTTTTGTCAGATTTTTTCCGTATTATATAGTTTTATTTTGATTTCCACTCCCCCAACTCTTCTCAGCTCCTCTGCCTTTTTGCCCACTCAAACACACACCGTTTATTTCTCTCCCTCATTAGAAAATTAGGAGGTATCTAAAAACATAATAATACACTAAAGAAAATAAAAACAGAACAGAACAAAACAAACAAAAATCCAAAGGAAGAAAACCACAAAATATATAATAAATGCGAAGACTTATACGTTCACACATACAAAATCCATAAATAAACAAAATCAGAAACCATAATAATTAAATAAAATGCCTCTTAGAAATAATAATAATAATAATAATGATATTTCCATAAAAATCATTATAAAAAATTAACCCTCCATAATACCCTTGAGTTTGTTTTGGGTTGGCCATCTACTAATCTCCTTATGTGTGATTTGTTGTCCCAGTGAGACTTCATTGGAGAAAACTAATGTTTTCGTTGAGACCATTTGCCATTTGAAGAGAGCTTCTAGATTAGGGATGGGATGTTTCCACTTCCCTTCTGAGCACTGTGACCTCATCTGGCTTAAACTTGTGGGAGTCCTGTGCCTGGTGGCAGACTCTGTGAGCTCATAAGGGCATCAGTCCTGTTGAGTCAATTGTTAAAGAATAGATTGAGGCCATTTACAAATAAGGATAATTTAAATTCTCATTTTACTTTTTTATCTTGTTTTATCTGTCTATAATGCTCACTAATATTTAGGCACCATATTGAATAATAGTGGAGAGAATGGATAGCCTTGTCTTGTCCAGACATCAGAAGAATGTTTCAATTTTCCACTCTGAGTTGAATGGTTATGGTGGTTATTGCTGTGTATCATTTATTATATAGAGATGCATTTGATGGCTAATGTCTTTAGTTTTTTTCTTATGAAATCATGATAATTTTTAAGTGACTTTTCTGCATATATACAGATAATTATTTCATTTCATTCTATAAGTCTATTACTGTTATCTGTTACATGTATTTATTTGTGTATATCAAACTAACCTTCCATCTCAAGGGTAAAATAAGCTAGTCATAAAGTATAATCTTTTAATATAATCTTGATATCTATATTACAAGCATTTTGTTGAGATTTTGCTCATCCATTTGGGTTATTCTTCAGATTTATTTCAGATTTGTTTTACCTTTGTGTGTGTGTGTGTGTCTGTGTGTATGTTGTTGATATCATAATTATATTGGAGCCATGGAATGATGTATTAGCATTTCTTCCCTTTCTATTTTGTAGATGATTTGAGACGAGCTGGTCGTAGGTCTTCCTTAAAGTTTGGTAGAAATCAGCAATGAGTCCATCTGTTTTGAGAGTTTTTGATGAGAAAACTTTGTGGTTGCTTCAGTCACATGGCTTGTTATAAGTCTATTTAAATTATTTGTGTCTTCTAGATTTAATTTTAGTAAAAGTTAGAAATTTATATTACTTTTAGAAATTTACCTATTTATTTTTTAGTGCTTGATTGGAATTTGCCTCAGTTTAACTTTCTTCTAATTTTAGCACTTGAGTTTAATCTGTATTGGGCTCAGAAGTGTAAATTGTCTCTCACTTTCTCTGCAATGGATTCTGGAGTCCTTCATGGCATTTCTGTTGTATAAACTGAGGTTCCATAGGCACTTCTGGGTGTGGTTTGGTGCCCCAATTGTTTTTATGTTTTGATTTTTGGTAGCTGTTTGTTTAATTACAGATACATTTTATTTCAATTAAAATATTATTGTGTCATTTCCTCCCTTCATCCCTCAATGATTTCAATGCCTTACATTCTTGCTTTCTCAAATTATAACATCTTTTTAAATTATTATTACTATTATTTATTAATTATTACTTTAATTATTATATAATGATTATTATATTATTATGTAGACATACAGAGGTAAAATCATAAAGTTACAAATAGCTGATTTATTAGAGTAGCTTGTATGTACATACAAACAATATATATTTCAGGGCTGACCACTTGGTATTAAATACCTATCAGGAGGCTGTGGTGATTTGAATGAATATAGACTCCATAGCTTCTGGATCTGTTTGGGAAAGGTTAGGAGGTGTGGCCTTGTCAGAGGAGTCACTGGCGGTGGGCTCTAAGGTTCCCAAAATCCCATGCCAGACCAGTCTGCCTTTCTTTCTATGCCTCCTGCCTGTGGCTCAGCATATAAAGCTTTCAGCTAATGCTCCATGACCATGCCTATCTGCTTCTTGACATGGTGACCGCAGTTAACCCTCGAAAACTATAGGCAAACAACCTTTTAAATACTTCCCCTTATAAAAATTGCTTGATCATGGTTTCTTTTCACAGCAAGAGAACATCATCTGTGGGGAAGAAGGCATGATACCACAGCAGATATCTAACCATTAACACCCTTTACCTCTGTCTTTCATGGCACACACTGAGCCGTATGCATGGGGGCTATAAAATGTATTGAATAAAACAAAGCAAGTACTCTAATTTCTGCATTCAGAGGCACTCTTTTGTTTGATTTTTGGTGATTTTTATATTGACTCTCTTTCTGCCTAAACTCCTGATCTCAGATGTTCCTTCTGATCTTCTTATGAACTGTCCATGGAGAGGAAGGGTACAAGCTCCATCATGACCAGGAGGCTCAAGTGCCAGAATATGAAGTTGCTTCTTGCTAAGATCTCCACAGATTAGGAGGAAAAGAGGGAGAAAGGGAGGAGGGAAGAGAGAGATCTAGAATGTTTTAGCCTCCATCAATCACTCTAATTCTAATCATGAGAAAAAAAATCTCAGGCAATTCAAAATGAGACACATTTTACAAAACAGTTCAAAACTGTAAAAGTCAACAATATACAAGTAAAATTATCTTAGTGGGAGGAAAAAATAACTAAGAAAAGCAACAATCATGGAAAAAATTATTTTAGAACCATAGCAACTTAATAACAGTATAACATATAACCATTAATTGCCATTCAAACTTAAGATGTTAATAGTGATGACTGATGTGCAAATATAGATAATATTGTGTTATCTTCATATTTTATTGTAAGTCTAAAATTGTTCTGGAGATTTTAAAAACAAATATATTATATTCCCTTTTTAAGATTTATATATGAATATGAGTATTTTTGTTTAAGCATTTTGTCTGCATGTATGTCTACATACCAGAAGAGGGCATTAGATCACAGGGATTACAGTTACATATGGTTGTGAGTCATGATGTGGGTTCTGGAAATTGAAATAATGTCCTCTGGAGTAACATACAGTACCCTTAACCTCAGAACTATCTCTCTAGGCCAAGACCATACTGTTCACACAGACCATAGAGGCTTTAAGAATTCATCAAAACACCAAAGGTGTTTTTGAAGATACATTAATATGGACATTATACGTGGAAGACTCTAAGTAATATCCAGTAGATTATAGCCTTGCTTGATAAAATGGACACTTCCTAGACAAAAATAACCAACCAAACAAAAAATTCAAAACACAGTGCTGGGCCTAAAGCCATATCTATAAAATATAATATGATAATATGAAGTCATTTTTCAGTAGACTTAAGGATTTCTTGACTACTTATTCAACTTCCATCAAGTCTTTTTTTTATTATTTATTATTTATTTATTTATTTATTAAAGACTTCTGTCTCTTCCCCACCGCCGCCTCCCCTTTCCCTCCCCCTCCCCCAATTAAGTTCCCCTCCCTCGTCAGCACAAAGAGCAAACAGGGTTCCCTGTCCTGTGGGAAGTCCAGGGACCACCCACCTCCATCCAGGTCTAGTAAGGTGAGCATCCAAACTGCCTAGGCTCCCACAAAGCCAATACGTGCAGTAGGATCAAAACCCATTGCCATTGTTCTTGAGGTCTCAGTAGTCCTCATTGTCCACTATGTTCAGCGAGACCAGTTTTAACCCAGGCTTTTTCAGACCCAGGCCAGCTGGCCTTGGTGAGATCCCGATAGAACATCCCCATTGTCTCAGTGTGTGGGTGCACCCCTCGTGGTCCTGAGTTCCTTGCTCGTGCTCTCTCTCCTTCTGCTTTGGACCTTGAGGTTTCAGTCCGGTGCTCCAATGTGGGTCTCTGTCTCTGTCTCTTTTCATCGCCTGAAGGTTAATGTTCAGGAGGATGCCTATATGTTTTTCTTTGGGTTCTCCTTCTTATTTAGCTTCTCTAAGAACCCGAATTATAGGCTCAATGTCCTTTATTTATGGCTAGAAACCAAATATGAGTGAGTACATCCCATGTTCCTCTTTTTGGGTCTGGCTTACCTCACTCAGGATAGTGTTTTCTATTTCCATCCATTTGCCTGCAAACTTCAAGAAGTCCTTGTTTTTTACTGCTGAGTAGTACTCTAATATGTATATATTCCATACTTTCTTCATCCATTCTTCAATTGAAGGGCATCTAGGTTGTTTCCAGGTTCTGGCTATTACAAACAATGCTGCTATGAACAAAGTAGAGCATATACTTTTGTTGTAAGATAAGGCCTCTCTTGGATATATTCCCAAGAGTGGTATTGCTGGGTCCAGGGGTAGGTTGATCCCGAATTTCCTGAGAAACCTCCACACTGCTTTCCAGAGTGGTTGCACAAGTTTGCATTCCCACCAGCAGTGGATGAGAGTGCCCCTTTCTCCACAACCTCTCCAGCAAAGGCTATCATTGGTGTTTTTTATTTTAGCCAATCTGACAGGTGTAAGATGGTATCTTAAAGTTGTCTTGATTTGCATTTCCCTGATCGCTAAGGAAGTTGAGCATGACCTTAGGTGTCTTTTGGCCATTTGAACTTCTTCTGTTGAGAGATCTCTGTTCAGCTCAGTGCCCCATTTTATAATTGGGTTGCTTAGCCTTTTACGGTCTAGTTTCTTGAGTTCTTTATATATTTTGGAGATCAGACCTTTGTCAGTTGCGGGGTTGGTGAAGATCTTCTCCCAGTCAGTGGGTTGTCTTTCTGTCTTAGCGACAGTGTCCTTTGCTTTACAGAAGCTTCTCAGTTTCAGGAGGTCCCATTTATTCAATGAGGCCCTTACTGTCTGTGCTGCTGGGGTTGTACTTAGGAAGTGGTCTCCTGTGCCCACGTGTTGTAGAGTACTTCCCACTTTCTCTTCTATCAGGTTCAGTGTGTTCGGCTTGATATTGAGGTCTTTAATCCACTTGGACTTGAGTTTTGTGCATGGTGATAGATATGGATCTATTTTCATTCTTCTACAGATTGACATCCAGTTTTGCCAGCACAATTTGTTAAAGATGCTCTCTTTTTTCCATTGTATACTTTTAGCTTCTTTATCGAAAATCAGGTGCTCATAGGTTTGTGGGTTAAAGTCAGGGTCTTCTATTCGATTCCATTGGTCGACTTCTCTGTTTTTATGCCAATACCAAGCTGTTTTCACTATTGTAGCTCTGTAATAGAGTTTGAAGTCAGGGATGGTAATGCCTCCAGACGTTCCCTTATTGTATAAGATTGTTTTGGCTATCCTGGGTTTTTTGTTTTTCCATATAAAGTTGATTATTGTCTTCTCCAGATCTGTGAAGAATTTTGATGGCATTTTGATGGGGATTGCATTGAATCTATAGATTGCTTTTGGTAGAATTGCCATTTTTACTATGTTGATCCTCCCAATCCAAGAGCAAGGGAGATCCTTCCATTTTCTGGTGTCCTCTTCTATTTCTTTCTTCAAAGACTTAAAGTTCTTGTCATATAGATCTTTCACTTCCTTCGTCAGGGTTACCCCAAGATATTTTATGCTCTTTGTGGCGATCGTGAAAGGTGATGCTTCTCTGATTTCCCTCTCTGTTTCTTTATCCTTAGTGTATAGGAAGGCAACTGATTTTTTGGAGTTGATCTTGTATCCTGCCACATTACTAAAGGTGTTTATCAGCTGTAGGAGTTCTTTGGTAGAGTTTTTGGGGTCGCTTATGTATACTATCATATCATCAGCAAATAATGACAGTTTAACTTCTTCCTTTCCAATACGAGTCCCCTTGATCCCCTTATGTTGTCTTACTGCTATTGCCAGAACTTCAAGCACTATATTGAAGAGGTATGGAGAGAGTGGACATCCTTGTCGTGTTCCTGATTTTAGTGGGATGGCTTTGAGTTTTTCTCCGTTTAATTTAATGTTAGCTGTCGGCTTGCTGTAAATAGCTTTTATTATATTTAGGTATGACCCTTGTATCCCTAATCTCTCCAAGACCTTTATCATAAAGGGGTGTTGAATTTTGTGGAATGCTTTTTCAGCATCTAATGAAATGATCATATGGTTTTTTTCTTTCAGTTTATTTATATGGTGGATTACATTGATAGATTTGCGTTTGTTGAACCAGCCCTGCATCTCTGGGATGAAGCCTACTTGATCATAATGGATAATTTTTCTAATGTGTTCTTGGATTCGGTTTGCTAGTATTTTATTGAGAATTTTTGCGTCGATATTCATGAGTGAGATAGCCCTGTAATTCTCTTTCTTGGTTGGGTCTTTGTGTGGTTTTGGTATCAGAGTAACTGTAGCTTCGTAAAAGGAATTTGGCAATGACTCTTCTGTTTCTATATTGTGAAATACTTTAAGGAGTATAGGTAACAGCTCTTCTTGGAAGTTCTGGTAGAATTCTGCATTGAAACCATCTGGTCCTGGGCTTTTTTTCGAAGGGAGATTTTTGATAACAGTTTCTAATTCTTCACGACTAACAAGTCTATTTAGATCGTTCACCTGGTCTTGGTTTAGCTTTGGTATATGGTACTTATCTAAAAAAGTGTCCATTTCTTTTGTATTTTCCAATTTTGTGGCATACAGGCTTTTGTAGTAAGATCTAATGATTCTCTGAATTTCCTCTGTGTCTGTGGTTATGTCCCCCTTTTCATTTCTGATCTTATTTATTTGCGTGTTCTCTCTCTGTCGTTTAATTAGTTTGGATAGGGGTTTGTCAATCTTGTTAATTTTCTCCAAGAACCAACTTTTTGATTCATTGATTCTTTGGATTGTTTTCTCTGTTTCTATTTTGTTGATTTCCGCCCTCAGTTTGATTATTTCCAGTGTTCTACTCCTCCTGGGCACGACTGCTTCTTTTTTTTCTAGAGCTTTCAGGTGTGCTGTTAAGTCCCCAATGTATGCTTTCTCTGTATTCTTTAAGTGGGCACTTAGTGCTATGAACTTTCCTCTTAGCACTGCTTTCATCGTGTCCCATAGGTTTGAGTATGTTGTCTCTTTATTTTCATTAAATTCAAGGAAGACTTTAATTTCTTTCTTAATTTCTTCCTTGACCCAGGTGTGGTTCAGTAGTTGATTGTTCAGTTTCCATGAGTTTGTCGGCTTTCTGGGGGTAGCATTGTTGTTGCCTTCTAACATTAATCCCTGGTGATCTGATAGGACACAGGGGACACTGATATTCTTTTGTATCTTTGGAGGTTTCCTTTGTTTCCGAGTATATGGTCAATTTTTGAGAAGGTTCCATGAGCTGCAGAGAAAAAGGTATATTCTTTCCTATTTGGGTAGAGTGTTCTATAGATGTCTGTTAAGTCCATTTGCTTCATTACCTCCAATAATTCTCTTAATTCTCTATTAGGTTTCTGTTTGATTGACCTGTCCATTGGAGAAAGAGGTGTGTTGAAGTCTCCTACTACTAGTGTGTGTGGTTTGATGTCTGCCTTGAGTTCTAGTAATATTTCTTTTATATAAGTGGGTGCTTTTATATTGGGGGCATAGATATTCAGGATTGAGATGTCATCCTGATGAATTGTTCCTGTTATGAGTATAAAGTGTCCATCTCGATCTCTTCTGATTGATTTTAGTTTGAAGTCAGTTTTGTTGGAAATTAGTATGGCCACACCTGCTTTTTTATTAGGGCCATTTGCTTGAAAGACCTTTTCCCAACCTTTTACTCTGAGTAGATGTCTGTCTTTGTGGTTGAGATGTGTTTCTTGCAAACAGCAGAATGTTGGATCCTGTTTTCGTATCCAATCTCTCAGCCTGTGCCTTTTTATAGGTGAATTGAGACCATTAATATTAAGTGATATTAGTGACCAGTGGTTGTTTACTCCAGTTATTCTTATTGTTTTTGGCAGTAGAGTTTGTGTGTGTGTCCCTTCTTGAGTTGTGCTGGTGAAGGTTCGCTAGATGCCTGAGTTATTGTAGGCAGTGTTGGCAATGTTGGATTCCTTGGGTTGCGATTTTCCTTCTATTATTTTCTGTAGGGCTGGATTTGTGGCTGCGTACTGTTTAAATTTCTTTTTATCCTGGAATGTCTTGTTTTCTCCATTGATAGTGAACACTAGCTTGGCTGGGTATAGAAGTTTGGGTTTGCATCCATGGTCTCTTAGTTTTTGAAGTACCTCTATCCAGGACCTTCTGGCTTTCATGGTTTCCATAGAGAAGTCAGGTGTAAGTCTGATCGGTTTACCTTTATAGGTTACTTGGCCTTTTTCCTTTGCAGCTCTTAATATTCTTTCTTTAACGTGTATTTTGTGTTTTGATTATTATATGGCGAGGGGATGTTTTTCTTTGATCCAGTCTGTTTGGTGTTCTGTATGCTTCTTGAATGTTCAAAGGGATATCTTTCTTTATGTTGGGAAAGTTTTCTTCCATAATTTTGTTAAAAATATTTTCTGGGCCTTTGAGCTGTGATTCTTCTCCTTCTTCTATCCCAATTATTCTTAGGTTTGGTCTTTTTATTGTGTCCCATATTTCTTGAATGTTTTGTGATGCGAATTTGTTGACTTTGCTGTTTTCTTTGATCAGTGCATTTATTTTCTCTATGGTGTCCTCAGAATATGAGATTCTTTCTTCTATCTCTTGTATTCTATTGATTATGCTTGTTTCTGTAGGCTCTGCTCGTTGACCTAGATTTTCCATATCCAGCTGTTCCTCAATTTGTGTTTTCTTCCTTGTTTCCATTTCACTTTTCAATTCTTGAACTGTTTCCATTACCTGTTTGATCGTTTTTTCTTGGTTTCCCAGGGTCTCCTGTACGTATTTACTCATTTTTTCAAACTTTTTGTCATACTTCTCATCCATTTCTATAAGGGTGTCTTTTACATGTTGTTTAAGGGACTCTATTGCTTTCATAAAGTCAATTTTTTTCGCTTCTTCTGTGTTAGGGTGTTCAAGTCCTTCTGTTGTAGGATCATTGGGTTCTGGTGTTTTCATGTTGTTTTTTAGATTATTGGGTGAAATTCTGCCTTGGCGCCTGCCCATCTCTTCCTATCGATGCTATCTAATCAGTCTTTTAAAATTGGATCAGGTTTTCTCTGCTGGCCCGAGGCTTCTCTTACAAATTGCCCTCACTCTGTTTCCTGGCTCCAGGCGGGGGCCAAGATCCCCCTCACCCCTCAGAAGGGTCTTCAGGAACAGGACCCAGCACCCCGTTTGCCAGGGACCTCGCCAACCAAAGGCCTACCTCTTTGATTTAGTTGTAGCGGGGTGATCTGCTCTCAGTGTTGTGTGCTGGTCCCTGCCGCCTGCATCCTCTGCCGCCGCGCCAGTCTCCGCCGGTCCCGGCCGCAGCCTGCATTGGTCGTCTGCCGGCGCCTCTGCGTCGGTCGTCTCTTCCATCAAGTCTTAAGGCAAGACAATTTGTTCCTACAATCCCATAGTTACTCCCTTATGACTCATGTGTATATAATCTTCTTATACTTCATAGTCTGCTAATCTATGAGGACTGGATGAGAATATCTGTTCACGGGAGCACCAATGAAGAACTGAAAGCAAGAGGCAACTCCAGACCTGCAGAGCAGAATTGCTGCCTAGGTCAATGCTGGAAAAGATTTTAAATGAAGCCTCTGATGATGAATAAATTAGACATTGGGAGCAATATAGTCTACATTCAACTCTATATTGTACATAAAATCAGCCATAAGTGATCAATTTCTATCAATATAGCTATACAACTACACGCCAGATTTAAGAATTGCCCCAATTTGGTTCACTGCAATAGTTTTTCAACATCTTGTCTAATGCTGGATCTGTTGGTTTCTAAGAGGTCATTTGCCAACAAGAGGTTATTAATTACCCAGAGTAAGCCAAGGCCAAATACTGACAGATATTTAGATGTTCTATGGTTATTTAGACAATGTAGGTAATAAGTAACATGTTAATAAGGTCTAAATATTATTTCATAAAATGAATGCCTTAGAAATAGAGCCATAAAATGTATAAATTGAAGAATCAATAACTTTAAATATGTCTTTGACAACCATGAATGCTTGCTTTTTTGTAGTGTATTACATAATAATTTATCATTACTATACCTTTCTAATGAGCAAATGGTTTAAGAATGATATATAGGAATTAATTTTGATATCATAAACAAAGATCCATGTTAGTTAGGTTTCTTTAGCTGTAATGAAATATCTGAAATAATAAACTTAAACTCAGTTAAACAGGTAATAAATATTGACTAAAATCCCATATTGGAACATGGAAATGATGGCAATCCTGAGGCATTTAGACTTGCGGCTTGTAGAACTGGGTCACTCTAATGCTCTGGGGCAGATGTAGGTATAGACACCAACTGACAGTGGAGCATGTAAAGAATTGCCACTCCAGTTGTACTGAACCTCTAAAATGTCAGTAAATGACTTACTTTGTATTCAGTCATTCAAAAATCAAAATTTTTTAATTGTTATGTTTTTGTCATCACTGAAGAAATAAATTTGGCTTATGACAATCAGGTTATTAAAATGATTAGTTTTTTGTAAGAAGTATAACCTGTGTTAAAGAAAAAACCTGACCCTTATGTTCAAAATGCATATTTTTCTGCTCTGTCTGTGTATGACAAAGACACATGTAGAAACTTGAATGGGAATTAGTCTGCTTTGAAAATCCTTTTTTTTAAATCTTGGCTTATCAAACATACATGAGTCTTTGTCACAACTCACAAACAAACACATGACAAAATTAAAAATAAAATACAAAAGAATGAAATGTAATTAAAGTTGAGACTGTTTATCTTCGAATCACGGATGATATTGCTGTGGCCACCTGTCTCTGTGAAAGAAAACTGAATTAATAGCCAGATATTCAATAGAGAATTCATTTATAGGATTAAGTCATGGGAAAGTCTTCAAGAAAATTCTCAACGATAACACTGAATACTTTGGAGAAAGTTTACAAAATTTAGTGGATGAGCTGGAGAGATGGCTCTGTGGTCAAGAGTCCTTGGTGTTCCTTTAAGAGTATCAGAGCTGTGAGCAGAGCACTTAACTGGGTTACTGACAGATGCCTGGTATTTCATCCCCAGGACATCAGATGCCTCTATAAGCATCTACACACACTCTTACAAACACACATGACACATTATCCCACAACATTATGTTCAACTTTTGTACACTATAAAGATTTATCACCCATGTTGGTTTTAATAAAACACTGATTGGTCAGTAGTCAGACAGGAAGTATAAATGGGATGTTGACAGAGATTTCTCTCCCACCCAGTTCTGCAGGCATTTAGTACCAAAGAAATACATAGAAGCCTATATTAATCATAAACTCATTGGCCTGTTAACTCAGGCTTTTTAATAACTCTTACTTCCTACATTAACTCATAATTCTTGTCCGTGTCAGCCTCGTGACTCGGTACCTTTTATCAGTGAGACAATCTCATCTTGCTTTCTGTGCATTTGGGTTACAACTGCAGACTGACACTTTCCTCTTCTCAGAATTCTCCTGCTCTGGTTACCCTGCCTATACTTCCTACCTGGATACTGACCAATCAGCATTTATTAAAGTAATACAAGTGACAACTTCTTATAAGATTGAAGACTATTGTTCCACAGAACTTCCTTTTTTTTCCAAAACAAAAACTCTGAATAATCTTTGTTTAACTTTTTTCCTAATCATTATCCATAGCAACTTTTAACCAACACACTAAACAAAGACAACTATCCACAATTCATTTTTTTTTGCAGAATGTGGGCATAGTTTTCTAGGCTACTTCATACTAATTGGGGGTGCTGAAAATCTTATGGGGACATAAAAATTTTTAAAATTATGATCAAGTCCTCACTGGAGTATTCTGTGAGGCTTGATCATCTCAGCCAGCAATCTTGAAACTATTATGGATGTAGAACTCAAATATCTGGGCCATTCGCCCCTATCAGAGATTTCTCGGGGGGGTCTTCTTTGAACAAACTTGATTTTTTTTAACCCAGAATGAATCCACAGCCTCTCATTTCCAGTGGAAACAAAAGCAAAACCTCTTCTCCAAAGTAACATATCTTTTCACTTAAATTTTGAAGTCAAGGCATTTTCAAAGTATATAAGCTGGATCAATCCACCAGCATTTATAATCAAATGTCTTTTAGCAGCTGTTACTCCTTCCTCAGCATTCAAACAATTCAAAGGCAACACAATAACATACAGTGTCCAGACTCTCTGTGTATTTTTCATTGTTATGTAGCTTTATCTTAAACTCTATTTCTTTTTTTTTTTTATTTTTAATTTTTGGTTTTTTGAGACAAGGTTTCTCTGTGTTGGCTGTACGGGATCTGATTTGATAGACCAGGCTGTCCGTGAACTCAAGATTTGCCTGCCTCTGCCTCCCATGTGCTGGGATTAAAGGTGTGTGCCACCTCACCCAACTATTCTCTTTCTTTCTTTCTTTCTTTCTTTCTTTCTTTCTTTCTTTCTTTCTTTCTTTCTTTCTTAAGGACTTTATCCTTTATCTTTGCTTTCCCAAGCCTACATATATTTTTAAACACAGTATAAACCATTTAGAGGTTTTCTTCCCCCTTTAAATCTATCTTTACTGTATATCTCTTTTTTCTGACCATATGAATCTTTAATTTGCTAAGCAATATGGATAGGATTAAAATGTGGCTTTGCCAGCTGGATGCACCATATTGCTTAACTTCCTGAGATTCTAGCTTTATGGTAAAGGTACTGGCAGGAGCCATGTTTATTGATACCACCAAGAAGCATGTTGCCAGCTTTTCATAAACACCATTTAAGCGTATTGTCGTGGGGCCTCTTAAAAGAGAACTGCAAGGTTTTTGCAGCTAAAACTGAATCAGGAATCCTCTCTTAAATGAGACGCATTTGACTTTAGCAAGCAGAGCCATCCTGAGAAAGGCTGCTGTCAAGATGCCATGCTTAACTCTGTTCTTTTAGTGTCTAGAATTCATTCCAAAACTCTGTCAGATTTTAAGTGCTTTTAGTTATCCACATTGGCACCATTTGTTGAGAGTGGTTTCTGTCCTGCACGGTCCCACAACCATTCAGCCCCAAAGAAGCACACAGATGCCTACATTAATCATAACCTGGTTGGCCTATTAGCTGAGGCTTCTTTTTAACTCTGACATCCTACATTAACCCATAATTCTTGATGTGTCAGCCACATGCCTTGGAACCTTTTATCAGCAAGGCATTCCCATCTTGTTTCCTCTGCATCTGGGTTACAACTACAGTATGACCCTTTCTTTTTCCCAGAATCCTCCTGTTCTGGTTTCTCCGCCCATACTTCCTGCCAGGTTACTGACCAATCAGCATTTTTTAAAGCAATACAAATGACATATCTTTACAGGGTAGAAGACCATTGTCCCACAGCAGTGGTACATCCATTTTAGGAGAATTATGGGAAGAGGAAAGGCTCTGCAGTTGCCACACAGATGTAAAGAAGCAAGATGAAAATGCTGCACTGAGAAAAGATACCAACCCACATGGCTAAGCATAGATAAGAATTATGGGTTAATTTAAGATGTAAGAGCTAGATAATAATAAGCCTGAGCTAATAGACCAAGCAGCTTATAGTTAATATTTGCCTCTGTGTATTTCTTTGGTACAGAATGGCTGTGGCATTGGATGTGACAGAAACTTCCATCTACAAATGGCATTCAAATGCTTGGCAGGAATTTCTACATAAAGCCCGAGAAAGCTTTAATAAAAATGCTTCTAGATAGATAAAAGAAGATAGTCAAGTATGGCTTCTTGATAGCAACATTATCTCAGGTGGGCTCTGTTTACGAGCAGCAAGAAGAGGCACTACTCCTTTAAGAAAGGCTTTCTGATAGCAACAAAAACTCTGCAGCTCTTTTCAGAGATCCTGCCACCAAACAATTAAATGGTGCTTATGAGTAGCAAGCAGTATGCTTCTTTGGTGGTATAAACCAAAGTAGCATGGACCACTCATTGTTTCAAGCATTTTACTACAATTTGCTGGTAAACTCCCAATCAAATGTCTGAGATTGGTCATGGCACAATCAAATTAGTTTGTTAGATATGCCTGATAGTATACACTTGGATTCTTAGAAGCCACTACAACAGGCATTTCTCTATCAGCATTCTAATGTAAATGATGTTTAAAAACATCTAAGTCCTTACAGAAACTTTCCATCATTCCCATTCATTACCATTTTTTTTCCACAATAAAATTACTACTAATGTTATGAAAGTTGGGGAGAAGTGCTAATTTCAAATTTTTTCTGTTGAACAAATGAGCTTTGGTAAGCCAGCAAATGTTAGCTGCACTCTTGCCAGTAGCAACATCCTTTATGGTCAACTTCAGAAAAACAATTATCTTTAGGCTAAATGAGTAAGTCAGAAATTCCACTCACGATTTAGATCTCTTAATGATAAGAGACTTCTGTCTCCAGAGATGAATTAAAACAGATCATTTCCAAGCCTGTTATTTCATAATTTGACAGAGCTTCTTGAAAATTATAATATTTGTAGTCAAGAAGATAGGGAAAATTAATGATTCTTTTTTCAAACAATTAGTCAAGTAGCTGTTCAACCTAGGGCCTGGTATTTAAACTCTTGACTCTACATGCTAGAAATCAATTTCTCATGGAATGCACTCTGCCCTGAGTGTACTTTTTCTTACATTATAGCTGGTATCTTGACAACTAAAGTAACCTGATGAATTGAAACACACAATATTGCTATTATTTACTTGGTTTATCTTCTTTATCCCATTTAATCAGGAGTGCATCAAAGCATCACAATTCACTGAAAATGGATCTGGGTGTTTATTTCGTGTGTTTATAAAATCTATTGTGGAATCATTGTTAATTTCACAAGCTGTCTGCAGTCCTCATAAACAACACTGTTACTTTGGACCTAAAGCATTCAGTGATCAAAATAAGAATTTTAGCAATCAGATAAGCTGAGGACCGCTATGAAACAATCATTTTTGTAAGATGAAAGCCATCAATATTACATATATGAAATAATGTGGAAACATTCTGGAGAGACTTAGTTGAAAGTGGTGGACCGAGGACCTTGGGAAATTTAGGGCACAGCCACTTTCCTTTTAGATTGCAAAGGAAACTGGAAAGAATTACAAAAAGATCTTCTTTTGTCCAAATTTAAACAAGAAATTTCAAAACATTTTTAAAAACGTAGTGCTAGATATGCTAACTGAAGTAATAGCAGGAATGTGTTGCCATTCCTAGGAATTGCTGAAAGTGCTGATGCTGAGCTATCACTTCACATGGATGCAGGTTACATGAGCGTGCCCACTCATGTACTATGAGATGATGATGTAAAATTACCACTGTTAAAATGTTAAATCCTGACAAAAACATATATACTATTCAATAGTAAATACATTTTTTTTCTTTAAAATACTTTCTTCGAAACAAGAGCTAAGGGAAAATTTAAGGTGTGTTGAAATGGTGCATTTACTAAAACTGTTTTATATCTGAATATTAAAATATTAAACTCAAAACTAAAGGTAAAAAGTAAAGAAAACTAAAATATAAGGAGACTAATAATTTACTGATAATATAATGGAAGTATAAATCCCTAAAAAATTGCAAAAACTATTGACCACTCATTAGTAATATAAATCATGTCTGTAAGGCTTGGTTTGTTTAGCTTGCTTCAATATTCCCTATTCTCTTCTTCATTGTGATTAGGCCAGCAGCACTGACCTACTCCTCAGAGAATGATGGACACAAATATTTCCATTCAAATTTTTAATCTTGATTAAAATTTCTGTCTAAGTTAAAGTACTACTTTTTGATGAGTGATTATAGTGATAATATATTTATGTTTTAATAAATACAGCTTGCATAAAGATCAGAAGGGCAAATCTGAACCACTAGAGGTCAGACAGTGGTGGTACATACCTTAATCCCAGGATTTGGGAGACAGAGGTAGATTGATCTCTGTGAGTTCAAGTCCACCCTGGGATGCACAAAATCAATGCTGAAACAAACCCAGGTGGCTGTGGCTCACACCTTTAAACCCAGTACTAGGGAATTATGTGTTTAATTCCAGCACTAGAGGGAATATAAAATGGGAGGAGAGAGAGCTTAGTCTGCTTAGTTTGTGGTTGCCTAGCCTTCATCGAGACACATCTCTAGTGGCTTGATTGCTTTGCTTTTCTGGTTTTGGGGCTGAACCCCAATATCTGACTCTACGTTTTTATTATTCATACAACATTTGGTGATCAGCATTTTGGGTATGAATTCCCAAAAAATGCCATTTGCCTGAAGGATTTTAGCCAATATCATAGGCCAGAGCCATACAATGGGCTCCCAATGGAGCTGCATGTGGGCTCCAGCCCCAACTAGCTAGGCTATCTTCTCTGTCTCTCTCTTTCTCTCTCTCCCTCTCTCGCCTCCCTTTATCTTTCTCTCCATTGTGGTTGCAGGCTTACTCTGAACCTGCTTCTTGGGTTGTTGTCAAACTATGTAGCTGCCTTGAAATCCAATTAGACTTTTACTCTTCTATGCAGCAGCAATTGACCTCACATCATCATGAACATCATTGGCAGATATGACAAAACAACTGAAAATTCTCAAAGCAAAGAATTAGTTAAGATAGAAAGATTTTTCCCACATTAAAAAACTAATACAAGAAACATTATAATGGAGGGATTTGCATCTCTGCATAATGATATGCTAGACAGTTTGAAAATGGAATGATTAAGTGATAGGATATTTAATTTTGATGTATTTTTATGTAATGTCAATTGTAAGCATTATCAGCATTATGATTTCTATCTTATCACTAAAAGAGTTCATTAACCTGAGTTGCTAAGAAACAGACCTAGGAAAAATTTAAAAAAAAAACAGATCATGGAGAGATTAAAATCCAGACAGAAGAAACTCGCCTATTCTCCTGAAACCTCAGTGGAACTCTAAAACACAGCTTGCTCCAGTACTGAGGGGACTTACGAGGTGAGTGAACAGCCAGACACAGAAAGCCATACTTTCTAGGATCTCCACAGTGGGACAAAACCCCGGGCCCCACCCCAACTCCCTTGACTTTTTTAGCCAGCCAGTGGGAGAGTTTCCTGCAGATAGGCTCTCCCAAAAGACAACCCCATTCACCTGACCCCCCAAACTACTAGTCCTACCCTGCCACCAAACTTGCCTATCCTCCCACAACCTCTGTGGAACTCTGAAACACAGCTTGCTGCAATACTGAGAAGACTTAATAACTTGCTAAAATACTGAAGGAACTAAGAGCTTGCTACAATACTGAGGAGCTCAAAAGCTTACCACAACACTGAATGAACCAAGAGAGAGGACCAAGGGAGCAAACCAGGAGAGAAGACCAAGAGAGCAGGCTTAGAGGGAGACCTCAGAGTTTTCCTGAGATATAGACATTGACAGTACAGGGAAGACCAAGAAAAATTGCCAAACACTCAGACAGCCACTGCAAAGATTGGACCAAGGCACAAAGACACTGCTGGCCTCATTTGAAAGAAGATATGGGTAGGTGCCAATGCTAGAATTCATCCAACAACCTAAAAAGCAATATGGAAGCTCTAGGACTTTAAATTTAACTTTGTGAGATGGAGACCTTTAAAGAGGAAATAAAAAACTCCCTTAAAGAAATAGAGGAAAAGACAAACAAAAAATTGGAGGAAATTAATAAATCCCTCAATGAAACCCAAGAAAACCAAGAAAAGAACAATCAAACAGATGAAGCAAACACTTCAAATCTTGAAGACTGAAATCGAGGTAATAAAGAAACCACAAACTGAGGGAATTCTGGATATAAAAAATCTGGATAAATGAAGAGGAACTAAAGAGGCATGTATAACCAATAGAATATAAGAGATAGAAAAAAAAAGAATATCAGGTGTTGAAGATAATTTAGAGGAAATAGACTCATAGTTCAAAAAAAAAACATTAAATCCAACAAATTCCTAACACGAAACTTCCAGAAAATCTTGGTTACCATGAAAAGAACATACATAAAAATAGTAAGGGTAGAAGAAGTAGAAGAACTCCAGGCCAAAGGTATAGAAAATATATTCAATAAAATCATAGAAGAAAACTTTCCCAACCTAAAGAAGGGTATCGCTATGAAGGTATAAGATTACCGAAGACGATATAGACTGGACAAACAAAAAAGTCTCCTTACCATATAATAATCAAAATGCAAAACATTCAGAATAAAAAAGAATATTAAGAGCTGCAAAAAGAAAAGGTCAACTTATAAAAGTAGACTTATAAAAATTAAACCCAACTTCTGAATGAAAACCATGAGCCAGAAGATCCTGGGCAGATGTTCTGCAGCCACTAAGAGACTGTGGATGCAAGTGCGGACTACTATTTCCCAGCAAAGCTCAATCAGTATCAATGGGTAAAACAAGATATTCCATGACATAAACAGATTTAAACAATTTGTATCCACAAATCCAGCTCTACAGAAAATACTAGAAGGAGAACCCCAGCCCAAGGAAGCTACCCGAACCAAAAAAACACAGGCAGTAGATAACCCCCAACCAGCAAAACATAAAGAAGGGAAGCACACAAAAACTACTATTGAAAAATAACAGGAATTTACAACCACTTGCCATTAATATCTCTTAATTATCAATGGACTCAATTCATCTATAAAAAGACACAAGCTAAGAGAATGGATACAGAAACAAGATCCAAACTTCTGCTGTATACAAGAAACACACCACAACCTCAAAGGCAGACATTACCTCCGAGTAAAGGGTTGGAAAAAGGTTTACCAATCAAATGGACCTATGAAACAAGTAGGTGTAGCTACCTTAATGTCTAACAAAATAGATTTCAAACTCAAATCAATCAGAAGAGATAGAAAAGGATACTTTGTACTCATAACAAGAGCAATCCATGAAAATGCAATCTCAATCCTGAACATCTATGCCCCTAATGCAAGAACATCCACAAATGTAAAAAAAAAAATTACTAAAATTTGAATCACACAACAAACCCCACACACTATTAGTAGGAAACTTCAACACTCCACTCTTGTCAATGGACAGGTAAACCAGACAGAAACTTAAGAGAGAAATAAGAGATAACAGATGTCATGAATCAAATGAACTTTACAAACATCTATAGAGCATTCCACTCAAACACAAAAGGACATACCTTCATCTCAGCATCTCATGGAACCTTCTCTAAAATTGATTACATACTCAGTAATAAAGAAAATCTCCATAGATACAAAATAATTGGAGTAAGCCCATGTGTATTATCAAATCACCATGGATTAAAGCTAGAATTTAACAACAATACTACTTTCAGAAAGCCTACAAACTCAAGGAAATTGAAACAATGAACTACTGAGCTGCCCCTGAGTAAAGGAAGAAATAAAGAAATTAAAGGCTTACTTGGATTTAATGAAAATGAAGACACAACATATCCAAATTTATGGGACACTATGAAAGCAGTGCTAAGAGGAAAGTTCATAGCACAATGTGTCCACATAAAGAAAATGGAGAAAGCTCACATTAGTGACTTAACAAAACACCTGAAAGCTCTAGAACAAAAAGAAGAGGACTCACACAGGAAGAGTAGAAGACTAGAAATAATCAAACTGAGGGCTGAAATCAACAAAATAGAAAAAAGGAAACAATATAAAGAATCAATGAGACAAAGTGCTTGTTCTTGTTGAAAAACTCAACAAGATAGAATAAGCCTTATTAAAACTAATAAAAGGCAGAGAGATAATATCCACATTAACAAAATCAGAAATAAAAAGGGGAATATAACAACAGACACTGAGGAAATTCAGAGAACATTAGGTCATACTACAAAAACCTGTACTCTACAAATTTGGAAAATGTAAAAGAAATGGACAATTTTTTAGATAAATACCATATACCAAAATTAAATCATGACTAGGTGAGCAATTTAAATAGACCTATAAATCACAAAGAAATTGAAGCTGTCATAAAAAACCTCCCAACCAAAAAAAGCCCAAATTCTATCAGAACTTTCAAGAAGAGTTATACTCCTCAAAGTGTTCCACATAATAGAAACAGAAGGGTCATCATTGCCAAACTCATTTTATGAGGCTACAGTTACCCTGATACCAAAACCATACAAAGACTCAACCAAGAAAGAGAATTACAGACCAATCTCACTCATGAATATCTATGCAAAATTATCAATAAAATACTGGCAAAACAAATTAAAGAACACATCAAAAAAATCATTCATCATGATCAAGTAGGTTTCATCCCAGAGATGCAAGGCTGGTTCAATATATTAAAACCTATCAATGTAATAATCATATAAATAAACTGAAAGAAAAAACATATGATCATTTCATTAGATGCTGAAAAAGCATTAGAAAAAAATTCAACACCACTTCATAATAAAAGACTTGGAGAGATTAGGGATACAATGAATATAACTACATATAATAAAAGTAATATACAGCAAGCTGACAGCCAACATCAAATTAAAGGGAGAGAAATTCAAAGTGATTTAGCTAAAATCAGGAACAAGACAAGGCTGTCTACTCTCTCCATATCTCTTCAACACAGTTCTTGAATTTTTTGCTATAACAATAAGACAACAAATAAGATGAAGGGGATTAAAATTGGACAGAAAGAAGTCAAACATTTGTTACTTGCAGATGATATGATAGTATATGTAACATTGACCAAGAAGTGAAACACCTATTCGACAAAAAACTTTAAGTCTTTGAAGAAAGAAACTGAAGAAGATAACAGAAAATGAAAAGATCTCCCATGCTCTTATATATGTCAGATCAACATAGTAAAAGTAACAATCCTACCTACAGCAATCTACAGGTTCAATGCAATCCCCATGAAAATCCCAACACAATTCTTCAGAGACCGTGAAAGAATAATAATCAACTTCATATGGAAAAATAAAAAGCCCAAGATAGCCAAAACAATACTGTACAATAAATGAACTTCCAGAGGCATCACCATCCCTGACATCAACCTCTATTACAGAGCTACAGTAATGAAAACAGCTTGGCACTGGCATAAAAACCAGGAGTTTGACCAGTGGAATCAAGTTGAAGACCCAGATATTAATCCACATACTTATGAACATCTGATTTTTGATACAGAACTTAACATTATACAATAGAAAAAACAAAGTATCTGCAACAAATGATGCTGGCATAACCTGATATCAACATGTAGAAGATTGAAAAATAGATCGATATCATATCTTCCCACAGGCCCCCAAGTCGAAAGTGGTCCAGTCATTCCCAGCTGCTGTGAAGGGCATGTCTCACCAGGAAAACTATAAAATCCAGAGTCTTCTGTAATAACCATACTGTTCTGGATGCTGTAATAAACATAGAAGATGAATTAAAAATTCAAATAGGAAATATATATTCTGGCAGACTTCTATAAATGATCAAAGACCAAAGCTAAGAGTGTGTATAAATGGCATTGTAATTGTGGGTTTGATAGACACAGGCGTGGATGTGAGTATCATTACTCCTGAATCTTAGCATCCAAGCTGGCATCTTCAAGACACAGATGTTCAACCAGAGAGGAGGCATGAAGTTGTTGAACTACTGAACAGAAAGACAGACACACATGGGGCTTTTCTAAGGGAAAACATTTTATGTTTCCCTTTTACTGCTCATACTCTGTTCTGTTCTTTTCCCCTGCTGTTCTCCTTTTGTCTTTTCCCTATGTTCTCCTTCTGTCTTTCCCCTCATGTTCTCCTTCTGTATTTTCCCTGATGTTCTCCTTCTGTCTTTCCTTATGTTCTCCATCTGTCTTTTCCCTGCTGTTCTCCTATTTCTTCATTGTTTTCCTTCTGTGTCTTTCCTGCTGTTCTCTTCCTACCTCCTTTATTTTCTCTTATCCCTTTTATAATGCCTAAGACAAAATATTTCTATATAAGAAAAGATTACCTTATAATTGGAAGTTATATTTTTTCCAAAATAAATTAAAATCTTTATATAAGAAGAAATCGTTTTATTACATGTTTTTGTAGAAACCAACAAATATTTAAACATTTTTCTTTGTATTAATTTTATGCCCATCACATATTCACCCCAAAGTAATCATTGTTTTTCAACTAATTAATAAACTATAAGCAAGCAAAATATTCCTCTCAGCTAGTTCTTTTACTTATAGGCTGCATTTTGTGGTTACACAGAGAGGAACAAATATTTCAGCAATTATCTCAAAATGTAAATTTATAAAATATCTTAAAAGAATCAGGAATCTAAACATATGTTTGTTTTATAAATAGATGATAGATAGATAGATAGATAGATAGATAGATAGATAGATAGATAGATGATAGATATCAGTCGTTTCTACTTTAAGTCTTCCGAATGCAGACCTACTCTTCAACAATATTTTATTAAATCATATCAGAAAGTTGAGGTTAAAAATACGTATCAGAAATTAATCATCATTTTTGGTCACCAACACTTCTCTAGTCAGAAAGTCATTTCAGGTAGTAATTACCAGACTGCCTTTGTTTTTGTTCCTTGACCTCAATGAGTATCTTGATCAACTAGCGAAAGCGGGGCTTTCTAAATATTATATTGTTCACCAAGTTATCTACATCAAGGTCATTAACAAAAACACTGTAACCTAACTTCACTAACAAATTACATTTCTAAATTTTAAGGATGGTGCTTGAATCATGAATCTCTTCCAGCAGCAATGCTTGGAAAGAGGCAATCACTACTATTGTAAGTACCAGGAACATTGCCCAGTGAATGGCTAGACACCCCCTTAGAGTTTTCACAGAACTCGGGAATATAAGGAGCATGGTGACTGCAATAGTAACAAGCAGAGCTATGCCCAATAGCAGCATGGTATCATCAGCACATGTAGTCTTAGGGCTCTGCCTCTCTAAGTCTCATCCACCATGATTATGTCGACTGGTGAGCCATTTTCCATGAGATCCAAAGCTGCTTGCTTTTTCTCTCACATGGCCACCTACAGGATTTCATGTAGATATGAATGTTATGAAGCAGGTACCATTAAGAGCCATTTTAAAAGCTGTTTACTACCTGGCAAAAAATAATGAAAACAGAAGATACAAATATTTTATTTAAAAAACACAAAATTAATAGATTTTTAAGATCATGAAATATAGAAAAAGTAGGCAAGAAAATTATTTAAATGTGAAAATTATAAAGAATAACCTAATAAACCTCAAGAAGCTAGAAAATTGAAACTCCTAAAGGAAATGTAAGATTAATGCCAAAATTATAGGTAAAACTCATTAGAATTAGAAAAAAATCCAGGCTAATTTGAAAATGTTTTAAAACAGTAAATGAAGTTGGGAAACTTGTACAATTATAAGAAAATAAAGACTTGTTTATCCATATATTTTACTTATAATAATTTTAAATAAAAAATATATAAGCTAAAATTCTTAAGTTTGGACAAACCTAAAAAGAAACATAATCTCAGAATTAATAAAACTTAGTACATTTTGAGAAAGATGATCAAGTGCATATATGAGGAATTTGTTTATTGCCATTCTTGTTTCAGAAAAGAAAAAGTATATTCATGTTGAAAAGAGTGAAAATGCCTTCAAAATAGTACATATCATAATAAGCATAACCTTCAAATACATTAAAATGGCAAATGAGAACTAAAGTTCTCACTGCAGTTAGGATGCAAAGAGCTGATGCTGTCCTGGCCTGCTTGACTGTGTTCATTGTTCACTGTCTTGTGAGTGGAAGAGGAAGCCAGAAGGCAGGAGCCAGGAAAGATGTGAGGGTGGTAAAAGACAGGAAGGCTGCTGCTCTTGTCCTCACCTGAGCCCTGGTAGTTTTCTTTCCTAAAATTCTCTGGTACATTTTTATATATTATTACAGTACCACATTAAAATCCCCAGACTGCTGTCTTAAAAATTACCCTCATGAAATTTGAGCTTCTCTTCTCTAAAGTATTTAAATCTATAAATTATTGATGGGAGCAAACATTAAGAAAAAGTTTATCTAGCTGGGCGCTGGTGGCACATACCTTTAATCCCAGCACTCGGGAGGCAGATGCAGGCAGATTTTTTGAGTTTGAGTCCAGCCTCGTCTACAAGAGCTAGTTCTAGGACAGGCTCCAAAGCTGAAACCCTGTCTCGAAAAACCAAAAAAATAGGAAAAAGAGGAAAAAAGAAAGAAAGAAACAAAGAAAGAAAGAAAGAAAGAAAGAAAGAAAGAAAGAAAGAAAGAAAGAAAGAAAGAAAGGGTTTATCTAATAAAGATCTTTACATAAAGTTCCCTTGGAAATAACAGTAAAATACTATAGAAATGGATCAAGGCTTAAATGGAATCAAAGGAACATACATAAACATCCAAGTAACTCTTAAAAATATATGACCCCCATACAAGTCTCATTTAGTTCTCAAAGAAATACAAATTAAACTCACACGTGCTATCATTACATACAGAACAAAACCACCAAAAGCAAGCACAGTTTATATAGTTTTCTTCTCTGTAGGTGTGTGTCTTTTTAAA
>JABTXL010006405.1:22153972-22256066 GCA_025134845.1 Neodon shergylaensis
GAAAGGAAAGGAAAGGAAAGGAAAGGAAAGGAAAGGAAAGGAAAGGAGAGCCATACATTTTCAGGATTTTAATGGGCAATTGTTTTGAGTCTTTTTAGACGGATTCTGTAATTACAAACCTATTAGAAGTCATGGCCATCATGGGAAATCTTGTACAAATTAGACCAACAATGCTCTGGCATATGTATCTAGTAAAATGAAACAGTTTTAGTATATTATAATATAAGGATATTACAGTTATACCACATAATCCTACAGTACACAATCTTTATACAACTGTATAAAGATCTAGTAACACTTTAAAAGAAATGCTTACTAAACAGGAAGAGGTAATAAATACCTCCAGAGATACATTGCATATTGCCTTGTTAACCTTCAATTTTCAAAATGCTAATGAAAACAGACCAACAGTTATGGAGAGATGTTGGACAGTAGAAAATAACTACTGAACTAAATCAGTCTGTATACTTTAAAGATGTGTTGATTTCAGAATGAAAACCAGAACATGTTGGGAAAGGGGTTTCATTTTTGTTTTCATAATAAAAGACAAACTATGGATACCATCAAAATTAAAAAAAATATATTTGATTTGAACAAGAGAGACCTCTTAATGACGAGCATTGATAGCTCATCAACCGATATAGAAATTCAACATGTCAAATAGAAAACTCACCCTATAAGGATCAGGGCATGGTTCTGGGTATGTTTTTTTGTTTGTTTGTTTTTTTTGTCTTTATAGGGAAATAAAAATACCCATCTTCAAGGAATCAAAAGACCTTGGACATCTAGGCATCTAAAGAAGAAAGGAAAACCATCTGGACAAAAAATTATAAAGCAAAGAAAAATCTGACTCTGTGGTACCATTAATTTGTACAGGGTAAAAATCTCACTACATAAAAAATAATATCTTTTTCTTTCTCAAAAAGGTTGAAGTCCCCACTCAATTAAAAATTAAAGCTGGCTTTGAAATCCTACTGTAGTTCTCTCTTCTCTAAATCCAAGATATGTTGTTAAAAGAAAACTTCAGAATCTCTATCTCATAACAGAAGAGCCACCTGGTATAGGACAGAATAAAACAAAAATCTAAAGACTATTGTCACAAATTCTTTCACCTTATACTTATTCTGACTCTTTAGAACCTTTCTTTAGGTGTATTACTATCTTACAATTTAAATTTTCTGTTTTGATATTAATAATGTTCAAATTTTCTACAATGAACAATAAAATTTCCTCTGAAATCTCCAAAAGAATGATACAGCCCCACAACGGTGACTCTACCAGGTCCATAATAATGCTATTGAGCCAATACACACCACTCAAATATTACCTTTGGATTAGAAACTGCTTGGGACAGTTCCGAAGGTAGCTAGCTGAGATGGTCCACCTTCTTACAACACTCTAGCCAGAACTTCAGATAAGCCTTTCCTATTACTCTGAGACAGATTAGAAATGCTACAGTTAATCTTCACGAGACTTAACCATTATTTTAGGGTTTTACAGGATCCCACCAGACAGCTGGAAGTAATTTTAGAAAATGATGGCTTCTCTCCCAAAAGATGGGATGATGGTTTTTGGTTTATCTCAGGGTTATGGACAATTTGTCATCTGTAGGGCTTGGTTATAAGTTGTTATAGGGTTGGGGATGAAGCAATAAAAATTAGACTCAGTATCTCATTTGGAATAGAAAAAAAAGGGGATAGATAGGATAGGATGATGAAGTATATTATTATATCTACTTTTAAATGAAAATAGGAACTAATCAGTTTTAGACAATTTGCACTGGTATGGATTCTTTTATATTGATACAAATGTAAAGTTTTGTTCTAATCCTGTTTAAGATAATTTGTATATTGATGCAATTTTAAAATTACTTTTGCTATGTTGTATGTATGTTTCTACGTCTATTTAAAATACTTTTGCATATTGATACAAATATAAGATTATTTTTGTCATTCTGTATGTACATTTCTACATCTATTTAAAATATTTTGTATATTGATGCAAATTAAAGTTACTTTTGTCATATTGCACTACATGTTTCTACCTCTGGTTAAGGTATTTTTATATATTGTCAGATTGTTTATTTTATAATGAGAAGCTTATATTAGTTATACTTATATTAGTTAGGATTTCTAGATGCACAAAGATTTAGTTCATAGATAGGTAGCATTCAAACACTTCTAATACCTAAAGAATATGGAATTTAAATGCCTCAATAACTTATTATCCTGTTGAAGTGAGATACAACTGCTCCCAGTAGCACCAATCTACTCCTCAGAGAATGATGGGCACAATAAATACTCCATATGAAGCTTGTTTTCTTCTTGGAAAAACTGGCCTAGGGCAAAGAACTGTTCTTACTTTGACTTCTGACAGTAAGCATACTGTTAATCCAGAAAAGCAGGACACAAGGAAAAAACATTGCTTGATGGCATCACTGGAGATTATTTTTTTCTCAGTAGTGCACACTCAGGTACCCAGAAGATGAACTACCAGACCTACATCTCGGTCTCAAAGTTTGCTTCATGGAGAGATTGTTTGTAGTCTTTGTTTGGAAATATCCTGGCAAAGATGGTGTAGAAATGTTCAGAGTTTACACTGTATCTGTTACCAAGATCTCACACCATCCTCCTAGATGATCTTCCTGCAAAAGAGGACTATATTCCTGTGTTTCCTACTTTCTCTGATATTGATGACTTGTGAAAATTAATGCTATTGAACACTAACACTGTGAGACAGCCATGTTTTCAGAATTGAAAGAGTGACAATGAGCCACAAAGGAACTGAGCTACCTCAATTCTTTCAGGTATCGGAGAACACAATTTTCAGTTCCACATATTAACCAAAAAGTACAGCAATAGAAGTTTAATGATGGCAGAAATATAAAACTACTCACACAACTTTGACACGTTATTCTTTCATGATAAACATGCATGTAATATGTAGCCCTCAAACTCCAATGATAATTTTTATAAAGAAAAATGGTAGTGGTTCATCATGAAAATGAAATTAACAACAAAAAATTTGCATGGAAATATTCGCAAGGCATTACTCATGGTAGCACTAAATTGCATGCAACTCATAAGTCCATGAACTCAAGAAATCCAATAAGTTTGAAAGAATAGCTTAAATCTATTATACTTAAAAGTAGAAAAGACTAACAATATTTGTATAAATAGATGAATTATCATATATTTATCTATTTATCATAGATTTATTTATTTATCATAGATTTATCTAAGGCCAAAGCAAACAGGATGAAATAATTAACAAGTGATTTCATTTTCATGACATTCAATAGATTCAATAATATGTAACAAGAGACTGAATAATGAAAGCCTTAGAACAGAGGGAAATGACCAGGAGTGGATGACAGAGATTCTCTGAGTATGTGTCAGATGGTAATAAAAATGCTCTGTGTATTTATGTGAAGTGGATTACAAGGGATGTGGGGTCTTTCCCAAAGGCACAGCTAAAATCCATGCAGATCAAAAAAAAAGGAGATGAAATTGTATTAGGCTAATCTCAATATATAAATAAAGCAGCTTCAACTGAAAGAGGCAAAGAATACCACACCGACTTAAGCATCATCAAGAAAAATATGCAGACGGCTGTATTTATATCTCACCTCCAAAGAGAAAGAACTAAAGAAAGTAAACTTTGTTATTTAAATGCCATAAATATTTTCTCTCAGAAATGGAAGTTGGTGCCACAAGATTTTCCTCTTCTATATTAGCAGTCGTGATTCAGTCAGATGCCTCCTTGTTTAAGAAGCACAGTGTTCAGATGTGTGTCCCGTGATATTGGCTATATCAGTGCTCACTGTTTGGATAGATGGGTTTCTTTTTTTTTATTTTTTTTATTTTTTTATTTTTAAAATGCACTTTATTTTACTTTTTTTGTCTTTTTTATTTTTTTTATTTTATTTTTTTATTGAAAAAAATCCCTGCTTCCTCCCAGCCTCCCATTTCCCTCCCCCTGCTCCCGCCCCTCTCCCCCTCTTCCCACTCCTCTCTCCCTCCCTCTCCAGTCTGAAGAGCAATCTGGGTTCCCTGCTCTGTGGAAAGTCCAGGGTCTTCTCCCCTCCATCCAGGTCTAGGAAGGTGAACATCCAAACTGGCTAGGCTCCCACAAAGCCAGAACATGAAGTAGGAACAAAACCCCATGCCATTGTCCTTGGCTTCTCATCAGCCCTCATTGGCCGCCATGTTCAGAGAGTCTGGTTTTATCCCATGCTTTTTCAGTCACAGTCCAGCTGGCCTTAGGTGAACCCAAAGAAAAACATATAGTTGTTATCCCTGCTATGGGAAATAAACAAGATTGCTGGGCAAAAAATTGGGACCTTGGGGGTGGGGTGGGATGGGGGTAAGGGGAGATGGGGAGAGAAAAGATAGATGGGTTTCTTGACGGGATCAAAGCACTGATTGTTTGTCCTTGTAATTTAGTGGGAAGACATTGGGAGTTCGGTGGTTGTTCAGCTGCCTTTATTCTCAATTGCACAGAAGTCCCTTCTTTAATAATATTTTGAAACTAAATGATTCTCACAGGCAGCATGCTGGAAATACCTGGTTTCATTCATTTTCTCTAATATTAACTGGAAACGTTCTTGAAGGAAGTTGTTTTGAAACAGCTGACAGGTGCAGAGGAGTAATGGAGACAGCTGTGACTGTAGAGCATCCAGTGGAGGTGGGAAGAATTAAGTATAAATTGCTAAAGACTGTCTTATAGTTACTTAAAATTTTTAATTTCTAGTGTATGCTGGAATGCTGTGTGTTGAAGCAGTTTTTTCTATAAAGTTGAATCAGTGACAAGACATTGAGCTAAAGGCTTTCTGTCACTCAAGATAAACAATCCTGGAAATTCCTTGTTTTGTCTTTTTTTGTCTGGTTTTTCAACACAGGGTTTCTTTGTGTAGCCTTGGCTGTCGCAGAACTCATTCTGTAAACTATGCCGGCCATGAACTCAGAAATCTATTTGCCTCTGCCTCCTGAGGGGTGGGATTAAGGTTGTGTACTCAAAAGTGACTTTATCAAATCCAGAATTATTCTAGAGCTACCTAGTGTTAGGGATCTGCTTTAGTTTCAATCAAAGCTAACATTAAGCTAGAATTAATTTATCCATGATGTTCTTTTTTAATCCATTTACACTACAAAATATAAAGTGCAACATTTATCTTTTTTAAAAAAATATCTTATGCTTATTCAGTCCCAGTCCAGCTGGCCTTGGTGAGCTCCCAATAGATCAGCCCCACTGTCACAGTGGGTGGGTGCACCCCTCGCGGTCCTGACTTCCTTGCTCATGTTCTCCCTCCTTCTGCTCCTCATTTGGACCTTGGGAGCTCAGTCCGGTGCTCCAATGTGGGTCTCTATCTCGATTCATCGCCAGATGAAGGTTCTAAGGTGATATACAAGATATTCATCAGTATGGCTATAGGATAGGGTCATTTAAGGTTCCCTCTCCTCAGTTGCCCAAGGTACTAGCTGGGTACATCTCCCTGGACACCTGCAAGCCCCTCTAGAGTCAAGTCTCTTGCCAACCCTGGCGGACAATGAAGGCTGATGAGAACCCAAGGACAATGGCACTAGGTTTCGATCCTACTGCATGAACTGGCTTTGTGGAAGCCTAGCCTACCTGGATGCTCAACTTCTTAGACCTGGATGGAGGGGGGAGGACCTTGGACTTCCCACAGGGCAGGGAATCTGGTCTGCTCTTCAGACTCAAGAGGGAGGGGGAATGGAGTAGGGGGATGGGGAAAAGAGTGAGGGGAGGGGGAGGGAAATGGGAGGCGGGAAGGAGGCGGAAATTTTTTCAACAAAAATAAATAAATAAATAAATAAATAAATAAATAAATAAATAAATAAAAAGAAAAAAATATCTTTAAGAGTTTTCTCATCTTGAAAAGAAGAAAAGTAATCCTCCACAGGCTAAGTGAGAGCCACAACTCGCTAACAATTTTTTTCTTTGAAAACAATAGAGCACTAGTCAGCTAAGTCCTTTGAATTCAGAAGGACATAGTGAAAGGGCAGACATTCCCAGTGAGGATGATCTAAAGCACAGTGCAGATGGGGTATCATATATGAGTAAAAGGTCTTTCAAGTTACGTCTTTGTTAATGCACGTAGATGAGATCCGTTATAGTGGCCCGGGGATGGATTTCAATGGTGGAGCACTTGAGTAGCATGCAAGATGTTTCTAGGTTTAACCCGTAACAATGCAAAAATAAATAAAATTTATTATTAGTTAATTCTTCATAATTATGCAGACTGGTTCATTCTGTAGGTCTTATTGGAGATCCGCAAGACAGATTACATTTTATTTTACAAAAGTATATATAAACATGAACAAAGAGAGCGGAGTAATGCTTCCTTTGTAGCTACTGGAAGCCAAAGTAGAGGCAACTAATAAAGCCCTGTGTGATGTTTCTGACAAAAGGCACCTTTTTTAGCAAAATACCTCAAATACATGAGCATTTTCATAGTAATGATAAATTAACCAAGATAAACAGAGGGTTTGTTGATGTTGCTGTTGTTTCCTTGGTTTTTGTTTAGTTTTGGTTTTGTTTTTCTCTGATCTTTTTTGTATATTTTCAAATTCTGAAAGTATAAGAGCCAATTAGTCAGAAGGAAAAGTCTTCCACTAGTTAGATGCTTTGGGGACTAATGTGTAGCCTTCTCAAGAGTACAACAACTCTTCTAAGCACGAAACAATTTATAAAAATGCTAATTTATTATTTCAGAAATTAACTAATGTCTGCTTAAAGGCAAAAAAAAGTAGCATTGCACAACACCAAGTTTGAAGCTGTGAAAATTGTATTGATGAGATAAGGATAACTAATCTTTGCTCTATAGTTACTATTACTCTATTAAGTGATTGTTAAACAGTAAAATAATTTGTTGGTTCTTGGTGCTAGGAAGGAAGCTCATGAAATTATAAATCCAATTTACTTTCATTCTAGATAAACCAGTGTCTGTGAACTGGTCTATGCACTACTTACTTGATTCTGTGGACTACAAAGCATCCATGATATTTACTGAGGTAGACTTGAAAAACTTCCAGGTATAAGCAACATGAATAATTCACTTTCATTTCAGAATTTAATACATTACTATTGTATTATTATAATACATTACTCAAATATGTTGCTTTCATTAATAAAACAGGTTAAACAAACACATTAAACCTAAGAGAAAATATGAAGGTGATATAGCAAGAGTTGTATTATTAAAATAACTACTTTTCATTATGTTATATAATAGAAGGGCAATGTTGATTTAAAATTAGTTATATCATTGCCAATAATGTCTGGCATAAAGGAAAGTCCTTAAGACAAGGAAAACCTGGAAAAATTGCTCATCTAATATTTCAATGTAGTAGTGAATTGGTAGCCATTGTCTCTTCATCACATTTTTTTTTACTTCAGTTTCAAATTCAAGAGGGTGAGGTGAAGGGAAAACTTAATATATATCGTGTGAAAAAAATCCATTTTCAAAAAAAGAAAAATAGAAAAAAGAAGTCTTTGTCAAAATGACTGATTTTATTGTTGTTTTTGTTGCTCTTTAGTTTTGTTTTTTTCTGTGTAGCTTTTCAGTTTCTTGGGATCCCATCTATTAACTGTTAGTGAATCTGCTTTTATGTTGAGGTCTTTGATCTTTTTGGACTTGAGTTTTCTGTAGTTTTGTATTTATTTGCATTCTTCTATGCAGGCATCCAGTTTGGCCAGCACCATGTACTGAAGATGCTGTCTTTTATCCAGTGTCTATCTCTGGCCTCTTTATCAAAAATCAGGTCTCTATAGTTGTGTGAATTTTCATCTTGGTCTTTTTTAGAACCATTGATCAAACAGTATGTTTTGGTGCCAACATTATTCTGTTTTTATTACTGTATCTCTGTAGTGAAACTTGAAATTTGGGAGAGTGATACCTCAAGTAGTCTATTTATTATTCAGAATTGTTTTAGCTAACCTAGGATTTTGTATTTCCATATGAATCTTAAATTTTCTTCTGAGGTTCTGGGAAGAATTATGTTGGAATTTTGATGGAGGTTGCATTAAATCTGAAGATTACTTTTGTTAAGATGGCATGCAACCCATGTGTGTAGGAGATATTTCCATCTTCTGATATCTTCTTCAATTTTTTCTTCAAATCTTGAAGTTTCTAATCATACAAATCTTGTACTTGCTTGGGTAGATTTACCCCAATATAATTTATATTATTTCTGTTTATCTGGAAAGGTACTTTTTCTCTTATTTCATTCTCAGTCTATTTGTCTTTTGTATATAGAAGGTATACCTACCCTTGAGAGTTAATTTTGTATCTAGATACTTTACTGAAAGTGATTATAGCTGTTTTTTGGTGGAATTTTTTTCACACGTGCAACACACACACACACGTATATTAGCATATCATCTGCAAATATAGAAACTTTGATTTCTTCCTTTCCAATACGTCTCCCCTTAATCTCCTTCAGTTGTTTAATTGCTCTAGCTAAGACTTCAAGTAATAAGTATGGAAAGAGTGGACAACTTTGTCATTCTTGATTTTAATAAAATTGATTTGGGTTTCTGCCCACTTAAGTCAATGTTGGCTATGGTCTAACTGTAAACTGCCTTGTCTATGGTATCTCTAATTTCTCCAGGACTTTTTCATGAGGGTGTGGGAATTTGTCAAAGGCTAGATATTTCTATTAAATGATATGACAAGGTGGCCCCTGTCTTTCAGTTTATTTATATAGTGAATTACATTTATCAACTTGCAAATTTCGATCCATCTCTGTACCTCTAGGATGAAGCCTACTTGATTATGGTGGATGATCTTTTTGATATGTTCTTGGATTTGGTTTGCTAGTATTTTAGTATTTTACATTGTTTTCCTGAAATTCGTTTGTATCTGTTTTTGTTGTTGTTGTTGTTGTTGTTGGGTCTTTATGTGATTCTGGTAAGTGTGTCTTCATAAATGGAATGGAGCAAATTTCAGTTTTTGTATTGTTAGTTAATTTGACGGTTATTGGCATTGATATTTTTTATATTCTAGTAGAATTCTTTACTAAAACCACCTGTCTCTGGGTTTTTTGTTTGTTTGGGAGACATTTAATGACTGCTTCTATATTTCTGTAGTGGTTAAAGATCTTTTTAAATTGGTTATTTGAACTTGATTTAACTTTGGTGAGTATTACCTTTTGAGAAAATTATCAGTTTCTTTTAGAATTTTAAATTTTGGAAGAGTAAAATTTTTTGATCTTCTGAATTTCCTTGATAACCGTTGTTATGCCTATCTTTTCATTTCTGTTTTTGTTAACTTGGAAATTCTCTCTCTACTGTTTTATTACTTTGGATAAGGATTTGTCAATCTTACTGACTTTCTCAAACAAGCAAGTTTCCTTCCATTAACTCTTTGTATTGTTTTTGTCACTTCTATTTTATTGATTTCATCCCTGAGATTGATGATTTCTAGCCATCTACTTCTTCTGATTATTTCTTGCCATCCACTTCTGGATGTGATTTCTTCTTTTTGTTCTTGAGCTTCCATGTTTCCAGTTTTTGTTTTTTTTTTTAATGTAGGCATTCAATGCCTCTTAGAACTGCCTTTGTTTTGACCCATAAGTTGGGTATGATATGCATTCATCTTTGATAAACTCTAAATAGTTTGTTTTTTACTTCTTTCTTAATTTCAATCTTGACACAGTAGTCATTCAGTAGCGATTTTTTCATTTTCCAATCACTTTGTAAGTTTTCAGTTGTTGTTGATATTCAGCCTTAACCTATGGTCATCAGATAGAATGAATGGTATCATTTCTATTTTCTTGCATCTGTTGAGACTTGTTTTGTGTCCAAGTGTGTGATCAGTTTTGGAGAGAGTTCTATGAGTTGCTGGAAAGAAAGTATATTTCTTTTTTTTTTTTTTGATTAAATGTTCTATAAATAGCTGTTAGGTACATTTGGTTTAACTTCATTCAGTGAGCTCTAGCATCTCCCTGTTTAATTTTTGTCTGGATGACTAACCAACTGGCAAGAGTGGAGTACTGAAGTCTCCTACTGTCAGTGTGTGAGGGTCAATATGTGATTTAAGCTGTAGCAGAGTTTCTTTCGCAAACTTGGATGCACTTATGTTTGTAGCATAGATGTTAAGCATTGCAATGTCCTCTAGGTAGATTTTTCCTTTGATAATTAGATTGTGTCCTTCCCCATCCCTTCTGATTAGTTTTTGTTTGAAATCTATTTTTTTTTCTTTTTTTTCCAAGCCTGGTCTACAAGAGCTAGTTCCAGGACAGGAACCAAAAAGCTACAGTGAAACCCTGTCTCAAAAAATCAAAAAAAAAAAAAAAAAAGAAAGAAAAGAAATCTATTTTTAATGGCCACATTAGTTTGTGTCACAGGTCCATTTGCTTAAAATAATTTTTTCACACTCTTTACTCTGAGGTGATATCTATCCTTGATGGTTAGATGTCTTGCCAGTAAGAAGCAGGGATATTGCCTTTTTCTGTGTACGCCACTCCCTAATTTTTTTTAAATTTATTTATTTAAAATAAATTCTGTGGATTTTGCTCCTGTGATTTGAATTTAAAAAGAAAAAGAAAAAGAGTGATGAATCCATTTTTTCTCATCCATTCTGTTAGTCTATGTCTTTTTATTTGGTAATTGAGACTGATGATGTTGATAGATATGACTGACCAATAATTGTTGATTCCTGTTATTCTTTTTGGTGTGTGTGTGTGTGTTTCCCTTATTTTGACTTTAATGTTTTTTATTATTTATTTCTTGCATTTTCTTGGATATATTAAACCTTTTTAGGTTGTGGTTCACCTCTTATCACCTTCTGTAAAGTTTAATTTATAGATAGATACTGCTTAAATATAGTTTTATCATGGAATGTCTTAATTTGTTATTGTACGGTAATTGAAACTTTAGATGGGTATAGTACTGTAGGCTGGCATTTGTTGTTTCTTAGATTCTACTTCTTCCTGGCCTCTCTTGCTTTGGAGTCTCCATTGAGAAGTTAGTTGTAATTCTAAACAGTTCAATTATGTGTTACTTGGGATTTCCCCTATCCTTATGTACCAAGGGAACTGTATTTTCTGCTCTTGTTTATTTGATGATCTGTATGGTTTTTTTCATTTGATGGATATCTTCTCCTTTATGTTAAGGGAGATTTCTTCTATGAGTTTGTGAAAAGTATTTTCTATGCCATTGACTTGTGTTTCTTCCATCTACCATTACTCTCTAATATTGTCTTTTTATCGTGTCCCAGATTTCCTGGATGTTGTGTGCTAGAGTTTTTTGTTTGTTTGTTTTAGTTTCAGATTCAGCATTTTCTTTGACAAAAGATTCCATTTCTTCTATCTTTTCTTCAATGTCTGGACATTTCTCTTCCATCGCTTGTATTCTACTGGTGAAACTTGCCTCTGAACTTTTTGTTGGAGTTCCTAAATTTTTCATTTACAGATTTCCCTTGGAATACATTTTCTTTATTGATTCTATTTCAACTTTCAGTTCTTGAATGACTTATTTCATTTCCTTCCACTGTTTTCTTTTGTTTTCATACATTTCTTGAAGAGAATCATTTGTTTTCTGTTTAAGAAACTTTATCATATCCATAAAGACTGTTTTAAACTTTTTTACTTATGCTTCAGTTTTGTTGGAATATTCAGGGCTTGCTATGGTAGGGTTTCTAGGCTCTAGTGGAGACATAATGATCTGGCTTTTATTGATGCTGCTTTTATTCTAGGCCTCTTAGTTTGGGAAGATTGTAGACTAGGTGGTACTATCTGATGATGTCTTTGTCAGGTGGGTGTTTTATTCATTGGTTTCTGTTTCCTCCATGGTTCTTAGGAGAGTATAGTGATTGTGTGTTACCTATAGGAAAATCTTCATTTTTCATAATAAATATGGGCACAGGGGCTTCCAGGTAAAATATGTTTCTTGGTATTTGGACCTAAAACTTAGGAATAAGGAAGGGCTGCGTGTGGTGAGGGAGATTTACAAAAGGGAATGAATCGGAGTATTTCACCAGGATCTTCTTAGTTGGTCCCCTAGAATTGGGAGCAGAAAATGAGGGGAAGTCACAGTGGAATGTTTGCTGAAGAGCTAGGTATGAAACACAGGTACTGAACTTGGAGGGACAGAAGAAGAAGTGAAGATATGCAGTTAGCTTGCTTGCTTCCCTGGTCATAGTGGCTAGCAGGTTCCTACAGAGTTCCTGCTGGGGTTGGGGTTGTAACAAAGCAATTAATGGAGGAAGAAATTTTGGAGTAGATCTGATGATTAACTGGAGATGGTGCAATAAGGGAAGGCAGACTGTAGCTGATATTAGTTAGTCTACCTGCTTCCCTAGCAGTAGTTGGCCTGCAAATTTACATAGACTATCTCCTGGAGTTGGGGAATGGGATAAAGTAAGTATGACCAGAAGGGAAGTTAGGATGGTAATACATGGTTGGAGTGAGACTAGACCTCAGAAGGTGTTCTGTTGCAGTGCTAAGGATAAGACCATGGGATTAAAGGGAATGTTATGAGCCAGTACCACCATTTTCTATCCCTGAAATGGATGACTCTAACTCTTGCTGAATGCTGCAGCAGGAGAAATGGCTCCAACTCTCAGGGTAAAACCAAAGGCCCTGCCCCTAAACCCCTGTACATCCCTCTGCACTTGGGAAAGATGGCCCCACTCCCATGTACGTGCAAGTCACCAGGGAAGAACACTAGAGCTGAACCTATCATAGGGGACACAGGTGAGTCAACTCTGAGAATATAAGAGCAGGAGAGTTGATCCACATCCACATTGTATAACTCCCTCCTCTAGCAGTTGGGAAAGAGGACACCTCACTTGGGCAAAACACTAGAACTCTCCCTGATGGTATGGTGTGTAGGGATCAGATCTGGGGACATACAAGATCAGGAGAACTGGCCCACCCCTTGCTACAGGCTGCACTGGGTGAACTTATCCAGGTAGGGCTTGAGAGCTCTTCCAGGTAGTGATGATGAGGGAATGCTAACACTCTGATGAATCAGCTATCACCCAGTCCAGATCTGGGCTATGAGATGCCCCATCCCAACATCAAACTCATCTATGAATCATTGGAGCAAGTGAAGTGGAGGAACCTACAGATCCAAAACTGCAGGGTCTCCATGACACAGAACAACAACAGGATATACAAAAGAAGCCCCAGAGAGAGCCCATAATAGACAGTGTAGCAGAAGCCAATGGTCTCAAACCAAGCCAGTGACTCATGGCTATCAACACTTGCAACTAAAGATGAGTGGACGAAAGGGCAAACTGTGTGATTCAGCAGGCCACACTACAGCTTCCATGATTAGACTCACTGTTAAATTTTATTTTGTTTTGGGAGGAAGTCTCATGGGCAAAGGGCAGATGCAAGTGTTCAAAGAGATAAGTGAGACTCAGATGCATGATATGAAACTCACAAAGATTCAAAAAACAGTTGAAGGAAAAAGAAGACCAGGGGTTTCAATTTGCAGGAGCTGAGGAAAAGGTGAAGATCTGATCTTAGCCTACCCATTTCCCCGAGCAGAGTGGGCTTTGACTTTACGAGGAGTACCTGATGAAGTTGGGGGGCTGGGGAAAAGCAATGAGTCTGGAAAGGGATCTCTGTGGCTTCCACTAGAGATGACATGGATGTGAGGCTCTTGGAAGTATTCTGCAGAGGTGTGGATGAGACAGGTTGGACTTGGAAGAATGGAGGGATAGGTGTAGTTCTACCTGTTTCCTGGGTGGAGTGCTTCTGATAGTCTTTCTAAGCATTTTCTTTTATTGGCTTTGTTCTCTATATTCTACTCTTATATTCTTGACATCTGTAAAGCATTAACTTTTCTTTTAGACTTGTTGGCACACAACTTTGGTCCCAGAACTTGATAATCAAAGGCAGGTGGATTTCTGAGTTCAAAGCCAGTGTGGTCTACAGAGTGAGTTACAGGGCAGCCAAGGGTACACATAAAAACTCTGTCTCAAAAAGTAGTGGTAATTATAATAATATTAATAATAATATTTTGTGTATATAAAATTTAGACATAAATCCTGCTTCTATATCACTTTTACCTTTGCTTTTCCCACTCCAAATCCTTTTGTGTTTCCAATGGTATAAAATGCATAATAATGTTGCACATTATAGGGGTAAACTTCATTGTGAATAAGAGTTTTTAGCATGGCACTTTGGGTAATTGGAATGGATGGTGTTGTACAAGAGGATCCTCTAAATCTAACTACACCACCTTCAAAAGTTATGCTGGGTCTACTCATCTTATCTCATAGAAGAAGGATTGGAAAGTGTCATGGGACCTCACCTGAGTATCCAGCCACCCTTCCCAACAAGTTGAATGCCATTATGCTTTAACTATACATGGTCTTTGGAGATGAGCTAGAGAAAGTAGTGGGTAGAAGGATGAAGGGAGGGATTTTAACCTATGCGGCCAGGACGAAGTCATCATTCCTGCTCACACAGATCTCCCAGTTTGGGTACTTTTTAAGGTCACCTATACTCCTGCCCATAACCTCCCACCCTTAGCTGTGTGAGTAAGTCTTATAAACATTGGTTCCCAGAGGTGAACTTTGGAGTCATATCTCAGTTTGCCATTGATCACTAAGAGGAGTAGTAGATATTGTTTGAGTCTCTTTCAGAGATGGAATTTTAGGCAAAGATGAGAGGATAATTTAAACCTTAGAAATACTGAAGAAAAGTTGTTTCTCTTCATGCCACCCCACAAAGATAAGAGCTACTAATTTCCCTTTAAAAACTCAGAAAGCTCAAAGTAGCTACCCTACCTAAAAGTACTGTGTAATTTGTGATTTATGCCATCATACCCAAAAAATTTCTACCTTTTTTACCCATTGTAGGAACTGGACAGTTTCTGCAAGAACACAGTGAATTAAAATGTTCCCTAAAGTTATAAGAATGAGTCAGACTTTATTCATGTTTTTATGATTAGGGGAGAAAGACTCAGATCCATTTCAAGAAAACAAAATGTGTTGAGCGCATTGAATCATAGTTGAGTTTTCGAATGTTTTCCTCTGTGATTTCAACATCTGTTTTGACAATTTGTTCTCATTCATTTAGGTCCTTATCTACTTAGAGAGACTGGGAGACAGGATCCATCTTCCTTAATGAAATATTTAAAAAAGATGATCCTTAGGTCCTAAAGAGAGACAAATCCTGAGCTATAAAACACACAACAGGCTGAGAAAAGATTTATATACATTTTAAAGGAGAAATAAGGAAAGGACAATTACAAAATTCCTAAAGCAAGTAGTAAAGGACAAGCCAGAAAAGAAAACAGAGAGAAACCTACCTAAATTTCACCTCATGATTTTAAATGAGGCCTTTATCCCACTCAGTATAAATAAACCGTATCAAATAGATTGGATACAACAATATTATCAGAAAGAGTACAAGTAAGAGGCAGTTTTACTATCGTAATCCATAGTCTTCCATCCAGATTCCTCCTTAATAAAAGATCACAGGAGCTCAGAGAAAAAGAATTGTGCTATTTGTGGGTGACATGGCCCTACATATCCCAGGTGGGCTTCATTAGTAGCTGAGGGGCCTACTGCCATTTTTAACAAAGAATAGACATAGTAGGAAGAAAAACATATTAACTAGTTGCTATGGTTACCTATTAGACTGAGGAGAACTAGGTAATGCAAACTCTCTGATGAGACTGTGACCATCCTCAGGTCATTGATATACACTGACACATTTTCTGTGTCATGTGGAAAAGGTGCAACTCACAGTGAAATATGATGGAGTTATAAAAAAAAATCATTTAAGCCGGGCAGTGGTGGTGCACGCCTTTGATCCCAGCACTCGGGAGGCAGAGGCAGGCGGATCTCTGTGAGTTCGAGACCAGCCTGGTCTACAAGAGCTAGTTCCAGGACAGGCTCCAAAACCACAGAGAAACCCTGTCTCAAAAAAAAAATCATTTAGTTGCCATTTCATGTCACTGTAACTGGGCTTCGATTACTACACAGTCTACCAAAAAGTTTACTGGGTATTTCTGTGAGAAAGCTTTATTAAGATTGACATTAATTTCAGGGAAAATTTGAGTAAAGATCATGTGGAGTGGTGTGTCCCATACGTAACTTCAGGCGTGACTGCAGTAAAAGTCAAGTCTGACTTCTTCTGACCAAAGAGAAATTTGGCAATTAATGGCCATCAAATTTGAACTGGGGAATTAGTATTTTCCTGGGTCTCTTTCCTCTCATATATCTTTGCAGACTTTTCATTTTCTATCTGCCATAATATCTTAAGCATATTTCTGTGCTTTATTAATTAAAATTGTTCCTTGACAATTTCATACATAAAAGATGATAATCCTATGGGAGAATTTACTACTGTTACTTAGTAATGTATTCTGATTCTTTCACCTCTCATTTTTTCTTTCCTCCCAACCCATCAACCCTCCCACATTCGTTTTTTTTTCTCTTCCATATTCATGTATTTTGTTTCCTGCCTAGTCCTGCAACCATTCAGTCCCAAAGAAACACACAGAGGATTACTTTAATAATAAACTGCTTGGCCTATTAACTCAGGATTCTTATCAACTAACTCTTACATCTTAAATTAACCCATAATTCTTGTGTGTCCTGGCCACATTGCTTGGTACCTTTTATCATTGAGGCATTCTCATCTTGCTTTCTTTGCACCTGGGTGCGACAGCAGACTGAGCCTTTCATCTTGCAGGAATCCTCCTAGTCTGGTTGCTCTGTCTATACTTCCTGCCTGGCCAATCAGTGTTTTATTAAACTAATACAAGTGACAAACAGGGTATAAGACCATTGTCCCACAGTAGTTGTCTAAGTGACCATGTGTATGGGACTATCCAGAGAAAACTAATGGGCTTATCAGTAAGTATATATATGAAGATAATGGCAACTCTTTACTCTGGAATCTATCAGCAACCAGTAGTAGTTAAGCAAAGAGAGGTAGGGCCCATGATCCCTTTCTGAACCCACAATTAGCTATTGAAAGGGCCAGTCTTGTAAGTTAAGTGCAGGTAACTGCAGCTACATTTTGCAGTGGCTATGTCATGCACAGAATTTAACAGTTTATAGCCTTTCACTCCTTCTTCTAGCTCTGACACACTTTCCGTCTCTTTTTCTGAAATACTACCTATGCTCCTTGCTTGTGAGATATGGAGAAATAAAGCAGGAACTGGGCTGGAAGCATCCTCTATGCTTACTATATTATATATGGCAAAACGAACTATGAAGGCTTCTGGAAGAGTAAGGCATTAACAATCTTACAATACCAACATACCAGTCAAGATAGGTCCATTGCTGCAATAATGGTATAATTCTTATGGGAGCCAAGGAAAGAATCTCTGGGTTTCTTTAAGGATTAATCTCTAGGGATGAATTCATGACTGGAGGAGTCGTAAGTCCTGAGGGGGAACTTAATACCGCTACTTAACTAAATTGAAATGAAGTCAAACATCCTTCTTAACCTCTGGAGAAGTTTGAATAGAAATGGCCCTCATAAACTTAATAAAACCCTATTTTGAAATAACAAATTCAAAAGATGCTGTGGCTACAGGCCAATGGTAGGGTGGTTGTTTTTCAAGTCTGTGGGGGCCCGTGACTCAATAAAATAAGATAATTTAAAAAAAATGGCCCTCATAGACTCATGTGTTTGAATGCTTAGCCCATAGGAAGTGACACTATTAGGAGGTGTGGCCTTGTTGGAGGAAGTGTGTCACTGTGAGGGCAAGATTTAAGGTCTCAGATGCTCAAGCTAGGCCTACACAGACACAGACACACACACACACACACACACACACACACACACACCTTGTTAATTCTGGAGTCTTCAACTAATATACCCAGGCCATAAAACCATAGTCTCACCAGTAAGTTCCTAATTTTTGTACCTATTCAAGGAACAATTTGTGTGCAAACTTTTTCACAGGACCAAACAGGATCAGAACACATCTGACTGAAGAACATGTTGTTACAAAGTTGTTTTTTTAAGTGACATTCGGTCTTTTTTTATTTTAGAGAAATCTTTTGTGCACTGTATTTTGGTTTTCCTTTGAAAAGGGGAATGATAAATAATGATGAGCTGCAAACACTTTATTGATTTACTACTAATAGGAGCTCTGCCTACTTAGGTTCAGAAGACCCTCTATGGTTCTATGTTGAAAGTGACCATATACTTTCTAAAATTTCTTTCATTTTTTAAAAACTTGTGCCAGTAAAATTTAAAATGCTTTGAAGAAATTTGAAGAGAACTATGATTTAAAATATACCTTGTAATAATATGAAAGGGGGCTTAAGAACAAGTGATCTATCAAGTAAATGACAGCTAACATTTTTATTTACTACAAGGAAGCAAACTTGGGGCTACTGTGTAGAGATGCAAAGGAGTAAGGGTTCCAGACAATAACTCATTCTGGGAAAAGTTTCTTGTACTCAAAGCCTTGGCCTTCTGAGGAGGCAGCGAGTTCCATTTTATTTACAGTGTAGTGGATATTTCAGATATATTATTCCATTAGTGAAAGAGCATAATGCTTTCGAGGCTATATTAAGTCATAAAATTGTGTAGTTTTAGAAATATCTTTTAAAAATAATAATGTAAAAATGTTCAGTGTTTTATTCCCACAATTAAATAAAAGCAAAGGAAAAAAATGCTTGTCAAACATGGCAATTTCTCACCTAAGCCACATGCTGGACAAATTAGTAATTCTTCTCTGCAGAGTCCTTGAAGGGTAGTGAGGTCAGCTTGGGATCACATGATATAGACTTTATGAGAGGACAGTAGGACAGTGGTGAACCTTCATTGCCCGTCGCTCCTAGCCCTAAATGCTCAAATGTTCTATACCTACAGGGAAGTGGAGAGATGCAATCAGAATCACAGTAGAAAAGGTGACTTGGGGGATCTCAAGTGTCACCTCCCTAGTTCACAAATGAGCAATCAGGGAATTTCATCAGGTTCATCAGACCCTAAGACAAGAGCAAACACATTTACTTTTTCAACCTTCACCATATAAATTTTGCACCATTTCTGATGTTGAAATATCTGTAAAAATCTCTAGTATGCTTTTGAATATGTAAGTATCTAAAGACTAATTAAAATATACAAACCCTAAAGCATCCTCTTTTCTTGAAAAACACTGTGGGCAATGTGAGAAAAAAAAAGGATATCACACTAACTCAGAGGTCAAAGGCACATGGGGAATGTCAGAAAGAGCCCAGGACAGTATCTTACAACACAATTCACCTATTTTAATATTTTCTTTTCATCTTTTCACATTTGCTCAACAAAGATCTACTGAATAAATATAAGGAATTAGACACCCCAATCATCAGAATTTTCTCTTTAAAATGCCTTTGCCTTTGTTCTCTTGAGGAAGGGTGTTCTTATCACTACCTACTGCTTAGAAAAGACACCACATAAAATGTGTAGGCAATTGAATGGTTTGTGCTGGCTTGAAGATATTCTCAAGTAAGATTGAAGGTTCCAGTACCAGTTTTACTTTTCAGTACCATTTGAACTGGAAAATTGTCTTAGGCAGTGAAAGTCCTCTTACCACTCAGCAAATAATATGGACTAATCAATTCTACAAAAGGAGGGTTGTAAAATGCTTTAAAAATTGCCTAGTTGAAATATTTTAAACTTTTTTGCTAAAAGAGAATTAGTAATGAAGAACAAGAAACAAAATTTGGCATGTTTTAACATTAACTTACAAAGCCTGTGTATCTCAAAAATGCTCCAATCAGTATGAAGGTGATTAATGACCTGAATATGCTCCCAAGGGTCATCCTAAAACAAAGTATATAATCACTAGAGTCACCAAAATATTAAGTATTTGTATGCAAGGGAAGCTATGAATCCAACAAGGAAATCTTTAAGGAGGAAGAAAATAACTCACTTCCACGGGATTCAGAGTACCGCATTGTGTTTCCTGGAGCAGTTGAAGAGCAGATGGTGAAGGATAAATTTAAGTCTGTAGAAAAGCTAGTGCATCATCAGGGGAAAGCAGCTACCAGCATGCAGAATGTGTTGCCCTTTTATTTTTAGAGTGAACTATAATGTAATTCCCTGAAATAGCAGTAGGCTATCATAAATATCCTTGTAATTATGGGGTTTTCTCAGTGTGTGACCAAAGGAATCTGCATGATTACTGCAAGGACTAGATAGCTAGAAATAATCAAGGAATCCTTGCAGCTTTTGAAGGTCTTTTGCCATTTAAAAACGAGGAAAAGACAGAGAAGAATGGAAATTAAGGCTCCGGAATAAAGTCAAATGGTATAAAGCCATTGAAAGAGGGTCTGTTTATATCCATTAAGAACTTGACAAACAATGTGCGAAGATCACAAGGTTGAAATGAATGGAAAAAAATCTTAGAGGATTCTGCTTTGAAACACATAAAGGCAGTCACACAACTTTAATCAGTCACCGCTGACAGTTTTTTAATGATAATGATTGTATGTGATTTCACTCATTATTTTTTCAAATTGCTAACATAATTTATTCTCTTATTACTTTACATATAAATTGTGGTTAATACATGAGTGCATAGTGGGGTCGGAAGTGTAAGTCATTATCACGCAGAGATGAAGTATGATCTATCAAGTTCATTCTCATTGTAAGTGTGGCTTACAACCAACTTTATAATTATTTTAATCCAGATATAAATTCTATGTTATAGTCATTAATTACATTGTAAAGCAACCAATAGTAACACAATATCTTTCCATAAGTAAACTGGATGATTAGTATAGACCACGAATCTATGTATAAGGATCTTGGAGCAGAGTGTAGTTGTCATTAAATTACCTAGACTAATTTCAGCATGCTTAGAATGGTGAAACTCATAAAGGCCTAACCATGTATAGGATTCATTGTTGGTTTTCTTTAAACTATTCTGCAACAAGTAGTATGATCCATACAGAGCTAAACTTCTTAGCATGCTCCATCTGAACAGAGCCCTTGCCATTTACTAGATGAGCAATTTCTCTGAGGGACTTAAGAGCAACAAAGAAAAGATGAGTTACTCCACTAGACTTTATGTTCTTTTTTATGGTTTAATATCTATAACACAGTTTATCCCATGAATGTATTTTACCATGTCAAAGAAAAAATATTCGATTCCAATATTAAAAGGAAATGCCACAAAATTCTGTATTCTATATTTGTGATTATTTTGAAATAGTTCCATTCACTTTTTTATAAATGAGAAAATTTGAGCATATTTTTGAATGTTTTATATAAGCATGCATCAGAATAACAAAAAATATTTGTTTTGATGGAGGAAAGGAAGGACAGTTAGCTTCTGAGAAAACAAACACAGAAAATGAAAGAGAAAGAATGCTATATGCTTCTAACATGTCTTTTCATTCAATAAGCCACTGGAAACATACTGCAGATTTCCTAACCCCTGGTATTTGTTATTAATTCATATCAACATATTGAAAAGCTTTCCAAATGTATCATTAGGAGGGCAGGAAATTTTTATTTTACAGTTTTCATTTTCCAGAAAAGCAAAACCTGTCTGACTGTGATAGCTGTTCTTGGTTGTCAACTTGACTAACCTGGAATTAAGTAATTTGCAAACATTCATTCATTAAGCAAATATGTATCTTACCCTATATGACAGTGATATCCTTGACAATAAAATAAAAAAGGAAGTAGAGAGCGAAAGTCCTATCATATTTATAAACATATTCTCTCAGAAATTCAAACAGGAAACAATGCTGTAACCAATTTACTGTAAGATATAACACAGCACCAATACAGACAATGGAGGAAATCTTATGTTAACACATTGAGGTTATGGATGGAGTAGGAGTGGAAGATGTTAATTATGGGGCTAGTGTATTATTCAAGGTGTTCAATAACAGAAATTATATAACAAATCTTTTTTATAGAAAAGTTTTGTTAGAATAGCTTACATGTTGAAACACTTAGTCCAACAATGAGAAAGTTTAAGAATCCAGTAATTGTTCATTCCACAAGACCAGATGTGTCTGCTGCCTCTCAATATACAACAGAATACATAAGAGCAGGCTCTAATGCCAGTGAAGGAATGGACCTGCTAGGAAGAGCAAATAGGCAAAGAGAGAGGCTTCCTTCTTCTATGTCCTTTACATAGGCTGCCAGCAGAAGCTAAGGTCCCGATTATAAGTGGACCTTCTTACCCCAAAGATATGGATTACAAGTGGGTCTTCCCACTTCAAATGATTTAATTAAGAAAAATATCCCTCACAGGTGTGCCCAGCCATTTGGGTTTACTTAATTCCAGGTTAGTCAAGTTGACAACCAAGAACAGCTATCACAGTCAGAAATGTTTTCTAAGAAGAAAACTGCCCTGTGCGAAATCCAGAGGAAAGACTCAAGAAGTAAAGAAAGTGTAAAAGAGATCGTCTAAAATGGGAAAGCCTTTGCTTTCTATGTAGCCAAAGGGTCTTGTAGCTAGAGCTCTGTTAGGGAGAAATGTGGAAAGTGGGGGTGGAGACATCAGAGGTCCCCAGGCCCTGGGTCTGTAGAGCCTTACAGGACACTCAGTGCTAAAGCATTCTGTCTTCAGTTTCACAGGGAGAGAGCACTTAAATAAGTCACTCTAGCTGTCATTTAAACTTATTTCTTGTGCAAGTCAAGTGAGCTTCTGAGCTCTCTTTAGTTATCATGAGGTTAAAGGTTTTATGTCTGTGTTGAAATCACCCTTCATTTTATTGCCATAGAAATAGTCCATACTGTCCCTATTTTTAGACATTAGTCTCCATCTGATATCAATCTGTTTTTCCTTAGGTAATAATTGGATGCCTCTGTGCTCTTCTGTTTAACTATAACTTCTTTCCATCCTTCAGAAATTGCAATTTAAATGTCTGCATTTTACCTAATAATACGCTAGGAATTCACTACCTTATGTTTTTAAGTATTTGAGTGAAAACTTTTAGTAATTAAAGCCCATTAAAAACATAATAATCTGATTTATAAAGAACATGTAGGAATGGGGAGATGGTTTGGTGGTTAAGAGTACTGCCTGCTCTTTCAGTATCCAAGCTTAGAAGTACCTATAACTCAAACTCCAGGAAATTTGATGCCATTCTTCGGCCTTGATAAGCACCTAATTTACATGAACATCCCCAAATACACACACACATTCACACACACACACACATAAACACTACCTTTGGGCAGCAGAGGAGAGGGCGCCAGAACTGGCCTTCTCCCATAGCCACACTGATGAATATCTTGCATATCACCATAGAACCTTCATCTAGCGATAGATGGAGATAGAGACAGTGACCCACATTGGAGCACTGGACTGAGCTCCCAAGGCCCAGATGAAAAGCAAAAGGAGGGAGAACTTGAGCAAGGAAATCAGGACCACGAGGGGTGCGTCCACCCACGGAGATGGTAGGACTGATCTAATGGGAGCTCATCAAGGCCAGTTGGACTGGGACTGAACAAGCATGTGATCAAACCGGACTCTCTGAATGTGGCTAATAATGAGGGCGGACTGAGAAGGCAATGATAGTGATACCGGGTTTTGATTCTACTGCATGTACTGGCTTTTTGGGAACCTAGTTTGTTTGGATGCTCACCTTCCTTGACCTGGATGGAGGGGGGGAGGGCCTTGGACTTCCCACAGGGCAGGGCACCCTGACTTCTCTTTGGACTGGAGATCCAGGGGGAGGGGGATTAGGGGGAGTGAGAGGGAAATGGGAGGATGGAGGAGGTGGAAATTTTTAATAAATAAATATAAAAAAGAAGAATTAAGTTCCATGGAGCAAAGTCCTAAGATAATAAAAGAAACTTTTATTTGAAGGGTTGATACAATCTTAAGTGTTTTTCTGAGGACTTCACAAGGTATTATATTATCCTGAATTTTACCTTAAATCTGAGGCCTCATTTTATTTAGGGCAACTTTGGTTAAATGGAAATCCTTCCTCATACCTTCCACATTGGGAGAATATGTTGAAGTCCTATAAATGACTTTAAATTGTGTTTGCAAACTAACAAATTTTAAAGTTAATTTATCTTTATTTTGTTATTATTAGCAGTAAGAAATGTTTGAGGACAAGGAATATAATTCAGTGGAGAAGTACTTGCTTTCAAAACAAACAATCAAACAAAAAATAAATGGTTTCAAGCAAAAAAAAGATTTGAAAGAAATTATAAATCTTAAACATGTGAAGGGTACTTTTAAAAGCATTCTCTCTTTTTAAACTATTATCTTCAAGGAAACCCCAGATATTGATAAAGGGTGTTCTTCTTAAAAAACAAGCTGGGTTAGTTGCCTTCAGTCTCTGGTGATGAGGTACAAGACAGTAGCAGCAGGAGGGATGTCTTCTCAGATTCACAGTCTTACAGGGGCTTTAGTGCATTGTGTTGGGAATGCAGAGAAGGGGTGTGGCTCCACCCTTCCCAGCAAGAAAGATCAGGAACCCCTGCAGGAAGCAGAGAGAGCTAACTCCAGTTCTGCTCAAGCTCTTCTCAGTGCTAGACTTGACTTTCTGAAAGGATTCTGTTAGGAATATTTCCTAATATTAGCTTCCTGCTGACACAAAAATTCCCAATCAAGCCAAATCAAAACAAGCCAAATAAAGAAATGCCCAGGTTTAATGAGAGATCTGCGCTCTCAGGTGGCCCCAAGAGGGAAACCGGGAAGCTGCAGGAACCTAACTCCCGGGAGGAAGAAAGGGAGACCACGTTTTCTTCTTTTGGGGGATCACTTAAGTGCCTTGGGGAGTGGTCCTGAGACCAGGCCCGGGGGCTAAGATAGATGCAAGGGACTGGGACCTACGCTCCCAACCTAACATTCCAGACTCTTTGGAGTGGTAATTAAAACAAACATTTAGGCTCTCTTTGGAAAAAGGTCGCAGACTCAAATCTGGCTACTTCCTACGGGCATGGGGCAGTGTGGGGAAGGGGAGAGCCAGGTGTCCACGTTTAGTGAGAGGTGTGGCTGGAAAGGCATACCATGAACTGTCATCCTGGAGAAGGCAAACATCTGTTCCTTGGGGGAGATGAGAAGGCAGGTGTCTAGGGAAAAAAAGTTGTTATCTGTGGCGGTAATTGATTAACCAGACAACTGTAATAAATATATACAACTTTAATGGAAAAAATCAAACTCACGAATCCAAAGTTCCCACGCAGCACAGGAAACAGGAAACAAGGGAGGAAGCGCAGAGAGCTTGCAGCTTCTGTGCTCCCAATTTATCAGTAAAACCTTCGCCCCAGGCAACCCCGCCCAAAATGGGCGGGGCCTATCCCTACAGTTATCGATAAAGATGAGTGTGCCAGAATGAGGAGCAGGTAGGCACTTCATTATGGCATCCTAGAAAACCAGAGGGTGGAAAGTCCTGTCTGCTGGACAGACCAAGTGTCTTGAGTAGGTGCCCGCTTGAGCCTGGAGAGATGGTACCAGCATGGGTGTCCCAAGAGCTTGGCAACCGAGGGTGTGGTGAGGATTACCGTGTGAGGTCCTGTCCATTGAGGTTCAAGAGACCCAGGAGTTAACTGTTTGAGGAGTACTCTGTCCCCTGGGGAGAGCAGGGCAGGTTTAGGGGCATTAGGGTGCACTGGTGTGGGGGCAGGGAGACAACTGTCAGCATGTGAATGGAGAAGAGACCTTAAAAAGGGAGAGGTAGGGTAGGTGCCCCGCCAATGGAGGAGTTTAAACTGGGAGGTGATGGTTAAGGAGAAAGGGCTTGCCATAAAGCAGCTCAAAAGAGCTCAGGCCCATAGGGGAACACAGGGTGGCCCAGAGGCGAGGGCCAAGATAATCTGAGTTCAGTGAAGAGCTTTGATAGCTGTAGTATGATGAGTCCCATTGTCCAGGAGATGTTGAGAGTTTCTGACATGAGCTCCATGACCCTGAGCCACTGCATCTGCTGTTTCCCTGGAGACTGGAAACGCTTCTATTCATTCTGTAAAAGCATCCACAAGTGTTAAGAGATAACGAAGTTTTTTATGGGTGAAATTAGCCTGTCGATCTTTGTCCTGTTGGTGTCCATGAAGCTGGTGTATGTGGAGAGCTCCTTGTGGGTTGGCCTGGGCACCTGTCTGGCAGGAGTGAACCTTTAAAATAGAATTTTGGAGATGGGTGATGTTAAAAGGGACTCCAGGAAGCGGAAAAAAAGCTTTGGAGAAGCCACTAAGGATATCTCCACCCAGTAAGGGTGCTGGGCAAGCAGGTATCACTAAGAAAGAATGGGAGAGAAATTGTCCTACAAGAATGTAGGGCAGTGGCAGAGTTTTAAGTGGGAAGGAACTGGTCCCATCTACCCTCATAGCTGAAATTGGTGAGGGAAACTTAAGGCCAGAGTGAGAATAAAAATAATGGACTTACCCGCCACTTGTAGGATGACCCTCGACTAGGAGAGGGTTATGGGCATTGTCAATCCTCTGCAAGGATGAGATGTTTGAAGGCTGTCACAGTTTCACTTGCCGATGGTGATGAGGCTGGACCTCCGTGGCTTGGCACAAAGGATAAGCCCGCCTGGGGGCATTGTGATTTCCAGTGAGTGTCCAGGTTGCTGGCAGATAGAGCACAACTTCATAGCAGGTGTAGTGCAATATTGCACCATGTGATTATTTAGGCCACACTTGATAGAGCCCTGTGATTGACTTCCCTTGTCCCCCTTCCTGTGACCTTAGGGCAGCTGGTAAGGCCTGGGCCTGTAGATTGTTGTAGCTTTGTCTGTCGGGAAGACTCGGGTGATTTTTTTGGGGGGCATTAAAAACTTTAGAGGCCGTTTTCACCAATTTCCGTATAGAAGTTTGGGGACCATCCTCAACCCTTTTTTTAAAAAACTCTTTTTTAATAACTGTTACTGACTGACAAAGCAGAATGATTAGTAGTGCCGAGTCATGGCACCAATTTTATGATTTTTTAAAAATGCTGGTGGGTCTCCGGCGGGCCATGTGGCAGCAGGCAGTGGGCTCTGGGAGCAGCCAGTCCCAGACAGAGACAGCTGCCGGTTCCCGGAGACAGAGACAGCTGCTGGTTCCCAGAGGTCCTGACCAGTGCAGTGCTGCTGAGCCTGCTAGTCCCGCCATGTGGGCAGGTGTGAGCAGGCAGCAGGTAGAAAGCACATAAACACATTGTACAGAATAGAATTGGATATTTATTAGAGGAGAGAGAAAGAAAGAAGAGGAGAAAGAGACAAAGAAGAGAGGAAGCGGTGAGAGGGAAGCATGTGCACCAGGAGGGGGACAGAGAGAGGTCCAAGATGGCGGGGAGGGGGGAGCCAGGGTTGCCGGGAGTGGGCGTCGCTTGCCTCTTAAAGAGACAAAAACCATAACAGGTTCCTCTTCCACTGAAGTAACTCTACAAGCAAGCACCAAATATTGAAAATATGAACCTATAGTGGGCATTTGGGATTCAAAACATAACAAAATGTTGCATTTTTTTCAATGTTTATTAAAAAGTGTTGATTTTTTTATATTTAAGAAACAGTTCAACTTGATAAACTTTTGAGACAGGGGTTATCTACAAAGCACTGAAAACTGACTATATACTTTTCCACTATATATTTGGAAACATTTTTAAAGACTGGGTGACTTTGAATGATACTCTTCAATCTTCAAAATACCCAGAAACTTCAGTATCCAAATACAAAATAATTATTATACACTATGACAAGAAATAGTGCAGTAACAATGTTCTTACATTCTAGTGCTTAATGAATAACCAAATAGAAATTGTTAAATGTAATGCTAGGATTACAACGGTTTACAGGGCCTATTAAAATACAGGGCTCCATGAGTGTATTCTTGAGTGGTTATAATGCAACTGTAAGCCTACAATCAGTAAATCATTATGTATCAATGGCTCATCTGCATCTAGAAAGAGAGTTCCTTGAAATACAGCTACGCCAACTCAGTTGCATATTTATAAGGCATATACTTTGAAAATGGAAATGATGGGTAGCTTGATAATGATGTCATTGGTTACAAAGCTTTAAACTATCCTCTCTATGTTCCTGAAGGAAAATTTAGCTAGGAATGAGTGTGACCTTTAGGAAATAGTAATAGAGGCAAAAAATCAAGGCTGAATTAATATTTAAAAAGTTTGGAAGAGACGGGTGAAATATCATTGGACTATAAGCTTTTTTCTGCAAAGAAGATGTGGGGAAGGAGACTGAGATATGTGTATGTATATCGTATAGTATACACACATACCTTATGTACTATGCAGAGATAATAATGTTATAAACATTTCTGATTGTTTTTCTTGGGTGCACTAATTTGAGAGCTTGTTGATATTTTAGTTCTAATTTCTATTGTCCCACAAAAAAAAATACCACCCAGTTGGATTTTTCAATTTTGTAACAAGCAGAGGAAATGAATCCTTAATATACTTTTATTTCTTCTTTCATCAACTAATGCTTCACTTTATGATTTTAAAAAATTACTGCAAACATTGACATTTATGTGAATAACTAATATATATTAAGAAAATCTAATTAAACTATTGAAACTATTGTACTAACACACCTAACTGCATGCCTGCATATTTTAGTGCATGACAGTGTATTTTAACCACATGCTTCACACCTAACTGCATGCCTGCACATCTTTGTGCTGTGCCATAGCAGAAAGCACCCAGGATGATATGTAATTCAAAATGTACCAGAGCTAACTTGGATATGTTTTTATGGTTTAGATCTCAAACAACTAGAAATAAAATCAATAAATATCTAAATTTACTATCATCACATTGTATGGTACTTTCAGAAGAGGTGATCATCTACCATGCTGGCTCTAGTAAATTTCTTCAGTGCAGATACAGGGCCATCTTGTCTCTTTCACACGTTTATCTGTTCTTTCTCACTTGTAGAAGGACTTTTCTTAACCCACCTACCAGTTTCCAAACACCTGACACAGGCTTAATATTGGTTATAAATGCTTAGCCAGAAGCTCAGGGTGTACTACCGCACTCTTACAACTTAAATTAAGGCATTTCTGTTAACCTATATTCTGACACATAGCATTACTTTTCTTTCATCTTGTGCCTCCTGTTACTTCTCCACGTCTTGTTGGCAACTCCTCTGATTTGACCCTTCCTTGTCCCAGTGTCCTTAGTCTGGATTTCCCACCTAACCATCTTCTGTTCAGCTTTTGATCAGTCAGCTTCTTTATTAAATGGATCACAGTGTAATTTACACAGTGTATAGAAGGATTATTCCACAGAATTACCCTCTTTTTGTATAAAGAAAAAGGAAGATTTCAGCTTTAACATAGGAACATTACATACAGCAAAACAGTTATCAAGGAAGAAATATAATTACAATATCCACTCATTTATATCTGGTAAAATCAGAGGAAATATTCTATTATGAATCTTCTCTTTGTGAGCCCAAAGTTTCATATCTAATTTACCTTTTTATCATAACATGGGAAAATTTAAGTACAATTATTTAGTCTTTTACTTCATCAAACATTCCAAATGAATAAAATGTTACCTAATGACAGGGACATTTGTCTACTTTGACAGTCACCCTAGGTTCTTCTGTAACACTGGGGCATTCAACTTTGGTCTACAGGCCTCATATATCTGACAGACATTTCTGAAAAGCAGGGAATTTTGAAAGATTTCCCTACCTTGTCTTAACAACCCTTGACAGTCACTATCTTTGTATCCTGCTGGTCCAGTTTAAGCATTATACAGACAACAATTGAGGCAAGGACATTTTTTTTGTCAAAATTAGTAGCTTTTGCCATAAAGAAGAACTCCATATGGAGTTTTATTGATATCCATCATTTTCTCTGAAGTAGACTGGTGCTGCCACAAATAGACATGTCTCACTGTCAAGAAAATCCTTATATTATCAAACATACTAAATGCCACATTCTATAGGTCTTTGAAGTATTTGAAGATCAATTATTTATCTAAAAATATCTGTGTAACCTTGAAAACATACATAATCTGACTATAAGCTTGATTATTATAGATGACTAGATATTAACTTGTATTTTTAGTTATATATCACATTTTAAATGATTTGCATAATCACAATATCCTAAGCAAGAGTAGAAACATACATCTAGTACAGTAAGAATAAATTGAAATTTGTATCAGTAAACCAAAATCCACACCAATGTAAAATATTTATTACTAGAAGTCGTGCTTTTAGTTTAAAAGTAGATTCAATAATCAATCCTTTTATCATATCATTCTATATCCTCCCCTTTTCTTTGGAGAACAAGATCCCTGAATCTAATCTCCTTTATTCGGGTTTTTTTCCTGACTGTTACCAATAACAACTGATAGCCAGCCCCCATTTTATGAAAATAAACATCCATAATCCATCTTTTGGGAATGTGGGCATAGTTATCTAGATGACTTTCTGTTGTTTGGAGCCACTGGTATCTTTGGGGGAACTTTGAGAAAATTGGTATAATAATGAAGTCCAAGTTGGAGTAGTCCATGAGGCTGGACCATCCCAACCAGCAGCCTTAAAGCTGTTTTGGTTGCAGAATTCTGAAGAAACAGTAACAGAGGCATTCTGAGATGCTAGATCACTATCTGCTTTCATTGGTGTCTTGTTTTCTTTTTCTGAAAAACACATAAACTTTTAAAGTTAATGTACATACCTATATTAATAGAAGAATAGACTGTGCATTGTACACAAATTAGTCAAAGATGATTTTTGGTTTTATGTTTGAGCAGGATAATATATATATATATATATATATATATAATATATATATATGTATATATATTATATATATATATATATATTGCATCTTGTAGTTCTTCTTGCTTTTTCTTAAATGTCTATAGCCAAAATTTGAGGAAGCTTTCTGATCAAGCCTGATTTTCTTTAACCTGGAATAAATGCACAGCTTCTCATTTCCTATAGAAATCAAAACACAACCTCTCATCCAAAGCAACAAACCTTTATTACTTAAATCTTGAAGTCAAGATTTTTTTTTATTAAAAATTTCCACCTCCTCCCCACCTCCCTTTTCCCTCCCCCTCCCCCCACTCCCCACCCTTCACTCGCCTCTCCCTCCCTCTCCAGTCCAAAGAGCAGTCAGGGTTCCCTGCCCTGTGGGAAGTCCAAGGTCCTCCCCCACTCCATCTAGGTCTAGGAAGGTGAACATCCAAACAAACCAGGCTCCCACAAAGCCAGTACATGTAGTAGGATCAAAATCCAGTGCCATTGGCCTTGGCTTCTCAGCAGCCCTCATTGTCCGCCATGTTCAGAGAGTCCGGTTTTATCCCATGCTTTTTCAATCCCAGTCCAGCTGGCCTTGATGAGCTCCCATTAGATCAGCCCCACTGTCTCAGTGGGTGGGTGCACCCCTCGCGGTCCTGACTTCCTTGCTCATGTTCTCCCTCCTTCTGATCCTCATTTGGACCTTGGGAGCTCAGTCCAGTGCTCCAATGTGGGTCTCTGTCTCTATCTACATCCACCGCCAGATGAAGGTTCTATGGTGATATGCAAGATATTCATTAGAATGACTATAGGATCGGGCCATTTCAGGCTCTCTCTCCTCAGCTACCCAAGGAACTAGCTGGGGACATCTCTCTGGACCCCTGGGAACCCCTCTAGAGTCAAGACTCTTGCCAACCCTGAAATGGCTCCCTTAATTAAGATATATACTTCCCTGCTCCCATATCCACCCTTCCTTTATCCCAACCATCCCATTCCCCCAAGCTCTCCCCATTCTCCCCTTCTCACTTTTCTCTCCCCATCTCCTCTTTCCCCCATCCCACCCCACCCCCCAGTTCCCAATTTTTGCCTGGCAATCTTGTCTACTTCCAATATCCAGGAGGATAACTATATGTTTTTCTTTGGGTTCACCTTCTTATTTACTTTCTCTACGCTCACTAATTATAGGCTCAATGTCCTTTATTTATGGCTAGAAAGCAATTATGAGTGAGTACATCCCATGTTCATCTTTTTGGGTCTGGGTTACCTCACTAAGGATAGTGTTTTCTATTTCCATCCATTTGCATGCAAAATTCAAGATGTCATTGTTTTTTACCGCTGATTAGTATTCTAATATGTATATATTCCACACTTTATTCATCCATTCTTCCATTGAAGGGCATCTAGGTTGTTTCCAGGTTCTGGCTATTACAAATAATGCTGCTATGAACATAGTTGAACAAATACTTTTGTAGTATGATAGGGCATCTCTTGGATATATTCCCAAGAGTGGTATTGCTGGGTCCTGGGGTAGATTGTTCCCAAATTTCCTGCGAAACCGCCACATTGCTTTCCAAAGTGGTTGCACAAGTTTACATTCCCACCAGCAATGGATGAGTGTACCCCTTACTCCACATCCTCTCCAGCAAAGGCTATCATCGGTGTTTTTGATTTAGCCATTCTGACAGGTGTAAGATGGTATCTCAAAGTTGTTTTGATTTGCACTTCCCTGATCGCTAAGGAGGTTGAGCATGACCTTAAATGTCTTTTGGCCATTTGAAATTGTTCTGTTGAGAATTCTCTGTTCAGTTCAGTGCCCCATTTTTTAATTGGGTTAATTAGCATTTTAAGGTGTAGTTTCTTGAGTTCTTTATATAATTTGGCGATCAGACTTTTGTCTGTTGCGGGGTTGGTGAAGATCTTCTCCCAGTCAGTGGGTTGCCTTTTTGTCTTAGTGACCTTTTTATTTTTTTTTTATTTTTTTTTGTTGTTGTTGTTGTTTTTCGAGACAGGGTTTCTCTGTGGTTTTGGAGCCTGTCCTGGAACTAGCTCTTGTAGACCAGGCTGGTCTCGAACTCACAGAGATCCGCCTGCCTCTGCCTCCTGAGTGCTGGGATTAAAGGCGTGCGCCACCACCTGTCAGTTTTTATAATTCAATATCTCTTACCAGTCAAAAAATTCAAAGACAATATTATAAAGTACAAAATCCAGATTCTCTGTGCATTACCCATAGCTTTTTTTCCCTTTTACATTACCTTACTCCTTTTGGGGGGGGGGAGTATTTATTATTTTACAAATTTCCTTTTAATGATTGTCTATACCTTTTAGTCTTTTCTCTCCCAAACTCTTGTACATTTTTAAACACACTGTAACCCATTTAAAGCTTTTTTTTTATGTCTGAATCTGTCTTTACGATAGCCATAACCTTTCTCTAACCACATGAGCCTTTAAATTGCTTTAAAGTTGTATGGTTAGGACTTCTGCTTCTGTTTTGGCAGCTGGCTCTGCCCAACTTGGTTCTGAGAGCCAAGCTTCATGACGGAGGTACTAGAGAGAGCCATATTTACCACCAGATTTCTGAGGAGATTTTGGGTCCACGCTGTCACTGAGTAATGTGCCACCAACTGCAAAAATCACATTTTAGTGTTTGTTAGGAGGGCCTCTTAAAAGAGCTGCAACTCTACTACTAGCAAAGTCTACCCAGGAAAAAGTGGTTACCAAGGAGCCGGGTTGACTCTGGGGTGTTTTTTTAATTTTCTTTTTTTAGAGTTTTCTTGGGATTTATTTGGATCTACTTTGCAGAACACTTGGGAGCCATTTGTTGGAGGAGATTTTCAGTGTCCCAGCAGCCATTCTCAAATAACTACAGAGAGGCTTAATATTAATTATAAATACTCAGCTAGTATCTCATGCTTGTTACTAACTACCTCTTATGACTTAAATTAGCCCATTTTTTTATTTTATTTTATTTTTTTTTTTTGATTTTTCGAGACAGGGTTTCTCTATGGTTTTGGAGCCTGTCCTGGAACTAGCTATTGTAGACCAGGCTGGTCTCGAACTCACAGAGATCCGCCTGCCTCTGCCTCGCAAGTGCTGGGATTAAAGGAGTGCACCACCACCGCCCGGCTAGCCCATTTTTTTAAACTATATTTTTCCACATTATATTACGTCTTTCATTTTGCCACTCCAGTTTGTCTCCATGTCTCACTGGTAACTCCTCTAATTTCACCTGTCTCCTTCCCAGTACCTTTAGTCTAATTTCCTGCTTAACCTTATCATGTCCAGCTACTGGCCAGTCAGCTTCTTTATTAAATCAATCACAGTGTAACTTATACAGTGTACAGAAGGACTAGTTCGCAGCACTTACTCTTCCTTCAGGCACTTGATTTCTTACTGTATGAAATAATTATATTTTAAAATGGAAAATTTGCCTGTGTATAATTTGCTACACCATTTCCTAGAGAAAGATTAAGGGAAACACTGATGTTATGACAGTTTTGAGAAATAAAATTAAATTCTTTATAGAAAGTAAAGATTAGGAAGTTAGGGAATGTTTTGCTCCCAATTTTTGGTTGTAAACTATTTCAAATGACAGAGTAGACTTAATTCATATAAGCACTAAATTCAAATAAGAGTTCACCTGAATTAGAAGTGTGTTCCTTCAGGACCAAGTCTGCAGCTGAAGTAGATCTCATAAGTCAACTTTATAATCAAGATCGTAATAAACCATTCTTCCTATGAAAGGGCAGTACCAACTTGTTTCAAATCATGCATAGCAAGATTTTTACAACAGAACAATTGTCAGAAGTAAGTACATAAGGAGACTGAATGTACATACATTTTAGGATCATGGGCAGAATTTATACAATAGTATTAGAACATATTTTAAAAACAGTCCATCATCTGTTCTGTAGAGTTCAGTATAGAAAAAGGGATACGTGACATAGGAATGTAGAAATCACTCATGGTTGCTTCCTGCTAATGTGGGGGTGAAGACTGGAATGCAATGAAAATCTGGGAGGAGCAAAATGTTTCATTTGTTGTCCATGTAGGCAGCAATTGTATCAGTCTATGTTGAGAGAATGTCAGGAGAGCAGGACACAGAGTACCAGTGAGATGACTAAGCAATCTGTAATAATTTAAATATTAGAATTTCTTTTGTAACAAATATATATTTGATGTGGGATGTACTGTATATATGCTTCTTTTATTAGCTGATGTAGAAAACTAAAGTCAGACAGAAAATCCAAACAGAGAAAGAGAGAGAGAAGGCAGAGTCAAAGAAATGAAATGTGGGTGAGGAAGGAGAAAGACACCCATAGGAATCTTACTAGCAGACCATAGCATCATGGTGATATACAGATTAATAGAAATTGGTTAATTTAAGATGTAAGAACTTACTAGAAATATGCCTAAACTATTGGCCAAGCAGTGTTGTAATTAATAGAGTTTCTGTGTGATTATTCAGTTCTGGGTGACCAGGAAATGAATGAGCAGCCTCTATTTACATATATTAATAAAAAATGAAGTTATGAAATTTTAAAGAGGAAACTATTTCTCTTAGGTGTATATTTGAACTTTTTAAGTGTATGGTTTTAGCAGATGAGAGAACATTCCAGGTCAGGGAGAGAGGGAAAGAAAAGTGATGGAGATCAAAGAATAATACATTGCCTCCGTTGTAAAGAAAGAAAATAAGGGTGGAGGAAAAAAGAGCAAGTTAATAAAGGACACTAATAGACTTTCTGCTTGAGCTGAGAATTGTTTTTCAACATCTAATATGGTTTGACCTATCTATTCCATATAGATCCATGAATATTTGAATTTCTTTATTTAGTTAAGCAGAAAAAAAATGCATTGCCCTATTTCCTACCTTGTGAAGTTCCCCACCATCCTGAAGCATCCTGGCCTGATAGAAAAAGGTATAATGACCTTTAAAAGACACTGTTTAGTACAAATTTGGTGGCCGCTGAGGCAGCATATTCCGGAAGGCAGTATTTGCTCTGAATAAGAAGAGTCCAATACCTGATTCTGTCTCTCCTATAGCCAGAATCTATGGGTTCTGGAAACAAGGTATGGAAAAGGAAGTAGTTCCATTCACTGTCACCCCTAATGACCCTGTAGGAAAATTTTTTTCTTTCTGTTCCTGCAAGCCTAAATTCTGGAGGCCTAGGAGTTTGGGTTCCAGAAAGAGAAATACTCCAGTTAGAAGCCACAGCAATCTCTCCATTGAAATGGAAACTCAGACTTCCCCCTGGCCACTTTGGCCTCCTGATGCCCTAGAGCAAACAGGCTAAAATACAAATAACAAGGTTAGGTGGGGTGATTGGTCCAGATTACAGTGGAGAAACTGAGCTGCTTCTCCACACTGGAGCTAAGAAAGAGCATGTCTGGAATTCAAGAGATTCCTTAGGTTAACCATTGCTGTGTTATCTCTTTCTTTGAAGTCAATGGGAAGCTACAACAACCTAATCCATGGAGAATAACAAATGGCAAAGCCAGGAATGAAGGTATGTGTCACTTCCCACTCTGCTGATGTACTTTCAGCAGCTGAGCTACAGTCTAGGGAATATCCTGCTCAGCTAATATCTACCTTGAGGCCTACCACAAAATAGAGTTGGTTTTGTCCCTTCCAAGGACAGTCACAGTGGTCACACAGAGAAATCCTGTCTTAAAAAACTAAAAAAAAAAAAAGAAAAAAGAAAGAAAAGAAAAAAGGAAGAAAGAAAATATCAGTGTTTAATCACATTTAAGTTTGAGATACTAAAAGAATGACCCTCAATTACCATGTATTGTAAATTTATAATTTGCTTGAGACCGTACAAGGGATCATTATGCATGTTAAATGTTGAAATGGTCTGTCCTGTGCCTTTAAGAGACAAACCCTACCTATTCCCTCCCCCCTCCACTGCTTAGGCAAGCTGATCTTCCTTCCTGCTTGCAGCTTGAGTCCCTCCCTTTCCATCTCTCTCCCAAAGAGGCAGCTTCTGCCTCTCTCCCTTCTCCCCACTTCTTTCCTCCCCTTCTCTCTGTTTCTCTCTCTCTACCTCTCTCTTTTTCTACCTCTCTCTGCTCTTTCCACTCTACCTCTCTCTACCCTTTCTCTTCCCTTCTGTAACCCACTAATAAATATCCAATCCCACTCTGCATGGTGTGCCTATCCATCTCAGTCTCTCACCCACCATGCGGCTCTGTACCTAGAACCCACTGTCTCTCATGGCCCTGCTGCCTGCCACCACTCAGGGACCTCTGGCATGGTCTCATGGCCCACATCCCACTGCTGTCACTTGGGGAACTACAGCATTTTATTTAAGTCATAACATTGGTACCATGACTCAGGAGGCTCCCCCACCCCTCTCCTGGGGTTGGAATCCAGAACAGGGTGTTTTTCCACAACAACCATATGTTCCGTCTACCTGAACGCTGACCTCTACATAGTCTATCAGCTTCGGTGGTGAGTTTTCCCCTTCTAGCCCCCAACCACAGCCTTCACAGCTACAGTTGAGCCCTTTACTGCTTTCCATAGCTAAAAACGTGACTGGACAACCCAGGTTCAGTCCTTCTGCTAGCACTGCACATGCTGTGTGGTGTATTTGACTGGGGGCCCAGGGTCCCTCAAATTTTCTTTCTCCTTTTTTTATTTCTTTTTCTGGCAGGCCCTGTGCTAAACAGCAAAAGAAAAATATGACCTTCAGTGACCATGGAGGACCCTGAGGAGTAACTCTAGGTGCCAACCAAGTAAATTCTCTGTCATTTTTAAATCATTAATTGAAGTAAAATTTTATCCTTGTCAAAGATTTCTGATGTAGTTTGACAGCTGAGAGGTTTTGTCAGTTTAAAAGGACAGCATCACCAAGCAAATTTCAACAACTACAAGTTATCAAATCTCTCCCACACTGCCTTCCATAGTCTTAAAAGTACTTTTCATTGTGCAAAAACATTTGCCACAGTCATTCTGACATGAATATGCTCCTGTTTATACAATGCATATGTCTAAAACTCATGTTTTCACAAGCCCAAAGAATTCTTGTGAGTTCCACCAAGCAGAATAAAAGGATCTACCTTAAACAGGTCAGATATATTCCTCTCAATTCCCTGGTCTTAATTTTTTCCCTAAACTTAACTTTGTCCTCTGTTTTGACAATATCTTAAACAGGTGTAAGAGACAACAGACATTTCCATACCACAAACACTGGACAGGAGCAAAGAGATCAACTATGCCAGGATGTGATCAGCACCCAACTTTTTCAGGTAACCTCCCAAGATGGCACCCACAAATAAGCAGGAAGTAGTCTTGAGAATTTGCCACCCCAATTCCTTTAACCTGTTCTGCCTAACCTCCTACCTTTTTATTATAAAAAAAAAGAGATGGGAATGTAATGGTCTTTCCTGTCCCTTTAAAAGACAAGCCCCACCCACTCTCTCTCCCATCCACCACTGAGGCACGCTGATCTTCCTTCCTGCTTCAGCTTGAGTCCCTTCCTTTCTGTCTTTCTCCCAAAGAGGCAACATCTGCCTCTCTCCTTTTTCCCTACTCCTCCCCTTCCGACCCTCTCTGTTTCTCTCTCTCCACCTCATGGCCTGCTGCCTGCCACCACTTGAGGCCCTGCAGCATGGTCTCATGGCCCGCTGCCCACTGCTGCCACTTGGGGACCTGCAGTGTTTCTGCCGCTGGCCACTTGGGGACCTGTAGTGTTTTATTTTTACCATTACACATGTAAATATGATTCTTTTATAGTTTTCATTTGGAAATTAAATAAGAAATAATTGTATGTCAAATTGGCAAGGGATGGATTTGTGATGCCTGTTCTTGGTTGTCAACTTGCCTACATTTGGAATTAACTAAATTGTAAGTGGCTGGGTATATCTGTGAGGGACGTTTTTTAAATTAAATTATTTGAAGTGGGAAGACCTACTTCTAATCCCGATCTTTGAGGTAAGAACATCCACTTTTAATTGGATCTCATCTTCTGCTGGCAGCCTATGTAAAGGGCATGGAAAAAGGAAACACTTTCTCCTTGCCTCCTTGTTCTTGCTAGCAAATGCAAATTCTCTGGCATTAGAGACTACTTCTTTGGGATTCCAGGGTATACTAAAGACCAGCTGAGACATCCAACCCTGTGTAACAATGACAGTGTCAGAGGAGCAGCATGTGATAATTGAAGTTCAAGGTGTCAGCCTACCAGGAAAAAAACTGCTGATGGGTCAATCTTGAACAGTCAAGGCACCTAGACCACAGATCCTCCAGTGGAAGAGTCTTTTGTTTCTACTGTGCATTTACATGTTTGCTGCTGCAATCTTTCTCTGGTATCTGACATGGTGTGAGTGGATATGGGGAGACCCATACTTCCTGTAATACAGTGTATTTATCTCATAGAGACATACTGATGTATTGGGCATTTTTATCTGTGGGTCAGCATAAAGATGATTCTTCCCTATGCTGTATTGTCTAATTGATAATAATAATAATAATGTTAGATTATACAGAGTTTTGATGAATAAAATAAATACAAAAAATTGCTACAAAGACAGAGCATGTTACTCTTACCTAAGGAGTGGCAAAAATTGTAGCTCAAGTTAATGATTAAGAAAAACCATTGAGTCCCAGTGGGCCAGCTAGTTTAAACTCCTTTAACCTTAACCTTAACATTGGCAGATGTGTTCACAGGTTTCAGAGTACACCACAGTTGAAACAAAGCTTTGGAAATAACAAAGTTAGACGAAGATGCTTTTGTTAAATAGTTTTGAGGGGAAAAACCCAAGAATACAATCTGAAGTTTTAAAAAGGCACATAGTTAAATGTGGAATGTATTAAGTCAGGGAACAAGAACAAAGCAGTCCAGTTACCATTGACTCATGTACCTTTCTTGCTAGGACTGGTTGATGACCAAAGGTGATGAATAATTTTCTATAACCATTTTGCCCTCAATCTCCTGATACAGAAAAGCAAAACTGTTATGAGTAGGTATGTACCCTCAAGATTGAAAATATAAATAAAAATCTTTTTCACATATAAAAGTTTAGGTTTGTGATTCCTTTAAGATTTCTTATAAAATTATCTTTCAAAAGAAGTAATAAAGTAATTGGTCCTTTCTTTGTTACTGCAAAATGCAGCCTTCCAGTAAAAGACCTGACAAGAATAACTTACTTGCCCATATAGTTAATCTATAGCAAGTTGCTTGGGGATAAATAAATGTGGGTTCTTGGGATAATTTGTTTTTCACCTATAATACACAAAATGTATGATCATGAGAGAGATATGAAAAACATGTTGCTTTTCACTTGTAATCATTCATTTAAAAAACAGAATGTAACCACACTGTAATTTTTATATTGCCTGAAAGATTTTGCTGAGGTATATAAGCTGTAAGGGAAAAATCAGGTTAGAGTTAGAAAGAGTTAAAATGCATTAGAAGAAAAAGATCAGGAATGAGGGACTTAAAAGGAATTAGAAAAGAAACATCAAGAGGAAAAATACAGTTTAAAAAAAACATTATTTTCCTGATCGCTAAGGAGGTTGAGCATGACGTTAAGTGTCTGTTGGCCATTTGAACTTTCTCTGCTGAGAATTCTCTGTTCAGTTCAGTGCCCCATTTTTTAATTGGGTTAATTAGCATTTTAAAGTCTAGTTTCTTGAGTTCTTTATATATTTTGGAGACCAGACCTTTGTCTGTTGTGGGGTTGGTGAAGATATTCTCCCAGTCACTAGGTTGCATTTTTCTCTTAATGACAGTGTCCTTTGCTTTACAGAAGCTTCTCAGTTTCAGGAGGTCCCATTTATTCAATGTTGCTCTTAATGTCTGTGCTGCTGGGGTTATACATAGGAAGCGATCTCTGGTGCCCATATGTTGTAGGGTACTTCCCACTTTCTCTTCTATCAGGTTCAGTGTGTTCAGAGTGATATTGAGGTCTTTGATCCATTTGGACTTGAGTTTTGTGCATGGTGACAGATATGGATCTATTTTTATTCTTCTACAGGATGACATCCAATTATGCCAACACCATTTATTGAAGAGGCTTTCTTTCTTCCATTGTATACTTTTAGCTCCTTTATCGAAAATCAGGTGTTTATAGGATTGAGTGTTAAAATCCAGGTCTTCTATTAGATTCCATTGGTCAACTTCTCTGTTTTTATGCCAGTACCACACTGTTTTCATTACTGTAGCTCTGTAATACAGTTTGAAGTCAGGGATGGTAATGCCTCCAGAAGTTCCTTTATTGTATAAGATTGTTTTGGCTATCCTGGATTTTTTGTTTTTCCATGTAAAGTTGATTATTGTCCTCTCAAGATCTGTGAAGAATTTTGATGGGACCTTGATGGGGATTGCATTTGCAAATCAAAACAACTTTGAGATACCATCTTACACCTGTCAGAATGGCTAAAATCAAAAACACCAATGATAGCCTTTGCTGGAGAGGTTGTGGAGGAAGGGGTACCCTCATCCATTGCTGGTGGGAATGCAAACTTGTGCAACCACTTTGGAAATCAGTGTGGCAGTTTCTCAGGAAATTCGGGATCAACCTACCCCTGGACCCAGCAATACCACTCTTGGGAATATACCCAAGAGATGCCCTTATCATATCACAATTTGTTCAACTACATTCATAGCAGCATTATTTGTAATAGCCAGAACCTGGAAACAACCTAGATGCCCTTCAATGGAAGAATGGATGAATAAAGTGTGGAATATATACATATTAGAGTACTACTCAGCGGTAAAAAACAATAACATCTTGAATTTTGCATGCAAATGGATGGAAATAGAAAACACTATCCTGAGTGAGGTAACCCAGACACAAAAAGATGAACATGGGATGTACTCACTCATAATTGCTTTCTAGCCATAAATAAAGGACATTGAGCCTATAATTTGTGATCCTAGAGAAGCTAAATAAGAAGGTGAACCCAAAGACAAACATATAGTTATCCTCCTGGATATTGGAAATAGCAAGATTGCCAGGTAAAAATTGGGAACTTGGTGGTGGAGTGGGACGGGGATAAGGGGAAATGGGGAGAGAAAAGTGAAAAGGGGAGGATGGGGGGAACTTGGGGGAATGGGATGGTTGGGATAAAGGAAGGGTGGATATGGGAGCAAGGAAGTATATATCTTAATTAATGGAGCCATCTTAGGGTTGGCAAGAGACTTAACTCTAGAGGGGCTCCCAGGGGTCCAGGGAGGTGTCCCCAGTTAGTTCCTTGGGCAGCTGTGTAGAGGGAACCTGAAATGGCTCTGTCCTATAGCCATACTGATGAATATCTTGCATATCACCATAGAACCTTCATTTAGTGATGGATGGAGATAGAGACAAAGACCCACATTGGAGCACCAGACTGAGCTCCATGAGCATGAAAGTCAGGACCGCGAGGGGTGTTCCCATCCACTGAGACAGTGGGGCCGATCTATTGAGAACTCACTAAGGCCAGCTGGACTGGGACTGAAAAAGCATGGGATAAAACCGGACTCTCTGAACATGGCGGACAATGAGGGCTGATGAGAAGCCAAGGAAATGGCACTGGGTTTTGTTCCTACTGCATGTACTGGCTTTGTGGGAATCTAGCCTGTTTGGTTGTTCACCTGCCTAGACCTGGATGGAGGGTGGAGAACCTGGGACTTCCCACAGGGCAGGGAACCCTGACTGCTCTTCGGATTGGAAAGCGAGGGGAAAGGGGGAGAGGAGTGGGGAGAGGGAGGAGGGAAATGGGAGGCGGGGAAGAGGCAGAAATTTTTTCAATAAAAAAAAAGAAAACATCAAAAATGATAGAAGGAATAGAGTATATAAAAAAGAATAATGAAAAGGTTTGAAGGAAACCATCAGGAGAGTGTGTGTCTTTTTTCCTAACCCCCTTAGCTAGAAAAGTCTAGTATAGGCCAAAGCTGTTGATTCTTTTTGAGCCCTCTGCTTTCTAGAGGCTGGTCCACAGGCAGCAACCTTTACAGATTGAACAATTACTCAATTCTTAGACTTTCTGTTAGTAGACAGCCATTATTGAATTAGCTGAACCACAGCCTATAAGCCATTATAATAAATTCCATAGAAATATAGAGACCACACACACACATATATATATTTGAGCACATATGTGTGTGTATACCCCGTAAGTTCTGTTTCTCTAGAACCCTCACTAATATACAACCTTCTGTCATAAGCTCCTGAAGGATGTGCTTAGCAAAGTATTTACAGTATGTTTTACTCAATATAATAAAATATTTCAAGGGTTTCATTTGTACTTATAAATAATATAGCTTTTTTAGTTTTAATATATTTTATATTTCTATCTTTGACTGAAATTATATATAAAATATATTGTTTATATCTTCTCAATATTATGAATAGTATCTTGTATATGACAAGGCACATTTATCCTTTTGAAGGGTATATGTTTTGAACTGTAGTCTGATTATGCAACCCAGTTTAGCACCAAGCTCAAGGCAACCCTCCTGCATCATTCTCTCAATTTCTGTTGCATTTTTCTTACACAGGTGTCAAGATTCTTTCTCTGTTTCTGACATCTAAGAATTTGACAGTTGTTGAAAATTGCTAAAGGTCTCTTTAATATTCATATATTAAGAGGTCCAAGCTTCATTAATATCGATGTTCATTTCTTTTGTAGATTTGGGAATATAAGTAAATTCTTTTGGAATGTCTTGGCTCTCTTTACCTCTTTCACTAGAATGCCAATGAAGGTTGGTTCCCCCATTTGAAATGCTCTAAATTAAAAACAGTGCTGTGGATATAGATAAATGATACAGTGGTATATGATGTTTAAGGCTGCAGGTTCAATTCCTGGTGTAACTCACAACCCTACAAGAGAGAAAAGGAGAGATAAAGAAAGAATGAGGAATGAAAAAGAGAAAGAGAGATATGAAATACAGAGCATTTTATATCTCAACCTTTAGTTGAGATATATTCACTTAAAATGTATCCTCTTGATGGTGTCTTGTATCTTTGATTTTCTTTTTTTTTTTAATTTTTATTTCTCTGGTTGGATAATTTTTAAATGACTTGTTCTCAAGATTGCCACTTCTTCCTATTGATAAAGTCTGGTGTTCAAGGTTGAAAGCTCACAATCAGGGTCATGAATGATGGTGGATATGTAGGAAACTAAAAGTGGGAGCCTACATGTGACAGATCAGGAAAGATTATTGAGGTTCTGAATATATACCAGCCTTGAAACACAGATCCTCTGTAATCCCCAATATTTTGGGCCTTTGATAGTTTAGAGGACACACTCTTCTGACTGAGGGAAATGTTTCTGATCTGACTTGAACCCACAACAGAATGTGCTGCTGAAACAAATTATAATTCTTGTCTTAGGCAGTCTGTCTTCTGTAGTCTATTGGCAACAACTGAAACAATTCCAAGATCTGGGTGTACTAAGAAACATAATATTGTTATAAACAGGAGTAAGGTACAGAGCAAATCCTTCTAGAAATTATTGGAATATTCAGAGTGAAACTACTGATAAATCCTCTGTTATTATCCTTTCCATACACTTAAGAACAGGTTGAGGACACAGAATAAGCAAAATCGGCACAAGGAACAAAAAATAAGTCTTAGCAATTAAACTTCAAAAGCAAAACGAATCTTAAATATTTTATGAGAGTATATTTTATAATAAAAAGAACAATAACAACATATGTATATCAGAAATCTTAAAAACTATTTCAAGATGTTTAATTTTGTTTTTAGTGAGAAACACATTAATATTTATTCTTTTCCTTTGTTTGCATATTTTCTTGTAGGTGTTCCTCTGGATGGAACATGATCCTGGAATGAGTTGTACATGTGGGAAAAAGGAAGTAAAATAATAAATAATAATGGTTGTTCAAGCATACTGTATATTAATCACTGTTAAAGCAAATTAAATTATTCAAGTAGAATTTTTCATATTCAAAATTAAAATGCAGTTTCTATAACCTACGGAGTATTTTGCAAAAGAATATTCTTATTGTGTACCCTTTCATTGTTTTTGAAAGACGTTATAGAAGAAAAATAAGTTGTTGTAGAAAAGAAAGTAATTAACCAATAAATTACCCATACTGGCACTTATACTCTGACAAGTACAACTCACTCAATGAGGAAAGCAATTTGCTTTTGTACAAACTAGATAGACAGTAACAATCCCAACTGATTACACATTCAAATATACTTCCAAATGACTGCATGAGAAGGCGATGTTAGCATCCCTCCAAACAAGTCATTTCCTATAGGCAGCTGCAGTCACTTTCTCAGGAGTGTCTGCCTTCCAGCTTTCCTCTGCAACCTGAGCCTGAAACAAAAGGACAAGATCAATTTTAGTATTTGTTATTTGCCTTCCCCTGGAAGAACTGGAACTTTTTATGTGGTAAACATTTGTTCTTTACAGTGTGCCTGTAAGAAGTGTTTATACTGCAAGTGTCTTACTGCTGAGCAGATGGATGTGCAGTGGGGAGTGTTGTACTCAAGTCAAAGGGGAGTGGCCTGAAGTTAGTATGTGAGTGTGTGTATGTGAGTGTGTGTGTCCCTCACTGTAGTCACTGGCCCTTAGACTTTGGAAAAGTTCTTCTCCTTCACATCTGGGCTAGGTTTCTCTTTTTGATGTAGGAGACAGATCCTTTTACTATGAGAGCTGTGAGGCTGTGAGGTAGCAGTCCTTTCCCCAAGGGACTACTCAGGCAAGGTAATGCCTGTCACTTCTGGTGATGAACTCAGTATTGTCATCTGATCCATCCTCACTTAAGACTTGCTCCATTCTCTTTTCCTCTTTCTCTACCTAGTATTACTTTGGAACTTTTCTTACAAAAGTTGTTCCTACAGGATTCCCATCAGCCTGGAGATCTATGCAGGTTTCCAGGACAGCCAGCAAAATCTTTTCATATTGAACCACTTCTAATTTGGGCCTACTGTTTTGGAAATGGGGAGGGATATCACCTGCAGGATTTTCAGCATACTTGTATATTAGAAAATGCTAAAATTTAGAAAAAAGTACAAAACCAAATACTATCCTAAAGGTTCATATTCCTAATTAAATAATCACAAGTCAATGTCTTCAAAAGGTAACACTTACCTAGAATAAAAGCCCAGTAAAACCCCAATTTACTATACTATTTAAGCTTGAGGCTAATTTGATAAATAACAACAAAAACACAGAGCAGGAATAATTTAAGGTTAGGAATCCTAGTAGCTGCCCAGAGGAGGAAGATAGGAAGGAAGTTAAGTTATTTGAATTATACCTGTTTGGAGGTGAACAACAGGTTGGTGAGGACCCTTCTAGGGAAGGAAGACTAGTGTATGAGCTGGGGCTAGGGGTACCAATTCAGACCCAACAAGGATCAGAAAGAGAGAGAAAAAGGAAAATTGTGACTTTGACTCTGAAATGTGGGCAGACAGACTCAGAGGAACCTTGGGTAGCTTGTAGGACTTCCTGGTTTAGGATTTTAATATCATTCTTATTTAAACATGCAGATGAGCCTTAAAACTGGGACATCCTGATGGCGAGGAAGCACACTCACCCTAATCTGTAGACTCCTTCAAGAATCCTGGTCTTGCTTTGCATCCCTTAATTTCACTGTCAGGCTGACCATCTCTCTTTATGAAGAAGATATTTCCATTGGACGTTTCCTTTTACTGCTTCTTCTTACTGTTATATAAGTGAACTGCTGAAATTTCTGGCTAAGAGCTCAGTTTCTATTTTGGATACTTCAACATTAATTGAATGATTAGAAATTCATGATTGTGGCAATTTGGAATACTATCTATCCATAGTCAAAATTATCATGAGCTGTCTTTATTCTCCCTTATCATCATTTAATACTAATATCTGGTAAATGAATTTCATATTTCATACTTTTGTACATTTGGATTTATGACTTTCAAATGTTCTGTCATTTTAAGAAGCTCAGGTAACCACTTGCATATTGGAGCATACCGTTTGGAGAAATCTGAGTCTGTGTTCCTGAATGATGACTTTTTATCCTGAGCTCAGAACAAACTGTCCCTCAACTTCCTTGGAGCTGTTTTTGACACCAGCAATTTCCTGGTATGTTTTTTCCCCCAAAACATGATGTGTCTTTAGCAAAGCATTTTCTGTATTTGACTTTCAGTATTTGGTGGTCTTCTCATCCTGTTGCATTTTTTTATGAGTTTTAAAACAGAGGATTCTCTGTGTGTATGTGCATATGTGTCTCATTTGCCACTGTATTTTCAAAATCTAGAATGCTTTCTTGTATATATTTCATGGGTAAACCTAAAGCAAAAACTAAAAACCAGTAAAGTTTACTTAAAATTAGACATAAAGAATAGATGACCTTTAAAATTCTTCAAAGACCTGCTGTATATAGCATTTGAATGTTTAATGGAAAAAGCTTCCCATGATAGACAGAAATGTCAGCTCCTGATATCAACCCTGACATCTCCAAAGAAAAATAGGAGCACTGACCTGGATTGTGGTCACTCACACTAACCACTGAGAAAAACTGACCCATCCCTCACCTGCCACCAGGACTCTGCCCAAACTGTGGAAACTTTGGGTTGATTTCCCTATTCTGCCTTTCCAAAACAGGTAAATATAATTTGATGCCATATTCTGAGCCTGAATCTTGGCTATGGACCTAACCAATACTCATGGTCCTGGCAGTGTTTAATAAACCTTGCTTCACATTTGGCACAAAAATTTTGGTAGTGACATTATTCTCATCCATTAGGCATTCCCTGTGAACCTACAAGCCGAGTCAGTCAAAGAAGCAAGTAGGCCAGAAGCAGGTTGGCTTCCCTCAAATCTTTATTTTCCCTCCTCTCCTTTAAATTCAATCCCCCAGTCTCCTTCACAGCTCTGTAGCAGACTATCAGCTGTGGATAATTTTAGTATCCCTTCTTGATTCTAACTCATTCTCATGAGTATCAGCTCATAGTACCTAGAAAGATATTCTACCCAGAACCCCCAGTGGCCAAACCAAATCTCAGAAGCAAGGCAACCTGCAGTCACCACACCCTCCAAAGAAGAAATGAAGTCAACAAAAGCCAAGGAATAAAACATTCACGTAAAGAAAGCAAGACCGGATATCTGCACCAAGAATTAATTTCATTCCAAACCCAAATGCCTAGATGCCAGCACAGAAACACAATAAGTAACAGCCATGATGGTAAGCTGAGCAATATTAGTAAAGTAGCTCCTGAAGTTTAGACATAGCTGAAGCACAGCACAAGGTCTCCTTTATGAATATGCTAGAGGTCTGTGAAGAAGGCATGAATTAAATCCCTTAAAGAAATCTAGGGAAGCACAAACAACATTACAAGGAAATTTATGAAACAGTTTAAGACCTGAAAGTGGAAATAGAATCAATAAATAAAATCTACAGGAAAATTTGGAAATGAAAAATTTAGGAACTTAGAAAGAAACCTGAGAAACAAGCCACACCAACAGAATACAGTAAGTGGAGAAGAGAATCCAGGCAATGAAAAAAAGAGAGAAAAAATGATTACCTTAGTCAAAGAAAATGTTAAATAAAAAGACCAAATCTAAGAATAATAGGACTAGAGGACGAAAGAAAAAAAAAAGCCAAATCAAAGGCACAGAAAGTATTTTCAACAAAATCATATAAGAAAATATCATTAGCATAAAAAAGGAGATGCCTATCATGGTACTAGAAGCTTAGAGGAAACCAAATGTTCTAGACCAGAAAATAAAGGTCCCTTGATACATGTATTGGCTAGTATTATGCCAACTTGACAAACTAGTCTTATTTGAAAGGAAGGAACTTCAATTGAGATAATACCTTAATAAGATGTGACTATAAGGCATTTTCTTAATTAGTATTGATGGGGGAATGCCTAGGCTACTGTTGGTGGTTCTATCCCTGCACTGTTGATCTTGGGTTCTGTTAGAAAGCAGACTGAAGGAGCCAGGGGAACAAAGCAAGTCAGCAGCACCCACCTGCCATGGCCTCTCTCTGCCTCCACATTCCTTCTTGAGTTCCTCTCTTGACTTCCTTCAATGATGGTAAGTGCTATGAAAGTGTTAGATGAATAAACCTTTTACTACCCTTACATTTTGGTCATGGTGTTTAATCACAGCAATAGAAACCCTAGCTAAGATAGTAAACAAATATTAAAATACTAATCATACATTTGGTGTGAATTTTAATTGGTCTTACTAATAGTCTTAATTATCTTACTCATAGTCAGATATTAGGGAATGAAAGCTAAAAGATCAAAGAAGCAGAGCAGTCAGTCACTAGAATTACCTCAAACCAAATAGGGTATCCTCTATCTACAAGTCCTCAGACTGAATCCTAAGATCCTCTCTCCTCCTTATATTCCTCTCTGCCCAGTCATATCACTTCCCATCTTTACCTCCCTAGTGCTGGGATTAAAGCTACGAACCACTAATGATTGGCTCTGTTTCTCTTTTAGATAATTAAATCACACATAGCTCAGGGTGACCTTGAACTCACAGAGATCTGTCTGTCCCTTTCTCCTGAGTGCTGGGATTAAAGGTACTTGCCACCACTCTCTGGCATCTGTAACTGGTGTGGCTAGCTCTGTAATGTGATCTTCAGAAAACCTTTATTTGTTAAATCACACACAAAATATCACCACACATACCAAACCGAGAAACAAAATTAAAAGCTGCAAAGGAAAAAGATCAAATAACATATAAAGACAGACCCAATAGTATAACACCTCATGTTTAAATGGGGACTCTAAAAGCCAGGAAATCCTGAGGAGACATTCTACAAACTCTAAGAGATCACAGAGACAAGCCCAGCAGAATTTTCAATCCCAATAGGTGGAGAAAAGACATTCCAGGATGGAAGGAAATTTAAAAAATGAGTACATACAATCCAGTGATGTGGGAGTGTCATATATCAATCTGTTGATTTCATTGGTTAAGCATTAAAGAAACTGCTTGGCCCTGATAGGTTAAAACATAGATGGGAGGAGTAAACAGAACAGAATGCTGGGAGGAAGAGGAAGTGAGGTAAGACTCCTCAGACAGACTCCATAGCTCCTCTCGGAGACACGTGATGAAGCTCTGACCCAGGATGGACGTAGGCTAGAATCTATCCGGTAAGCGCACCTAGCAGTGCTACACAGATGATTAGAAATGGGCTAAATTAATATGAGAGAATTAGCCTAGAAGAGGCTAGATAGAAATGGGCCAAGCAGTGTTTAAATGAATACAGTTTGTGTGTTGTTATTTCGGGGCATAAGCTAGCCAGGTGGCCGGGGTGTTGGGGACACAGCCCCACCACTCCAATTACAACAATCCAGTACAGAAGGTGGGAGAAGGAATACTTCACCCAGAAGAGGTTAACCCCATCCTAGAAAACACAAAGTGACAGGGACCATAGGTATGGTTACATTCTATTTTGACTAAAGGTCAGAGAGTTGGAACTTACTTCTGTTCCTTCAAGGTTATTGTCAACAGTTCAGACAACAGTGTGGCTAATATTTAGACCTGGTATTTCAGGTATTAAAAAGTAAATCGGTTTCAACCTCAAACAAAAGTCAAAGGATCCAACTAAGTTCCTACTCCCTTATGAGATAATAATGGATTTCACCCAGTGAGAGGTTTGTCTACAGAATGTTATGGCCTAGGATATGAGCATTATTTTTCTTGTTCTGGCAAAGGAATATTTAACTGGGAATGTAGCTTACGATTCTTCAACTGATCTGTTCATTCCTTGCATCATGTTAATGCATTTTTTTTACCTTATTCCCACGTTGGGGTCAGGGTATTTAAGAAAATGAAAATAAAGCATGGACAATTTCAGTATTCACTGGAGTACTCTTTAGATACTATCCTATGTGTCTGTTATTTTCATATGCATCTTCATTCTCTTTACTTATTTTTCTAATCCCCAAATCCCTACCCTGGTAAGTGGTATCATTCTTGAAGATGGTCTCCAATAACAAGGGATTTATAATCTGAGACCAACAAATCTAAAGAAGGCAAAGAAAGAAATCACATGTCACAGCAATACAATAATAGAAATCAGCAATCATTGGACAGTGATCACTCTCAAATCAATGGTATCACTTCCCAGATAAAAAGACGCAGATTATCAGAGTGGAAATGAAAACTGAATCTATTCTTTTTCTTCATCTAAGAAACAAAATTTAATACCAAGTTTAGATATCACTTCAGGGTAAAAGGGTAGGAAGAGGTGTTTTAAGTTAAGTGGATTGAAGAAGCAAACTGGTATAACCATTTTTATATCTGACAAAATAATCTTTAAACCAAAACTAACTACAAGAGATAGGTAAGCACACTCCATATTTCTCAAAGGAACATCCACCAAGAAGACATTCCAATTCTTAACAGTTGTGCACCAAACACATTTGCCTCCCCCAAATAAAAAACACTACTATAATTTTACTCTCACTATTGATCCTTATATACTGATAGTGGGTAATTTCAAGACCCCACTCTCAGGTCATCCAGAAAAAAACTAAGCAAACAAATACTGGAAGTAACTGATATCATAAACCAAATGGACCTAGCAGATATTTACAGAACATGTCAACCAAATTTCTCACAGAATCTCATGGAACTTTCTCCAAAACTGATCACATATTCAGACACAAAGCAAATCTCAACAGATACAAGAAAATCAAAGTAACACTATGCAACCTACATGGCCATCAAATATGAAAGCCTCATATCAAGAACAGAAACAGGAGATAGCTTACAAACTCACGAAAACTGTAAAATTGAACTAAATGAAAAATGGAGCAAGACAGAGAAGGAGAATGATTCTTCTCTGTTTTTATCCTCCAAAGTGTGGTCCAGCATTTCTGCAATCCCAGTTGCAGAGATCTTTGCAGAAAGATCATGGCTTTGGGGAAATCCTGGGATGCATAACAAATCTTGTCAGGAAAAACTAATAAAATAAGAATGAAACTTTTTTTCTTTTACTTTTTAGTTTAAAAGTCTAGAATCTCTGAACATTATAGATCTGAGTGTAGCTCTATAGTCAGTGTTCTTACAGAGCATGGGTATTCCAAGAACCCACATTAAAGCTATATACAACACCTCCTGTTTGCAGTTACAGTATGCCCCCATGGGGAGCTAGAGTCAAAATGGGAGAGTCAACACAAAGTCACAGGCCAGAAGCTTGACATACACTGCGGCAAACAAGAAAGCCCCATTTTAAAACAAGGTAGAAGGCAGAGGCAGTATCTGCAGTTGTCTTCTTACCATTGCACATATGTACCTACATCTATACCAAAAACACACATATGGTATACTACTACTACTACTGACAATGATGATGATTCACCTCTTCTATAGTTTGAACAAATATCCTTAAAAACCTGCATGCCAAGGCTTGATCATCACTAAGGTACCTCTAAGGAGAGAGGAGAATATTTAAGAGATCAGACAATGTGAGAAGTCATTTGGTTTCGAACATATGCTACTAATTTGGTTAATATAGGCAAATTATAATCATGTGCCAAAAGAACAATTGCTAAATACATTGAAACCTGTTATAGAATCTTCTTATAATTCATGATTTTGATGCTTTGAGACCAGACACTACATCCAGCTTACTGAGTTGGCACATACTAAGGTGCTCTCTTGTTGCTTTAGTGAAAGTTAGTTGAGGAAGAGTATTTGGAACCAGCTAGCCCAGGGATGTTGAGGATAGACAGCATCTGTGACCAATGAGCATTTAGGGGTTCTAATCCCACCTAATCATTCAGTGGAGTTATTAGTGTGGCAAGAAATCTTACTTCCCTACTTTGTGTCACCATTTATCACTATCATTCAGAGTATGAACTGCAGAATGATGATTTGAATTTGTGAAGAAAGATTCATAAATTGATAATCTCTGAAATTATATTTCTTTATTTGCTTCATATTAATATTATGTATGTAAATACCCAAACATCATTACTTTAAATATCATGCTCATATGGTTACAAAAAGTAATTCGATGACTTTCTGAGACATCACACACAGTGGTCTAAGCATGTTCATCAAATGTAAAAAGAAGGATTGTGCTTTTTATGCTATTTTAAAACAAATTCAGTAGTGGAGATGGAACACATTCATCTGTGAAATTACTTATGCTGTCATACAGGTAGCCTATAAGGAGATAAAAGTAAAGGATAAAGATCATTATTTAGATTACTAAGATTAAAATTGCACTTCAGCATAAATTATTCAACCCCAAAATTCTCTAAATCAATTTAAGCACATGGATAATTTATAAACCCTCCATTGTTCTCAGAATGATTTTTTTTAAATCATTAGAAATATTTTGGAAATCATTTTAAGATCTAGGTGAAGTATTTGTAAATAAATAAATGTGGATATCTAGATAGATTTCGAGTTAATCATATATCTTATAACTAAAAACATGGAACTTCAACAAAGAAATAGAAGTGCTTTTTAACTGAATGACTAATGAATAAAGAACACACATTTTTCTTCATCTGAAAAGAAGATGATGGAATCAGATGTAATATAGGTGACACAAAGCTAGGATTTGCTTGAGTGGGAAATTCCTTTACTCATCCTACAGTTGTTATCACCAGCTTTCTACGGAGATTTGACTCACTGGTTCAACACTACCTACCTTTAAAATTTTGGTAGATTGATTTTCACTGTGTAGGAAAAATATACTCTATACCACCAAAGCTACTATATAAAGCCTTCAGTAATACAAAAAACTTACTTCACATATTATTTTTTGAAATACCAAGCAAATTTTCTCAGAATGCTGATAACTCTTAGAAAAGATTTCTCTTTTAATTCTTCTATGAAAGAGTCCAAAATAATCATCTTATATTCTATCTGTTGCACAAGATTCTTTGTGGAGACAAAAATGATTGCTAGCTATTGGCAAGGCCTTAATTGACATAATTCTGAAAATCTTGATCTTGTACTCACTAATAGGCCAATTTCTTAGGTAAATATGACACAAATAAAAGTATTTAGAATGCAATAGTAAGATTTCTTGTTTAGGTTTTAGTTCACTTCAATTTGTTTCATCTCTCAAGTAGTAAGTGTCTCTGAGTTTGTAATTATTTCCCAGGTGGTCCAACCAAGAGTATGTACCTTCCATTGTATATTCCTTTAATGAACAATGCGTAACAGCTTAACCAAACTGATTTGAGTTAATTTGAGTGAAAGAAGTTATTTTTAACATATTTATACCAAAATGTTTTAAAATCTTCTAAGATTTAGCCATTATTTCTAGTCTACTTCAAGCTGGTGCTGAAGCTAAGATTTATTTCTAGTCAATTTCAATTTCAAAGAAGTTTTCTATTTTTGCAGTTGGACTTAGGTGACAGCCAGGTGTGGTGATATCTCACTACTCACGAGGCAGTATCAGATAGATCTCTTGCAGTTTTAGCATGACTTGATCTGAATAGTGAGTTCCAAGCCAGTCAGGGTTACTTAGTAAGTCTATCTTAAAAAAAATGACATAGGTGATATTAAGTAATATTACTCCTAGTTACTTAACACCTTACTATTCACACACTCATAAACAGTATACTCATACAAACACATACACATGAGTCTGTATGTATGCACAAGTGTTTTGTGTATGCATATTCCATGTGTTATCATATTATAATCAATTATATGTCTCTATAGATGAACTTTATAAGTTTTATTTAAATTCACCTCTTCTCTCTAATACGAAGAATTTGTGGAGTTTTAATTAAAACCAACAATAAAATAAATAGAAAATAGGTACCATTATAGAGAAATAAAATAAATTGGAAATAATGCTTGGATAAAATTGTTGAGCTATACAATGGACCTACCACTAGTTTGTATTCAAAGTACTTTGACTTTATGAAAAATTAAATACAAAAAAGTTTACTTTTTTCATGACATTGCACACAGATAATTATAGCGTTCCATTGGCCTACTGACTTAAACTTATGTGAATTTATAGAGTTTTATTTTAATGTAAGAATTAGTATATTTTATTTAATCAATATTTGTACAGATACCTATTGTAGGAGACTGCTTGTTTTTTCCCAGCTGCTCAGCCACAAAATAACCACACAGCAACTGTATTAATTAAATTACTACTTGGCCTATTAGGTCTATCTTCTTATTTACTGGCTCTTACACCTTAATTTAACCCATTTCTATTAATCTGTGTATTTCCACATGGCTGTGGCTGTGGCTTACTGGCAAGGTTCCTTCCAGCATGTCTCTGGTGGGGCTACATGGCTTCTCACTGACTCTGCCTTCTTCCTCCCAGTATTCAGTTCAGTCTAATCCACCTATCACAGGCCAAAACATCCTTTTTATTCATTAACCAATAAAAGCAAAACATATATAGAAGAACTTCCCATATTTACCTATATAATCATGTGTTGTAAATTTAAAGTTGAGTACTTCAGAGATCTTTACTTATCTGAATGCCAGCTTCCCCGGTTTATCCTTAACAATAGTAAATGTAGATAACCATTTACTATTTTATTACTAGATCTGCTTTTTACATTCTGAGGACTGTGTCTCTATAGCTATGATAGATATTCAGCTGTTATAAATTGTCACTGGCCTTTCTACCTGCAAGGGAGGGTCATGTGTGGGAGTTCCCTCTATGTGCTCTGATTATTATAAATGAATAAAGAAGCTGCCTTGGCCTGTTAATAGGTCAAAACTTAGGTAGACAGGGAAGACAGAACTGAATGCTGAGAGGAATAAGAGCAAAGTCGAAGAGACGCAATGGAGCTGCCAGAGTCAGACATACTGAATCTTTGCCAGTAAGCCACTGCCACGTGGTGATGCACAGATTATTAAAAATGGGTTAAATTAAGATGTAAGAATTAGCCAATAAAAAGTTAGAGCTAATGGGCAAGCAGTGATTTAATTAATACAGTTTCTGTGTGGTTATTTCAGGTGAAAGCTAGCCAAGCAGCACAAATAAACAAGTGGGCTCCTGGCCACACCAATTACTTCAACAGGAAGATGGGATTTGAAGAGGCCCCTTAGCCATTTGGGCAAGAAACTGCTCTTTCCTGGATTACTTCACTGGACATGCAATACCCACAGAGAGATGACTTGCCTAAAAGTAAGATGATTTTTCTGGGTTCCTGCTTCATGAAAGAGTCTGTGAAACATTATGCAGGACACAGAAGAAGTGACTGAACTGTCTTTGAGAATTACTGCTTCATGGAAAAGTCTTACTGATATGAACCTAGCACATAGGATACACCATGAAAGACCTGATTAACAGCACCCCCAAACAGCAGGAAGAAGCATGAATAGAACTATGCCCATATTCTCAAATATTGTCTATAAATGTTTGTTTATATTTAAAGGGGGATATGATATAGAGATGAATAATTTGCTTTGGTATAGATCTTGGTTTATTGATACAAATTTAAGGGCAGTTTTGTTATATGTATATGTATTTCTGATCTTGATTAAGGTATTGTGTTTGTGTAGTTCATTTAAAAAATGTAATGTATAATTAGGAAATATAGCTTAATAGATAGTCATCTATAATAGTCAAGCTTGTAGTCATGTTAGATGTAGAGAGATATATTTCAGTTAGATAGATATTCTTCAAATCTTTCAGAGACCTTCCGAATATGTTATTTAAATGTTTTAAAAATTTAGGACTTTTCATGACAGTGAGATACATCTGCTACTGGCAGCACCAATCTAGTTCAAAAGGAAAATGGGCATTGAAGAGGCTTCTTATGGAGTTTTTAGCTATTTGCACAAGAAACTGCTTTCCTGAACTACTTCATAATATGCTGTAAAAACTGGACATCTAGAATCCACAGAAAAATGACTGCTGAACATGCCTAAAGGTGAAATGATCCTTCAGGGTTCCTGCTTCATAAAATAGTCTGAAAGACATTCTGCAGAAGAAAATGACTGGCAAACTGCCAATATAGGCAGAACTGTCTTTGAAATTTCCTGCTTTATGGAAAAGTCTTCTGGATACTATGGGCCTGTAGGCTGAAGATGGATACCCCAATGGTACAGAAGAACTTTGGGTGACTATACAGGTAGCAAGATGTCTCTGTCAATTCTAGAGTTTTTGGAAGTTGCTTACAATGCACTTCCTGTTTACTTAGATAATATTATATACTTCTGGAGTCTTTGATGGTGTTGAAGAATTTATAGTTATAGTTGTAGTTTTCCTCAGTTATAATAAAAGATAAAGTAGATACAAATATTGTACCTGTAATTCTTGCTTGGTAACTGTTTTGTTATATGTAATTTTTGTATGTTACAATTAAAACCTTTTTTATTTAAACAGAAAAGGGAAGGTGATGTGGGAGTCCCCTCTATATGCTGTGATTATCATAAATAAATAAATAAACTGCCTTGGCCTGTTGATAGGGCAGAACTTACTTAGTCAAGGAAGACAGAACTGAAAACTGGGAGGAAGAAGGACAGAGTCAAAGAGACTCCATGGATCCGTTGGAGACAGATGCTGGGAATTTTACCCAGTAAGCCACTGACACTTGGTGATACACAGATTATTAAAAATGGGTTAAATTAATATAAGAGTTAGCCAATAAGAAGCTAGAGCTAATGGACCAAACAGTGATTTAATTAATACAATTCCTGTGTGCTTATTTCGAGGCTAAGCTAGCTGAGATAAGACGATTTTTTTTTTCTGAAACTACATGTGTATGAATCTATAAAATACAGGTAAAAAGAGACTTGAAGTGATCTCAAAACAGAGCTGAATGTTTTAATTTATAACTGCTAAATATTCCAGAAACAATTAAATCAGATCTGCAATCCATATGTACTTGTCACATTCCCACAACATTAGTCTGAGGAACCAAGTGCTTAATGTCTTTCATTGTCATTTCATAATTTAATCCCTCCAACAAAAAATAACAAAATAGAAAGAAAGAGAAAAAAGAAATAGAAATATTTTGTAGAGATTAAATTATCAAAACAGATATGTCATCCTAACTTTTCTAAAATGCATCGTGCCAAACTGGAAAAGTGTAGTACTAAGTCACATTAATATTGTTTATAATTAAAAATTAAGGAACTGAATTTTTCTACATTATTGCAAATTCATACAAGTAAAATGCTCTCTATGGCCATGGGTAAAACTTTTAAATAATTGGAATTACTTTAAACAAAATTTTAGCTCTTTATAAAAGTTCTGATAGAGCAAGTGGATCAGTCACTAATAATAAGAGAAAAACAGAGTGGATATGTATTAGGAAAATTCTGAAATGCATTCAACATTGAAATCATGAGAATAAAAGAGACAATAGACATCTCCTCATAGCTTTGATATTCTTACTTTTTTTCCCCACTCAAGACAAGCTTAGAAGAAAACAGTTCTTTTAAAGAAATTATAAATTATTGGACATAAAATAACAGCACCTTCTACATACATCTTATTGTACTAGGTTTTATATTGTGATTTATAAAAAAAAAAACCCACTACGATACAAAACAACTATCCCGCTATGTGTGGAGATCTTGAAGACTGGGCAGATGTGTTCTACAGTACTGTATCAGGTACTCAGTTTGTGTCCTTTAGAAAAAGACTTTTCCAATTAGCAAAGAGCTATGAGAAAAATGTCAAGGTCTTCAAACTTACAGTTGAAAAGGGTCTTTTTTCATTTGTGTATTTAGTTATTTTGACAATATATACAGAGGTCCACAAACAAGCACTTGACCAAGCTCTGGGAATGCAGTCAAAGAGAGGGAACTCTAGCCCAACAGCTGGAGAGCCTCCATTGGACCAAACTAGGACCTCCTCTGCATGTAGGAGACAGTGGCGAAGCTTGGATTATCTGAGGAGACCCTGGTAGCAGGACCAGGATCTATCCCTGGTGTGTGAGCTAGATTGTTGGAGACTATTCCCTTTTGTGGGATGCTTTGCTCAGCCTTAATGTGTGTGTCTGTGGAGGTCTTGGTTCTCCTTCAGTTGAATGTGCCAGACTTAGTTGATGTCCCGTCAGACCCCTTATCCCTCCTGAGGCATGGATGGGAGGTAGGCTGGGGCAAGGAAAGTGAGGAATGGTAGGAGAGGTGAGAGGGAGAACTGTGGTTGGAATGTAAAATAAAATTAAATAATAAATATATTATAATAAATTTAAACCTATTTTGCTATTATTTAAGCAATAATATTCAATTTTACTTTCTACCTCAATGTCAAACTAAAACAGAGTAAAACAAGAGTGATATATAAATTATTTCTATATTGTCATTGTTCTCTGACAAATTTAGTTAGTACCTTAAAATAATAACAGTGATGGCACTGTGGAATAAAACTTCCATGATCTGTTCAGATTTCTATGTCTTTTATGAAATAAAAGAAACATGAACACACATGTGCACATTCATGCTCACACACACACAAACACACACACACACACACACACACACAAATGCACCATGACACTCTGAAAAGCTACTGAATGGTAAAGAATACAAAGAATATATCTTCGAGTTAGAGCATTTGATTAGCACATATAAATTCCTGCATTCAATCACTAACATAACAGATATACAAAAAATAGCTGTTTAAAATGCAGGGTAGAATCATAAACAGATCACACTATTCAATGTATTTCATCTTCTGCTGTCGGTACAGCTGTTTAATCTTTTCAAGCTGACTTTTTTTTACTCTGTTGTTCACTGTCATTGACAATGAGGATGTTTTACTGCTGTGATACTGGCATTTTACCAGAGAAATTTGAAATGATCACACTTACTTTGACATGTTGTCATGTAAATATTTATTGCCAGTTGAAACATAGATTTCTGTATGGAAGAGAAAGGACCATAGCCATAATAAACTTATGACTGTATATATATATTTTACATATGTATATGGGTTTTAAAATGCTTATACAACTTAATTTGTATTTTTTTCCTTTTTTGAGAAAAGACTTTTTCATACAATATATTCTGGATATACTTTTCTTTCCAGCTTCTCCTATTTTCTCCCCATTTTCCTTCCTATTTTGATCCATACCCTCTTTATCTCTCTTTAGAAAACAAACTGGAGTCTAAGGAAAAATAATAAAATAAGGTAAGATAAAAACCAAACAAACAAATCAGAATAGGAGAAAAATGAAAAACAGAAGTAAAGATGCCAAAAAATGCACAAGTAATATCTATAAACACAGAAACACACACTTTCAGACACACAGGAATTCCATAAAACCAAAAATCAGAAGCCATAATGTATATGCAAAAGACTTGTAAGGTTTATTTAAAAAGATGCTCTGGCACCTGACATGGCATTATGAGCCAACTTGCAAAGATGACTGTGTTTGTTTTGTTATCATCTACTGCTGGGAACGGGGCCTACCCTTAAAAAGAGTAGTTTATTTCTTCTGTAAGACTCCCTTAGAGAAAATTAATTTTCATTTGAAAGAGATATCAATTGGAGATAACTTGTGCATTTGGGATGGGAGGCATCCTTCTCCTCTCAGCTCTACAGATTCCATCCTGTAAAGACCCATGCAGGCTCTGTGTATGCTGCCACAGTCTGATTTCCTGTGTGCATCACTAAGAGTCCTTGTTTCCTTGCTGTCCACCATCCCCTCTAACTCTTATTCTCACTCCTTCCCTTTCACAGAGTTCCCTGGGCCCTGAAGGGAGGTATTTTACAGACACATCTCATTTACAGATGAGTGTTTCAAGGTCTCTTATTCTCTACACATTGTCTGACTTTGGGTCTCTGTATTTGTTCCAATCTACTGCAGGAGGAAAATTCTCTGTTGATGACTGAGCAAGGCATTGGTCTATGAGTAGAGACATTGTATTTCTAAGTTCATTTAGTGGAACAGTAGTATTTGGTTTTCTGCTTCATCTCTGGTCTGTCTACTCTCAGGTTGATGGTCAACAAAGGACTGTCAGAGATATTCCATCTCATGGAGTAATCATTAAATGAAAACAAATCTTGGCTGGTTACTGCCACAAACTTGGTTCCATTATTGCACAAACACATTTTGCAGGCAGATCACTGTATTCTTTTAAACACTGCCTGGCCCATTAGTTCCAACCTCTTATTGACGAGTTCTTACATATTGAGCTAACCCATTTCTAATAATCTGTGTAGCCCACGAGGTGGCTTACCAGAGAAGATCTTAACCTGCGTCTGTCTGGAATGGGAGAATCATGGCGACTCCCTGACTCAGCTTCTTTCTCCCAGCATTCTGTTCTGTTTACTCTGCCTATCTAAATTCTACCCTATCAGAGGCCAAGCACTTTCTTTATTACTTAACCAATGAAACAACAGATAGAAAGATGACCCTCCTCCATCAGTGAACTTTCAATAAAGAAAAACCAAATGGCTGAAAAGCACTTAAAGTAATGTTCAACATCATTTGTCATCAGGGAAATACAAATTAAAACTACTTTGATAATCCATCTTGCACTGATCAGAATGACCAAGAGCAATAAAAAGAAATGATAGATCATGCTGGCAAGGATGTGAAGTTAGAGGAACACTGGTCTATTCCTAGTGATGAGAATGCAAAATCTTATAGCCACTTTGGAAATCAATGTGGCAGTTCTTCAGGAATATGGGAAATAAGATAGTTATGGAAGGATGGGAGGCGGGGAGGAGGGGGAAACGTTTTTTTTTCTCAATAAAAAAAAATAAAAAAAAAGAATACAGTTTCCATGTAATTATTTTGGGGCATAAGCCAGCCATGCGGGCAGCTGGGGATGCAGCCCCGCTGCTCGTATTACAACAATTCACTATTCAGATTTGTATCCCAATTTCATTGGTTATTCTTATATCCATTTTTGTTTGTTTTTGTTGTTTTTTTAAGGTCTTTATAAATTTTGGGTATTCATCCTCTACAAGGTATGTAGTTGTTAAAAATCCTTTCTCATTCTCTAGCCTGCCACTTTGCAAGAAGGATGGGAAACTTTGCCTTGTAGAAGCTTTTCAGTGTTGTGAGTCTCATTAATTAATTGTTGTTCTGTTTTCTTCTTTTTGGGGGGGGGGTTCAAGACAGGGTTTCTCTATGTAGTAAATTGCTGTTCTTAGTGTCTTGCTATTGATATTTGTCCAGAAAGTCTTTTCTGTACCAAAGAGTTCAAGACTCTATCCTCACTTTCTACTCCATCAAATTTAGTGTATCTCATTCTAGGTTGAACTTATTGATCTATTTGGAGTTGAGCTTGATGCAGGGTGACATGTGCTGATATAATCACATTCTTCTACATTTCATTATCCAGTTTACTAGCACCATTTGTTAAGCATGCTGTCTTCATCACAAGTCAAAAAATCATGTATCCATAATGTTGTCTTATTTACAGGTCTTCAATTTTATCTAATTGAATAATGTATCTATTTGTTTTGTGTATAATACTACCATGCTACTTTTGCTAGTCGAACTCTGTAATGCAGTACTTTTATTATTTTTGAATGATTTCGGTATCCTGGTTTTGTTTTGTCTTGCTTGTTTGTTTGTTTAATTTTTTTATATGAAACTAAACATTGTCCCTCCAAGTTCTATGAAGAATTGTATTAGAATTTTGGTGGGGATTTAATTAAACCTGTAGATTGCCTTTGGAAGGATAACCATGTTTGCAATATTAATTCTTATGATCCTTGAGCATGGCATCAGAGACCTTTCTATCTTCTTCAGTTTCTTTCTTAAGTCTTTAAAAGTTTTATTATATAACTTTTTTAATTTGCTTGCTTAGAGTTACTGCAAGGTATTCTATGTTTCTTGAGGCTATTGTGAAAGGCATTGTTTACCTAATCTTTTTCTCATTCTATTTGTCATTTAGATATAGAGAGACTACTTATCTTTATATGATAATTTTGTATTCTGTTACTTTGCTCACAGGGTTAATTAGTAGTAGGAGTTTCCTGGTAGAATATTTATGGTTATGCATTCTCTCACATCACCTGCTAATAAAGATACTTTGGCTTCATCCCTTCCTGTTTGTATTTACTTGATCTCCTTCAGTTGTTTTGTAACTGTAACTAAAACTTCAAATACAAAAAGAGTAGAAAACTTTGTCTTATCCCTGATTTTATTGGAAATGCTTCAAGTTTCTCTTCATTTTGATTATGTTGGCTACTGATTTGCTGTAAACTAATTTTATTGAGATATGTCCCTAGTGTTTATGTTTATGTTGAGATGATATCCCTAGTCTCCTTAGGACATTTGTCATGAGAAGATGTTGAATCTTGTTAAGGGTGCTGAGTTTTGTCTAATAAGATGCTTATGTGGGATTTTTTTGTTTTGGTGTGTGTGTGTGTTTCAGCTTGTTTATATGGTAGATTACATTTATTGATTTCCATATATTGAGCCATTCCTGCAACACTTCGAGTGAGCCTACTTCTCCATGGTAGATTATCTGTTTTATTTATTCTTGTATTCTGCTTGCAAGTGTTTTATTGAAGATTTTTACACCAATATTCATAAGAAAAATTAGCCAGTAATTCTTTTTCTTTGATGGGTCTTTATATTGTTTGAATGTCAGGTTAACTGTAAACTCTTAAATGAAGTTGGTAATATTTCTGCTGTCTTTTTTTGTGGAATAATTTGAAGAATATTGGCATTGACTCTTCTTGGAAAGTTTGGTAGAATCTGAGTAAAACCATCAGGGATGGGATTATTTTGGTTGGTAGAATTTTAATGACTGCTTCTATTTTATTAGTGATTATAAGTCTGTTTAAATTGCTTATCTTATCTTGGTTTAACTTTTATAAGTAATATATATTGGGAAAACTTAGATTTTAACTTGGTTATTTAGATAAATAACTTAGGTTTCCCAGTTAGTTGGAGTAGAGGTTTTTTAAAGCATATCCTTATGATCCTTTGGAAGTCCTCAGTGTCTGTTGTTATGTCCTCATTTTCATTTCTAATTTTATGAATTTAGATATTATTTCTCAGCCTTTTAGTTGCGATATGAGTTTGTCAAATTGTTGATTTTATAAAATAATCAACTGTTGTATTGTTTTCTGTTTGTTTTTTGCTTTGGTTATGTTTATTTCTATATTATTGATTTTGCACTGAGTTTTTTTTTTCTTTTTTTTTTTGCCATATACTTCTTTGGGGTGTGAATTCTTATTTTTGTTTCAGAGCTTTCAGGTTTTTTATGTAGGCAAAATAGTGCTATGAACTTGTCTCTTCAAAGTGCCTTCATTTTATTCCATGAATTTGGGTATGTTGTGTTTTTATCTTAATTCTAAAAAGTTTTTAATTACTTTTTTAATTTTTTATCTTAGACTTTTTTTTTTCATTTATTATAGAGTATTTTAGTCCTCATGAATTTGTAAACTTTCTGTGGTTTGATATCCAGCTCTAATCTGTGGTAGTCTGATAGGATTCAGGGTGTTTTTCAATTTTTTTGTATCCATTGAGACAAGCATTGTGTGTGAATATGTGATCAGTTTTGGAGAAGGTTCTATGAGATAATAAGAAGAAGGTATATTCTTTTGTGTTTGGATGACATGTTCTGTAAACATCTGTCATTTCCATTTGATTATGGTGTCAGTTATCTCCTGATTTTTTCTGTTCAGTTTTCTTTGATGACATGTTCATTAGCAAGGATAGGGTATTATAGTTAGCCCCTATCACTATGTGAGGGCTAATATGTGGCTAAAGCTGTAGCAATAGCTGTATTAGTATTTCTTTTACAAATTTGGGTAACTTTGGAGTTGATGTATAGCTATAAAGGATTAAAATGCCCTTTTGGTGTATTTTTAATTTGATGAGTAAGAAGTGTACTTTCCTGTTTCTTCATATTAATTTTGGTTTGAAATCTGTTTTGTCTGATATTAAATTGGCTAAAAAGTTTTTTTTCTTAGGTTGTTTGTTTGGAATATCTTGCTCTAACCCCTTACCCTGAATATTAATATGTGTTTTTGTGTATATATAAAAAAAGATGGATCCCATTTTCAAATTCATTTTGTTAGTTTGTATCTTTGTATTGGAGAATTAAGGCCATTGATTTTGAGAGATTTCAAAGAGAAATGTTTTTGATTGTTGTTATTTTATTGTTGTGGTGTGTGCTTTCTTCTTTTTTTCTGCTTTTGACTTGCTGTTCTGATATTATTTATTCCATGTGTTTTCTAAACTGTACTTAACCTCTCCAGAATAAAGTTTTCCTTCTCAATCCTTCTGTAAGGCTGAATTTGTAGATAGATATGTTTAAATTTGGTTTTATTGTAGAATGTCTTTTTTTTCTCTGTCTATTGTGATTGAAAATTTTGCTGGGTCCAACAGTCTGAGCTGGCATTTAAGGTCTCTTAGAGTTTATAGAATATCTGTATAAGTGCTCCTGGTTGTATTTTAGAGTCTCCACTGAGAGATCAGGTGTTATTCTAATAGGTCTACTTTATAATTTACTTCATCTTTTTTCTTGCAATTTTTAATATTCTTCCTCTGTTTTGTTTCTTTAGTATTTCAATTTTTTATGTGTTGAGGAGACTTTCTTTCTGGTCCAGTCTATTTGGTGTTCTGTATGTTTCTTGTACCTTAATAAACACTGCCTTCTTTAGATTAGGGAGTTCTCTTCTATGATTTTCTTGTAAATAGTTTCTGTCCCTTTGATCTGGGTTTTTTTCTCCTCCCTCTGTTTTTATTATTCTTAGGCTTGTTCTTTCCATAGTGCCACAGATTTCCTGGAAGTTTTGTGCATGAAACTTTTTTTTAGGTTTAATTTTTTTTTTTTTTTACTGAGATACCCATTTTCTTATCTTGTGTTCAGTGACTGAGATTCTATGTTCCACATTTTCTTTTATGTTGTTAAGACTTGCCTTTGAGTTTTTTGTTTGAGTTCCTAAGTATTCCATTTTTTATTTTCCCTTAGTTTGAGTTTTCTTTATTGACTCTATTACTACTTTTAGATCTTGAACTATTTTCTTTATTTCATTCTACTAACTGTTTTTGTTTTCACACATTTCATTAATGTATTTATTCATATCCTCTCTAAAGACCACTAGCATGTTCTTCAAGGCTTTTTGGAGTCCTTCCACTTGTGCTTGAGCTGTATTGCTTTTCTCAGTACCTCCTGTAGTGAGGTTGCTGAGTTCTCCTGGGTACTTACTATCCTGGCTGTTGTTGTCTGTGTTTTCATACTAGTATCTAGGCATCTGTTGTAGGATGGCTGTAACTCTTCCTGCTGTTATCTGTTCTTGCCTTTGTTGGATGACTGTTCCATTCCTTGATACTTTTGCCCTCTCTGCCTCTTAGGATATTGTGGTAGCTGTGGGTTTGTCCTGTAGGTATCTTCTGAGATACAGTCAGATATCTGGGATTTCTGGTTAAATATGTTTCTAAGTATTTGGAGATGACACTTAGGAATGGGGATGAACTAGAAGTGGGGCACGGAGGGAATCTACAGGAGAGAAGAAAGCTAGTTGTACCACCAGAATATGTGTAGTCTTCTGAGAATGGAAGCAGAGAACAGAGACCAATAAAGGTGGTCTGCTATATTGCTGGGATGTGACTGGGAGATAGGGTTTAGAGCAAAGAAGGGAAAGTAAAGATAACATACCTGCCTTCTGGGCCAGTGAGCCTGTAGGTTCCTAGTGGATGCAAAGCTTGTGAATCATGTTCGGCTCAGGAATGTAAGAAACTTCCAAGAATCCACACTCACGCATGCTGAGGTGAAATTAATGGTAGTGGTTAATAATTGTTGGCTTGAGTAGGTCCTTTCTAGGTGCTTCATAAAAGCTACACTTTTTCTTGGAGCCCCAAGTAAAAACATTCTTGATTCCTCACCCATGGTGGGACGGGACTTTGGGAGATGCAGAAGTCTTTGAGTAAACCCATTCTCTAACCCTGTGCAAAACTGCAATAGATACTGATTTACCAAGCTACTTGGGAAGACTGTCTTTAATTTGTTCTCAGGGCCCTAATGCTAATAAAAGACATCTGTTCATATCTGTTCATATTTCTCAAGGAAAACCAATGTATCATACACAGAGGCAACTATTTAAAGACACTCTGAGTATTTTAGCTTTTCCGAGAATGTCCACATGTTTGGGTCAGGGAGACAATGAAAACATGTGTCTCCACACCACAGAAACATTCATTGGATACCAGCTCTTGTCTTCAATAAGGTTCCTGTAGAGCTTGCCTATATGAGTTGAGGAAGAAAACAGAAAGAACTGTTCAAATGAGTGGTGCTACATTGATAGTGTTGGATTTCAATATTAAGTTCTTTTCATTGGAAATTAAGGATTGTTGGCTTTGTGTTCTAAAAATAGCCAGTAGAGCAATGATTACTTTATGTTTTATCCACTCGTTTTCCTCGCTGTACACTTGTAAAAAATGAAAAAGACTGAAAACTAAGCAATTTAGTCAATGAATATAACTTTTTCTACCATATTGAGATATTCTAAATTTAAATTGTATAATCGTTATTAAAAATCAATGACTAAGTATTTTGCGAAGACCCTCAAGTGATCTTCTGTACTCTATAAGCTGAAGAGAGAAAAAAAAACTGAAAGCATTGAAATGGATTCATTGTCTTTCCATTGATGACTGGTACTATCAGATAAAACAAAATAAAGCTTTTATTTGATTGTTTCATAAATTTATGTAAAATTGTGCCTTATTAAAGAGATTTACATGTATCTTAGGGAGGAATTCATTTTTCCTGAAATGAAGCCATCAGAAAATCGATATTTTAGAATTGCAAACAAACATATAATCTGGATATATGAGATATGACTCCCTACAGATAATATCATAAGGAACAAAATAAAAATATGAATATAAAATGTTTCCTATATGTTAAACAGATCCACTAGTCTCAGCATAAAGGTTTTGTATATAATTAGTCAATTCTAAAAATAACTATATAAGTTAGCAGAAATATAAGACAAGTCATATCGATTTTCTGTAGAACAGTCTAGATAAATTATGCAGTTTTCCACAAATCAAACCAATGGCAGAAATGCTATTTGGGAATTCATTTTAGACCAACTAATAGAAAATAAGACATACTTACAACCAGAACCCACCACAATTGTTGATATTAGGAGCGACAAAGAGGTGAAATGAGAACTTTTTTTTTATAGAGAACCATAGAGGAGTGTTCAGATAACTGGAAGAAGTTGTTTGAAGAAAGGTCTATATAGGGGACAGACTAGCAGAGGCTTTCTATATGACATAATGGCATTTGTGCCCCACATTGATACCAGGAACAAAAATAGGAAAGTTCAAGTATCAAGTCCCAGCCCTTTGTGATTATTTTTCAGCTGGCATTAACCATTGCTAAAGATACCAGACTGACGTTCTACAAGTGTGAATGAGGGCTAACAGGGATGTTCCCAGAACTGAAGCACTTAACAGATTGGTTTTCTGGGCTGCTTGCTTCAGATTATGGAATGGCATTCTATTTTAATGTGTTTTTACTAATGTCCACTTGAAAATCCATTATTTCAACATTTTCATGAAAGTGATAATTAGTCTAGGATCTTAAAGTCAAACTACTTTTTACTTCAATTATTACTGTCTAGTTGATAATGAAACAATTTAGTTACTTTTAAAACTCAAAATATTAAAGTAAGGTTCACAACTTTTCACTAAAATATTTATAATAATAATATTTCATTAAATTCAGTCATTGAAAATGCTTTATGAGATATTTTCCAAACTGGCATAAAATTCATTTGTACCTCTTCCTAAGTTAAATAGTTATTGTTATTCTCCCATTGCCCACAGAACATTCTAGGTGCAAAGTTACTTGCCAAAGAGTAAAAAAATGTAAACTTGGTTGAGTTTCACAGCAACATTAATGCCTTTTATGCCTATTGTCCAAACTGGTACAAGAGATATCAAAGACAGCATAACATTATGGGTTAACTGTATTTGGGTGTTTAGTAATTGCACTTGACATTTCTTCATCAATGAAGAGCCTTTCACTTCAGTGTTACTTCTTTGTAGATACCAGTTCATGTGTATTTAATATGATGATCTTTCTAAGAGGAACAAAGGATACTGCATAGAAGCTATGATGAATATTTCAATAATTTTACATATCTAAAGATTAAAATAATATTTTGCTTTAGCATCAACAATAAGATTTCATATACTTGTAAAATTATATTATGTATTATTCTACATTTAAAAATAGATGAAAGAAAACTAGACATTAAAACTCTAACTAACCCAATTAAAAAATGGGGTACCGAACTGAACAGAGAATTCTCAACAGAAGTAGTTCAAATGGCCAAAAGACACTTAAGGTAATGCTCAACCTCCTTAGTGATCAGGGAAATGCAAATCAAAACAACTCTGAGATACCATCTTACCTGTCAGAACAGCTAAAATAAAAAACATTAATGATAGCCTATGCTGGAAAGGATGTGGAGTAAGGGGAACACTCATCCATTGTTGGTGGGAATGCAAACTTGGGCAACCACTCTGGAAATCAGTGTGGAGGTTTCTCAGGAAACTGGGAGTCAACCTACCTCAGGACCCAGCAATTCCACTCTTGGGTATATTCCCAAGAGATGACCAATCACACTACAAAAGCATTTGTTCAACTATGTTCATAGCAGCACTATTTGTAATAGCCAGAATCTGGAAACAACCTAGGTGCCCCTCAATAGAAGAATGGATAAAGAAGGTGTGGGACATATACACTTTAGAATTCTACTCAGCGGTAAAAAACAATGGCATCTTGAATTTTGCATGTAAATGGATGGAAATAGAAAACACTATCCTGAGTGAGGTATCCCAGACCCAAAAAGATGAATATGGTATGTACTCACTCATAAGTGGATTCTAGCCATAAATAAAGGACATTGAGCCTATAATTCGTGATTCTAGAGAAGCTAAATAAGAAGGTGAACCCAAAGAAAAACATATAGTTATCCTCCTGGATATTAGAAGTGGACAAGATTGCGGAACAGGGGTTGGGAGCATGGGGGTGGGGATGGAGTGGGAAGAAGGGGAGATGGGGAGAGAGAAGGGAGAAGGGGAGGATGGGGAGAACTTGAGAGAATGGGATGGTTGGGATGAAGGAGCAGTGGATGAGGGAGCAAGGAAGTAGATATCTTAATTAAGGGAGCCATTTTAAGGTTGGCAAGAGACTTGACACTGGAGGGGTTCCCGGGTGTCCAAGGAGATGTCCCCAGCCTGTTTCTTGGGCAGCAGAGGAGAGGGTGCCTGAACTGTCCTTATCCTATAGCCACACTGATGAATATCTTGCAAATCACCATTTGGCGATGGATGGAAATAGAGACCCACATTGGAGTACTGGACTGAGCTTCCAAGGTCCATATGAAGAGCAGAAGGAGGGAGAACATGAGCAAGGAAGTCAGGACCACGAGGGGTGCGTCCACTCACTGAGACGGTGGGACCAATCTAATGGGAGATCACCAAGGCCAGTTGGACTGGAACTGATGGAGCAAATGATCAAACAGGACTCTCTCAATGTGGCTGACAGTGGAGGCTGACAGAGAAGCCAAGGACAATGACGCTGGGTTTTGATTCTACTGCAAAGACGGGCTTTGTGGGAGCCTAGTCTGTTTGGATGCTCACCTCTCTGGACCTGGGGGGAGCAAGGAGGACCTTGGACTTCCCATAGGGTAGGGAACCCTGACTGCTCCTTGGACTAGAGAGGGAGGGGGAGGGGTAGTGGGGGGAGGGAAGGGAAGTGGGAGGAGGGGAGGAGGTGGAAATTTTCAATAAAAAAGTAAATAAATTAATAAAAAGAAAATAGATGAAAGTCCTGTTTTGAGATGTTCACTTGTGATTTCAAAGGTAGCTATAATTTCTGTCCTTTATTTAACTTAGAAATAAGTGATAGTGTGCATTCATAAAGGAGGACAGTGGTGATTTGCCTAATCAATTTTAAATTAATTTCTGTGGAGGACTTTAAGATGTTTAGATATGAAGGGCTTTGTTTGAGTTTTGTTTTTTCATTGTTTCTTCAGTCAGACGTTGTGTGCATTTATTCACTGAAGAATATCATCATTGTGCTGCAAAATGAGGTCACAGTTTATTTCTAAGAATCTGGACCTTCCAGTTATCTGGCAGCTAAAAGAAGGCCACATAGAAACATTTGGAACAGCTTGCTTTACTTTGCATATATGTTTTTAAATAGACCTAAATATTTGTTTTAGTTTACTTTCTTTTCTAATATCTACATGTGATCTATTTAATTTGGATAGTAAATGTGGTCAACAATTACTCTCGTTTTTGCTGTTACTTCATAAACCATTTTTATTTTTTAAGAATATCAAAGCTAAAAGAATTTGGTCATTTCCCCTGACATACCTCCAAACAGGATATTTCTCAGTTCCAATTTATATGATCACATTGTGATATAATTTTCCTATTTGCTCCATAACAGATTCATGAGTATTTTCACACTTTATGTAAATTAGAGTAAGATTAAAAAATGTTTACTTGTTACTTTGAATTTTCCTAACGCCAGAAGATATGCAGGGTGAATAGTCTGATTTGCTCACAGGCAGAAGCTGACCAGAGATCTTATTGTTGCAAAGATCAGTGTTTACCTCTTTGATATAAGGGAATATATTTGAGCATTAAGGTCCAGGTGATACTCAAACATATCCCAATATCTTTCTAAATATATCTGACATCTGAATGGTTTAGATAAAATGTCAATAGATTTAAATAATTAACTAGGATTTAATGTTAGTATGATGGCATTTTCTTCCAAGTCAGTGTTTCTGTAACACTGCCATTAAAGAATTCTGAAAATACAGTGGATTTGAAATATAACAACAGAGGAAGAAAGTAAGAATTTATGCAAATGAACATTTAGATGAGTCCACACCCTGGGAATAATAAAATATCACTGTACCGTTGCAATATTGTCAAAGACAGATGGATAAATTTGAGTATTCACTGTTAAATTTTAAGAAATCATGGTCTGTTTGTGGTCATAGCATTTCATGAATGAATGCATTCCCAAAGATTGAGAGAACAACAGGACTATCCTCAGTTTGACATGAGCCCAAGAAACAGTGAGTTTTGATCTAGCCTGTACTACAGAGAGAAATCCTACCTCAAAAAGCAAAAACAAGAGCCAAAAAAATTAATCAGAACCTGTATTTTTTTTTGTACAGGCCTGTGATCCAACTCCTTAAGAGGCATAATGAGGACCCTAAGAGAGACATACATGGATCTAATCCACATGGGAAGTAGAAAAAGACAAGATCTCCTAAGTAAGTTGGGAGCATGGAGACAATGGGAGAAGGTAGAAGGGAAGAGGAAATGAAGGGAGGGGAGTAGAGAAAAATGTATAGCTCAATAAAATCAATAAAAATAAATAAACAAACAAACAAATAAATAAATAGATGCTGAGGTGTGGCAAACTCCCTGACCAGCAGGAAAGAACAGCCACCAGACAAGGATTCTTCTCAAATCACGCTTTATTGGAGCCTCTTGGTTGAAGGGAGAGCAGAAAGTAAGGGGCCCCCAGCTGTGAGCTGCAGCTGCTTATATAGGGAGTCTGCCTAGCAACCTTTGATACTTTAACTGCTTCTCTGGAGACCCACCAGCCAGAAAGAAAACAAACATCCTTGTCAATTACAGACCACAAGGAAGTTCCCCTGCCGGTCAGGCGGAGTGTGGGCAGCTAGATCGTAACAACTACTCACCCTGTTTTCTGGTGGAAGAACTGCAACCTTTATTATAGAAATGAATCGTGCCCCAACTGGCCGATGCACGCCTGCCGGTGCTCCTGGCCACGGGATTGGCTCTAAGCACATATGCGAGAGGCACGGTTCCACTGCATTGCCTAATATGGAGTTATTTATCAAGCGAGGTGGGGCCAAATGCCATCTTGTAATGGCAGCCACTCAAATCAGCTCCCAGCACTGAGGCAGATGGGCCATATGTTAAAGACTTCCTGATATATTGAGTGAGCCTAGGGGAGGCTTGGGTAACTGAGGTCTTGTTTCTGGAAACAGTCTGATATTCATGAACTAATGAGGATATAATGAATGTGTGGAACATTCATACCATGGAATATTATTCAGTTGTTAAGATAAATGAAATTTGCATGAAAATAGAGGGTACTGGGAAACAAACTCAAAAACATCTTGAGTGAGGTAACCCAGACTCAAAAAGACAATTAATGAATTCTTTATGTTAGAATTGCACATTTCAAGATATGTGAACGACAATCCATATAGCCTCAGGAAGGTACCAGGGGGAAGAGAGGCTCACCCAAAGAAGGGGAAATAGAATACAGTGTTATGGAGCAATAAAGGGGAAGATAGAACAGGGGAAATAAACGAAGAGGAGGATAGGAGATGAAAGCAAGAAGAGAATATGGGGAGGGACAACGAAAACTACAGGCTTTGAAAAAATTATAAAAAACTCCCACTGTAGAAGCTCCCTAAAAATATACATATATGATAGGAATTTAAATGGAGTCATCGTATAAAAGGTGAGACAATGCCCCAAGTAGACCTGGAATGTGGTTGATATGCCCATTGTCATCCCATTGAATAAAACCAAGTTTCCCTTTACCATAAGCTATCAATTACAAATAGCTTCCTGGTTAGGAGTGGAATTTCATCTCCACTTCTCTTTGTGAATGCTGGGGTTTTATCTGGTTGATGATGTGCAGGTCTTCTGTACAGCACATAGTATTTGTGAGTTCATATTGATTCAGCCATGCTATTTCTGGGAAATGGTGTTTCCTTGACATTGTCCATCAACTCTGCCTCTTGAAGTTTTTCAGCTTCCTCTTCATTACAGATCCCTAAGGATTTTGGGAAGACGTATAATAAAGACATGTCATTTAGGTCTCAGTTGTCCAAAGTCTCTTACTTTCTGCACATAGTCCAGTTTGGAGTCTCTGAACTAATCACCATCTACTACAAAATGAAGCTACTCTGAAGAGGGTTGAGTGACACACTAATCTTTTGGTATAAACTGTATAAATTTAGGAGTCATTCTATTCTCATGCTACTTTAGCAGAATAAAATTATGGTCTGGTGAGTCCTTCTGTATATGTGTTGCTTTTATTGGTTAATGAATAAAGAAGCTGCTTTTTGCCAATGGCTTAACAGAATATAGCCAGACTGGAAAAAATATAAAGAGAGAGTAGGTGGAGTCAGGGAAAAGCCATGTAGCAACCACCAGAAACAGACATGCCAGATCCTTGCCAGTCAGCCACAGCCATGTGGCAATGCACAGATTAATAGAATTGGATTAATTTAAAATATAAAAGCTTGCTAGGAATACATTAGAGTCATTGGCCAAACAGTATTGAAAATAACGGTTTCTGAGTGATTATTTTGGGCTGGGAATGAACAAGCAGCCTCCCTAACAACATTGGGCCCATAATCTGTCTTGTCTCAGGTTTTTGGCTTCATTAACAGTGTCAGGTATAGGTTTCATATCAAAGAATGAGTCATAAATCAAATATTTCAAAGTGACTGATTACTCTGTAACATCTACGTTTTTCTGGGTATGTGGTGTGGGAAGGTCATTATTGTAGCTCAGAGGGCTTATAGCTGGGTAAGAATGATGACCGATTTTCACCTCTGGTAGGTAGGGGTATCTAGGCAACCCTTTTGACCAGTAATTGAAAAAAAAATGAAACCCATTCCTAGTACTGAGGTTTTATTTGGTAAAATAAATTGTCTAATTGGGTGTTGTCTCCATATTACATGGTAACTCCATATCAAGTTCCTTTCATATATTGATATATAGTTAGGAGATTCTACAGTAGTATGTTTTTATATGAATATTCAAAAAGCTTTACTTTTATCCCTTTTGTACTTCCTCCTCTCCCATGCCTTCACTTTCTCCCTTATTTAATATTTCTATCAAGATTTTCCTTTTATCCCTTTATTATATTTGTCCTTCCTCGAAAGTTCCTATTGTCAACCTTCAGCCTTTTACTACCTAACCTTTATGAATGTTCTGAATTAAACACATATCTGAGGCTTTAAAGCTAGCATCGACATACATGAGTACACACGTACTGTTTGTATTTCTGGATTAGGCTTAACTTATTGAGGATGATGTTTCTTCTGCCAACCATTTACCTGAAAATTTCATTTTTCTAAACAGCTGAATAATATTCTATAGTAAATGTACCCCATTTTTATCATCCACTAATCAATTGATGGACATCTAGGCAGTTTCCACTTTCTGGATATTATGAGCAGAGCAGCAGTGAAATGGATGAGCAAATATCTCTGTAGTAAGATGTAGATTATTTGGGGTATCTTCCCGGAAGAGGTGGATATAATTTTTGAATATTTTAGAAATCTCCACACTGATTTTCATAGCAGTTTTTGTTTGTCCTCCCACCAGCAATAAACATTTACATTTTCTCCACATCCTCCCCAGCATGCGCTGTCATTTGTTGTATTGATTTTGGCCATTTTCTCTGTGGTAAGATGAAATTTTGAGATAGGTTTGATTTGCACTTCCCTGATGGCTCAAGATGCTGACCATTTTTAAGTTTCTCAGTAGTATCATTTTTGGAGAATTTTCTGTTTAGTTCTTTACTTAAAATTTATGGCATTATTTTTTTTGTTGTTGCTCATTTTTAAAGTTATTTATATATTCTAGATGCTGACTTTTTTCTATTTTGTATCTTTGCCACAGTGATTTTTGTCATTGGCTCCACTGAAGATTTTAAATTTATGAGGCCCCATATATCAATTGGTGGTCTTAGTGTCTGTGCCCAATTGGTGTCCTGATAAGAAAATATTTGTATGTACCAATGAGTTCCAGCCTAGTCCCAATTTTTGCTTCTATGACATTCAGGGCATCTGGACTCATTTTTAGGTTCTCCATCCATTTTGTACAGAGTGATGGATATATGTCTATTTGCATTCTTCAACATATAGCCATTTGGTTTTAGTTGAAGATATTGCCTTTTATCCTGTGCACATTTTTGACTTCTTAGTAAAGAACCAGGTATTTGTAAATGTGTGGTTATGTTTATGTTTTCGAATACAATTTCACCTGTCAACATGTCTGTTTTATGCAAATACTGCGCTGTTTTTTTTATTTCACTTCTGTAGTACAACCTGAAATCTGTGTGGAGATAACACCAGCAGTTATGTTATTGTTAAAGATTATTTAACTATCCTGGGGTGTGTGTGTATGTGTGTGTGTGTGTATTTTATTCATTAATTGCTTAGTGTGTGATAATGCCACCATGATTGTGTAAAAGGCAATACTATGAACATAATTTAATCACATCTTATTCTTTCTAGTCAAGCTTTTTGAAATCACATTTCTGGGCTCATACCTTGCTTTGAATTTCAGGAATAAGAGGCCCATTTTTAAATACTGAATTTGGAAAAAGTCTGAGTTACTTTGTAGTCAGATATGTAGATCCTTTCATAAGTTGGAGGATGATTATCCTTGGAAATACAATTTTTATAATTATGTGATCACAATTAGCCTATGCCCCAATATTGTTTTTGTTTTTTTACCTTGGCCTCTAGAGCTGTGAATGTTTCTAAATTTTAAGATAATTCATCATGTCAGGTGGTCGTGTTGCATACTTTTAATCCCTGCACTGGGAAGGCAGAGGCAGGTGGATCTCTGTAAATCTGAAACCAGTTTGATCTACAGAGTGAGTTACAGAACAGACTGCAAAGTTACATACAGAAACCTTGTCTCAACACCCCCCTCCCAAGCAAAACAAAACAAAACCAATAACAAAAAGGTAATTCATCACATGGACAGGTTAAAGTGTAATAAATATACTCTATTCTTCAACACTGAAGCACATTTTTGGACAATACTTATAATACATCTTTCCACAGATGTAATTCTAGTAACGAAGAGTTAAATTATTTAACTTATTCCATATGGGTTATTCTATAACATCAAATTAAGACCTAAAATCAAGTTGGGTGTTCAATAAATTAGTAATAATTCAACAAAATTTGTGTCACTCAAACTTTTCTTATAACTTTTTCTGGAGAAAAATTCTAGGATAAAATTAGAAAGTAAAGAAATAGCCAGTGCAGTTCAGTTGTATAATCACTTCAGCCATGAAGATCAGCTGAAATGTCATTTTCCATCTTCTTACTTGCAGAGTTTCCCTCAGCTTCTTTACTTCTAGTTTCCATATCTGTCTGTACTCCACTTATAAAATAGACTAAGCCCTTATTTGCTGGCAATTACATGGGAGACATTTTACACATAATTTTTACTTTTATAAAATTGAATTGCTTTTATTAAAAAACTATAGTATAAAAAAGTTTATGTTTTTCTCTTAAGACTTTTAACCCATTTCTAATAATTACCCTTTTAGAGTAATAAAATGAATTATAGAGATAAAAGTGAAAAGAATGAATAATAAGATTTTTATAATTATTAAAATATTTTCATGAATACTACAATACATAGTTGATTCTTCTATACTCAAACAAACAGCTTTGAGCTCTCTTAAAACTGGTAAAATGCACTGTTTAAATTCTTAGTCAGTTGTGTGACACATCAGAAAAGGTGTTTCTCTTAAATTTTCCTGAGTGGAGATTTAGTCTTTTTAAAAATAATGCCTGTGTGTATATCATGGAATAAGAAAAACTTAAAACAAACAAATTAACAAACAAACAAGCTACACAGTTCTTCCCTGCAATGTTTGTCTCTCTTGTAGACTGCTTTGCAAACACCACAGCCTATAACACACATACACACACACCACTGACTCTCCTGGATCAGCAGCTGCTGTATTAAGCGCCTCACTCTCCCCAATCTCCTAGATATGTAGATGCTGCACTACTCTTACCCCTCTCTCCTGGATTAGCAGATGCTGCACCAATGTTGTCTCTGCTTACAAACTGACTCCAAGACCAAATGGAGCAAAGCTGCTTTTGAATAATCCCTGTTTCACATTCGCACATACAAATATTTAATATCCTCTTCTATTTCTGGAAGTTGCATCAAGTTATTGCGAACCTCTCTATACAGAAGTCCACATTTTTCACATTCAAGACAATCTTATTGAAGTCCTAATATGAACTTAAATCAGAACTGAATTTTTCTTATCCAGCCAATGCTTTTGCTTTTAAATTATGCTTTACTAAACAAAATTTATAATTACTCTAGAAAGTTTGAGATTGGAAAATAGTTTTCTTCTTTTTTATTCTTTAAAATAACCCATAATCCTATTGCAAGGGCATATTTTATTTAATTCTAAGTTTCTGAGACAATTTATGTAAGGTCATAGAAAGTGATCAAAGTACTGCTTGAAACATAGTAATCCATCATTTAAATATAATTTTAGCAAGCTAATATTCTTTTAAAAGTGTATTCCAACTATGGGACAGAAGAGACGACTCAGCAGTTAAAAACATGTACTGCTTTTGCAGAGGACCTGAGTTCTACTTCCAGAACCAACACTGAGCAAGCACACAAATACCTGGAACCTCAGCTTCAGAGGGATGAGATGCCTCTGGCCAATACTGGTATCTGCACTAATGTGCACATATTAACGCGTGTGCAAGCACACACACACACATACACACACAATTTAAAAATAATAAATCTTTTAAATGTGTTATGGTTTTTAAGTTAAATTTTGAAATCCTTTAACATGCTTTGAAATTCTAACTGATCATGGCTGATTGACAGAAAATAGTATTATCCTGCTAAGTGAGTCTTCTATATATTCTCATTATGTAGACACAGCATTCATCTTGGGGGAATAGATTTCATGAAGCTTAAAAGATAAGTCTGCATTGCAGACTTCATGACTTAGGAAACGCATGATATCTCCAAGGAAACAAAGATTACACAAACAGTACAAAATGCCATCCTTTATTAGCTTTTAGACTTGATAAAAATATAACTATATTTTTTTTCCTGAAGTACCCCTCTAATACTAAAAAGTATCTTCAGAGATTCATTACATTTTCTTACTCAAGCTGCTCTCCAAATGTCATCGCTGATCCTTCTCATATGGTCTTAATTACATAATAGAATAATTATCTCTGAAATGAATTCCATGGATATGTTGAATTATTCTTTGAAGTCTCACCTAGAAACAAGGTGCAGAGAGATCAAGAACAGTCAGTGATGACTGACATCGTGATCTCTAAGTATCCAATATTTTATTGTTTCACATGCCAGAGTAAACTGACTGATGGGAAGAAGAAAAAGGAGCAGGTTCCCACAGAGAGATCCTGCCTCATGCATCAAAGTGGGGCTTTTCTTGAGGAACAACACCTCTGGGCCCCACACTCACACATAAAGACATGTGTATTGTACACATGGTTATACATTAAAATATTAAAATAATAGTCTTCTCAATTTATTTTCTCTATAGCTTAGCAATGCAGGGCATCAAACCTAGGGCCTAAATCATGGCTAAGCAAATGTTTTATCACTCAACTACATCCCTTTCTTGAAACAGCAAGATATGTTGTAGGAGAAAATACCTTGGTGGTAAAAACTCCTCTGTGTAAGTAATTCTTGCTGTGAACTAAAAACAAACATAAATTAATGGGGAAAGTGTGGGTTTTAAGTTTTCTATTGTGTTTTTTCCCCACATGTTGAGAAAGCCACACATTATACTGCTACTAGGAGAGATTTAGTGAAATGAAGTATATTGATGATACAGAAAAAATATATAAATTATACTAAGCAAACTTTATGATCCAGCTGAGTGTATAATAATCTTATTTCCAGTGCAAAATTGTTCCTAATCTGATGATCCTATCATAGCTGGTGCTAACTGCTACTCATCGAGGTTGTACTGAGGGCCAGGACACAGACATTCCAATGATGATAACCTAGGTGCTTGTTTCAGAAGAAAGAGCACTACTAGATTGAATGTTGTATTTTTAATTGGAGATTCTACAAGATAAATAATTAATTAAGTAAATATATATTTAGAAAATCTACGGTTACAGTTAAAGATCTTGTAAAGATCATAAACATATCACACATCTCATTAATATGCTTTCACATATTTTGAAACAGGATATTTGTGAATGACCAAAGAAATTAAAGCAAAGGAAAAAATGGAAACGTAAATAATGGAGATAATCACTTATTTAATTGTAATATGTTCAAAAGTAATATAACTGATATTTCCTGTGGGTATATCCTGTATAAATCATGTTTACCAGTGAGTTCTCCACTACCTCTGATGGGTCCTGTTCACAATCAGGAAATATGATTAAGTGCTCTCCTGATGTTCAGAAACTTCCAGAGCCACAAGACCTGGACACAGCTTGCAATATGTGAAGAAGATTAAGTAAAAGTTACCCTATTTGCTGTGTGTCAAAGGATTAATTAATCAGCTGTTAAAAAAAAAGACATCATGATATTTGCAAGCAAATGGATGGAGCTAGAAGAAAGCATCCTGAGTGAGGCAACCAAAGAGAAACATGGTATGTACTCACTCATAACTGGATATTAGCTATAAATCTAAAGATAACTGGACTACAAAATACAGGTTCAGAGTAGCTAAGTAACAATGACTACTCTAAGAACAATGCATGGATTGCCCTGAGAATAAAATTAGATGAGATCTTCTTGGTAAGTGGGAGCTGGGGGAGGTAGAGAGGGGCGCGGTAAAGGAGAGCTGATGGTCAGTTGCAGAAGGGATGGAGTTGGAAAGCAATGAAAGAGATATCTTGGTATTAAGAGCCGTTATGGGGTTAGGAAGAAATCTAGAGCTATGAAAATTTCCAGGAATTCACAAGGATGACTCCAGTTAAGACTCATAACAATAGTGGAAAGGTCCCTGAACTGCCCTTCCTCTGTAATCAGATTGATGAATACCCCAAGTGTCACCATAGAGCCCTCATCCAGTAATTGTTGGAACCAGATGGAGAGATCCACAACCAAGCACCAGGCCGAGCTCTGGGAACCCAGTTATAGAGGGGGAATAGAGAATACATGAGCAAGGGAGGTAAGATCATGAAGGGGAAATCTACAGAGACAGCTGATCCAAACTCGTGGAAATTCATGAACTCTAGACAGACAGATGTGGAGCCTACAAGGGACCGAACTAGGCCCTCTGCATTTGGGAGACAATTGTGTAATTTGGATTATCTGAGGGGCCCCTGGAATTATGACCAGGATCTATCCCTGGTGCATGAGCTAGCTTGTTGGAGTCCATTCCCTACAGTGGGATAACGTGCTCAGTCTTAAAGCAGGAGAGAGGGACTCAGTCTTCCCTCAACTTAATAGGCCAGACTTTGTGGACTCCCTATGGGAGCCCTTACTGTTCAGGAGGAGTGAATGGGGGATGAGAGGAGGAGTAAAAGGGAGAACTGAGGTTGGTATGTAAAATGAAATAATTTTTAAAAATTATTTACAAAAAGAGCCCCCTTACATTAAGGATACCAACACAGAGCATGAATCAGAGCAAATCTGTTTAACCTCTCTGTTAATTGGGTTAGAGATCCCCTAAACAAAGGATGAATGTTTTCATAAATGATGACCAACACTAAAATTAAAAATGAAAGCATAAATCTAACAAGGAACTGTCTAAAACTCAAGTTTCCTATTCATTTGTGGATCAGGACTCACAAGACAAAAAGTGGGAGGTTATTTTACAATGACAATGGTAATTAATGATAATGATATTTTATTTCATGACTTCCCCTAGGTCACAGACCAATGTAGTAGCATTTCAATTGTATTTTAATAAATAAAAACTGCCTGAAGATTTGAGAGTAAGACAGTCCCACTGGTCATCCTTACAGAACAGGTTATGGTAATGTACACTTTTACTCCCAGTAACCACAATGACATGTAATGCTCCTTTAATCCCAGTAGTCACACTAGTTGCCAAAGAAACAAGGTGGTACCTGCATTTAACCATGGCAGTGCATGCCTTTAATCCCAGCCCCAGGGAGGATTATAAAACGGGAGGAAACAGCTCTCAACACACAGTCCCATCCTGAGATTATGGGAGGCAGGATTGCCACTTCAGACTGAGGTTCAGGTAAATGCCAGTGGCTGGCTGTTTTGCTCTTTGTATCTTCAGGTTGAACCACAGTTTCTGACCTGAGTTTTCACTTAATCATGATTCACAACAAAATCAAAATTCCATAGCATTTTGTTCTGCTTCATCTTGAATTAATTTGGAAAATGTGAAATCACTTTTTCTCAAAGATAATTGTCAGTGAACTATATCATGCTAAAAAATAAGTTCAGAAAACTGATTAATTTCTCAATAAAATGTCTTATATAGCTAAAGCCAATATTAAGTTTCATAAAAATAACTTTATAACTACTGGTACAAGCTAATCAAGAAACTATCACAGGAAAAAGCCAAGTAAGGTGATTTATTTTTAGGAAGAGTGGCCTGATATTTTATTTCTTGGTTAGGCTTTGAAGTTATTTTTCTTCAATAAATGCATTTCAGATAAGATTCTAATGAATTGTAAACATTACTCAATTTATTTCACCAAAGTACATTTTAACATTAAGAAGCATTAATTTTCCTAGGCTCTCTCTAGCACCTAGAAACTTTAACAGAACTGATTACCTGAAGAACAGCTTACCTCCTAGTCTTCCATCTTGCTATCTCTAAAGGTTTTTCTACTCACAGTTTATGTTTAAGGCCTCCTCATGTTACCCCCAGCTCCCTTCGCCTGTGTGATCAACTGAATGCTTATTGATTCTTCTCAGAGGACTCATTCTCTGATCCTCATCTTGGCACACCCTGTGGTTATATTCACTTGATTACTCCTATGCAATCAAGCTGCTATGTACATTCTTCATATTTCCTTATGTATTCACGCATCTTTCATGGGACCATTTTTCCTTTGTGTGTCTTTTCTGTGCCAAAACTGATAAAACAGATACAAATCTGCATCTGCTCTCTCTGCCTGCTCCAGACAGTCTCCTTCCTTTTGCACAATGGTGCACAATGCAGTCTTATCTGGAAATTTTCTTGCCAGTATTATATATAGATACCTAGGTGCTTACACACGTCAGCAGCTCCCTACCAACCAGATGTCATTGCCACTTATTTCATACCTTGGATCGTAAGCAATAACCAATAACTGTTACCCCACTGTGTATTGTGAGGGACATGGTCACTAAGAATTTGTTATTGCCTGAAATTGTTTCACATCTCAAATTCTAAGGTCACAATGCTGCGCTTTCTATTCCCACCTGCTGTCCCTTTGTTGAGTTCACATTCTTCTCTCCCCCTTTTCATTCTCTTTATTCCTTGATGGAGCTCTTGATTCTCTACCCACCTTTAGTTCTATCATTCTTTGTAAGGGTTTAGTTCTCTGCACCCATACTCTTGTGAAACTCTCAGAAGTTGTGCAAAGTATTCCAAAATCTTCACCAAATTTTACCTTCTACTATCTAATTTACATTTAGAAAAATGTATTTAGCAGGAGGAGCTGTAAGGGAAACTTCAATTTTGCTTTTAACTTTCTGAAACAGCTGAGGGTCAGTAAACTCCTTTTCACATCATACCAGAGGGTAAGTTCTTTTGCTGGCTCGATTAAAGCACTGGCCTCAATATGACAACCAATTCCTGCATTTCTTAAATCTGAACTTAGCAAATATCTTCTGTTTATAGAGAGTTATAAAATGTTTTTCTTCTTTACATATATTCCTCCTCCAAAAAGAAATGAAGGATAAAGAAAATTACAGATCATAGATATTGGCTATCACCTTTTCTTTCTATACTCAGAACTGAGAGCTTGAATCAGCCAATGTTCTTTGTAACCAAATCTTAACTTGAATTCATCACTCCAGTCACTGCTTCTAACTAGTTGTCACCATCCATAAAGTTTACACATCAAATAATTTTTACTTACTTTTACTTACTGAATAATAATAATAATAATAATAACTTTACTTACTGAATCTTCAGCAGTGTTGTTCTCTTCAGCTCTCATATTACTTTTTCATACCTCACTTTCTCTTTTTCTGGTCTTTTCTCATAAAAAGGGATGGGAGTTGATATCACTCACACACACACACACACACACACACACAGCTTTTCGGGTTTCTCCAGAGGGAAAAAAACTTACTAGATAGAAAGGAGAGAAGAGGAGACAGGCCAATATAAACTCTGAAGGGATGACTGCTGTTGTCTGGATTCATGAATCTTTCCATTATCCCTGGGAAATTCAGAAGGATGTATGCAGACTTTATCCCAGTAACATGCTCATTTTATGCATTTCTTATTACTTTCTTAACTTCTTCTTTCCTTGCTCACCAAGTAAAAGGCAAATATAACCATGAGTTTTAGATGGATCTGACACACAGGGTCAGAGTTTCAGTCCTGCCATGAAGTATAATGCCTACTGGGATGAATATTAAGTATTTGTTAATTTAAGAACAAATACTGGAAGATGAAAACAGTTTTAGTCTAGAATAAACTTGGTTAATAAATAGACAGCACACTATCAAAGTTTACTTGTAAAATTGCTCAGAACAGTTTGTCACATGGGCTGCAGCTATGCTGAAACTTGGTTTCCTCAGGCAATGGCTCTATCATAGCTGATAAAGGAAGCTTTATCTAAATCTCTATCCTTCTATCGGACTCAAGATTCAAAAGCTGAAATGAAATAGATCAAGAGCCATACCAACACAAAGTATTCATCTCTATATCATATCTTCCTTACTTTTTTATTGAAATTGACTATGACCATTAATCACTTACAATCAACCCCCTTTAAATGAAAAAAAATTATAAATACTCTTCAGGAATTTGGGTGCAGTTTTTTAGACTACTTCCTGCTGATTGGGAGCTCTGTTGATCAGGTCTTTCGAGGGGTATCCTTTGTGGTTAGTTCATCTCAGTCACCTGTCCTGAAACTGTTGTGGATGTTGGACCACCTAGGCCATTACTTCAGAGGGTCTTGTTTAATCAAGCCATATTAGCCTGAAAGGAATCCACAGGTTCTTATCTTCTGTGAAAACAAAAGTGGAACCTCTTATCCAAAGCAACATATCCTTAGACTCAAATTTTGAAGCCAAGATACCTTTAAAATGTACATGTTGGTTTAGCCCCCATAATCAAATGTCTCTTTGCAATCAAAAAATTCAAAGAAAACACAATAGTATACATAATCCAGACTCTATGTGTATTTTCCATCTTTATGTGGCTTTTATTTATTATTTTTACTACTTTAATTTTTTGTACCCTTTCATACTACTTTTACTGTCTCTTTATAATTTTTTTGTTTTTTTAAGCTGTCTATATTCTTTTTCTTCTCTTTCCCAAGCCTATTTTTTATCCAACATTGTGACCCATTCAGAGGTCTTTTTTATCTAAATCTGTCTTTATTGCTTATAATAGTCCTTTTCTGACAAGAAATATTTTAAAATGGTAAGCAGTGTGGTTGCAGCAGCTCTGGATGCTGGCTCTGCCTGTCTCAGCTTTTCAATATCGTGAAAGTAGTGGAGGTATCTTTGTCACCAACTCTGGGACTATCCCATAGGAGCTGTGCTCACCACCTCAACTCAGGGAAGGAGCTTGAAGCACATAAAAACTTTTTATCTGAGTAAAAGATAAATCAGCCATGCAGCACACTGCACAGCCTGGAAATACCTCCGTGTATGGTGGTGGGAATCTGCCATGATCTCCAGTCTGTGCATGCCTAGCAGACCCAATCTGGTTGGCTGCTCGGGCTGAGAGTGCTGAGCTGCCAGCGTGCTCTCAGCTACTTTCCTCCTTACCCTGGGTGGATGTATAAGAACCTGGACCGGAAGTGATTGGCAAACCATACATGTCAGTCACAGTTATTTGGGTACCATTTGTAGGCAGAAGCTGCTCTTTGTTTCCCAGCTAATCAGACCCAAATAATCACACAGAACTGTATAATTTATAACTGTTTGGCCTATTAGCTCAGGCTTCTTATTAACTAACTCTTACATCTTAAATTAACCCATTTCTATTAATCTGTGTATCACCATGAGGCTTTGGACTACTGGTAAAGATTCTGGGGCGCCTGTCTCCTCAGCAGCTACAATGGCATCTTCCTGAATCTGCTTACTACCTCTCTTTATCTCTGTTCAGATTTCCCACCTGGCTTTATTCTGCCCTGCCATAGGACGAAGCAGCTTTATTCATCAATCAATAAAGCAACACATATACAGAAGGACATTCCACATTACTAGAAGTTCTTGTAATACAGTGTCTTGTTGTGTCCCATTTTTATTTCTGATTTTGTTAATTTGGATGTTCTCTCTCTGCCTTTTGATTAGTTTGTATAAGGGTGTGTCTATCTTGTTGATTTTCTGGAAGAATCAACTCTTTGTTTCACTGATTCTTCGTAATGTTCTCTTTGTTTCTGTTTTATTGATTTCAGCCTTCAATTTGATTGTTTCCTGCCATCTATGCCTGTTGTGTGTGTTTTCTTCTTTATGTTTTAGAGTTTTTATGTGTATAATTAAATAGATACTATGGGATTTCTCCAAATTCTTCCTGAAGGCACTTAGTCCTACTAACTTTTCCTCTTAGCTCTGCTTTTACTGTGTCCCACAAGTTTGGGTATGTTGTGCTTTAATTTTAATTAAATTATAGGAGGTCTTTAATTTCTTTCTTAACACAGTGAGATTTAGATTAGAGTTGTTTAATGCAGGGGTTTAGTGGGCACTGAATGGCATCTTACCTGAAGTCCCTAGGACTAGCCTGGCTTCCAGTATAATAGAGCTCCTGGAGTTGTAGGCCTTAGTGTGGATCCCTGGGGAGAGGATGCAGTCTGGAGTTTGGGCAGGTTTTAAGGAGTATTATGAGGTGTGGGCAATGCCTTACCTGGGGTTCCTAGGACCAGCCTGACTGACAGGAAAACTGCTGGGGCTAGCATTCCTAGATCCAACCTATGCTCAGGTAAAGCCAAAATCTACTTCTGAAGTTGTAGGCTAGGATATGGATACCAGAGGACAGTGTGCAGTCTTGGGTTGTTAGGCAAGCTTAAAGGGGTTTATTGGTTGGTGGGTGGTATCTTACTTGAGGTTCTCAGCAACCTGGTCTTCAACAAAACTTCTGGAGCTATTGGCAATTAGCTTTCTTTTATTTTTGGAGCTTGAGCTAAAGTCTTGGTAATAAGTGAAACTAAAAATGTATCATTGATGTAAAAGAAAATATATTTTTTCCTTGTCAACTGACATCATGGAAATAATCAAGTTTCAAGTTCCTTTGTGAAATGTGAAGCCAAGCACTCAGTTCTGACCCTATGTTTGAAAAATATCTTTAGAAAAGTTAGGAAAGCTCACAAAAATATTTTACATGTTAATTATGGTCCAATTATCAGAATAAGATACTATTTATACCCAGTAAATGTGTATGGCTTTCATTTTCGAGTTTGCTATGTTTTGCTTGTAATTATTTTTCTTCAAACTATTTTTCTATTTACCTAAAATAGCAATGTTTCTTGCTGTATAATCTTTTACTTTGAATACAAACCAAACCTACAAGCATAAGTTAGTAATAGAACACATTTAATATGCAGTTAGTAAGAAATATTTAGTCAAAAACAAGGTTACAACCTCTTTAATGATAGATATTAGCAAAATACCATGAAAATGAACACTGAAATTTATACTTTAGACTGAGTCACAATATTTAACTGAATTTGAAATGCTTCTGCATGAGCTTATCATCTGCTAAATGTGTTTGCATTTTTCTTCAAAGGTGGTGGTAAGGTTTTGAAATATTACTGGGTTTGATTAAAATATTTTTTCAATTTTATTTTTATGAGTTTCATTGAATTTTAGCTGCAAAGAAATTTAATGCTCTTGAGATCTTATAGATGAATATTAAATAGTCAGGGTGTTTAGATCATGGTATTTGTTATATAATTATACCATTTGTTAAATGAGCCAAGACTTATCATTTATAACGTGAACATAAGTTAATACAATAAATTATATTAAAACCCTGTAGAGTTTATAGAGGAGTATAAGAATTACATTTTAGAATAGTTCTCTTTCAGAAAGTTGAAGTCTCAATCCACTTTTTATTTTTTAAAATCAATTAGTATGTTATTGAAGTTCCAGAAAAAAAAATGGTCACTGCAGATATTTTAAACTCAGAATTTCTAGCAGCCAATGAAGCTCCATATAATCATTAGGTTTCTTCACTGAGGGCTGGTAGGAGGACTTCCTGATGATAGTGGATAGACTTTAATTTTGTTTAGTCAAACCAATCCTTATTCCTGGTCATATTAATTAAAAAAAAAACCTACAAAGCAGATGCAAACAAGAACATTCCACCTTAGTTTAATCAAGGAAAAGAGCAGACAACTATCTATTTGGTGATGTCTGACTGGTCTAGTCATAGAACCGATCCAGAAATATTTATTTATTTATTTATTTATTTATTTATTGCTTTATAACTATTACCATTCAAAATTTCCACTTCCTCTCCTTCATTGTCCAGGATTCTAGCTGGGGACATCCACGTGGACACCTGGGAACCTCTCTAAAGTCAAGCCTCTTGCCAACCCCAAAATGACTCCCTTAATTAAAATATCTTCTTTCCTGCTCCCATATTCATCCTTCCTCCATCTTAACCTTCCTACTCCCCTAAGCTCTCCTCAACCCTAGAAATATTTTTTAAATGACTCTATGACAACAGAAGTAACTTAATGGGACACAAGAAAACATTGACATACCTTACAAAGTTCTGCTGAAAGCTAAAAAAAATAATAATAAATTAACTGATAGTACATGATACCATAAAAATTGCATATGATACAAAGAAAGGAAATATGAATAAAGATTTTAAAAATAGTGTATACTTTCTGTATAATATTTTATATATCAGGAAACAGTAACAATAAAATACAAATGACACCTAATAATACTCAAAAGCTTTGATACAGTAAAGAAAACTGTCAGTTGTGTGAAGAATCATCCCAAAGAATGGGGAAAATATTTTCTTGTTACATATGTGAAAGAATACACAGAAAAAAAACTGAACAAGAATAGTCCAAGCAGTAAACGGCATAATGAATGAAACAGAATTGTCAAAAATACATAAATGGCTGGCATTTCCTTAAGTGTTACACATCACTGGGCATTATGGAAATTCTACCTCACCTCACTCATAATGTCCACCACCTAGAAAATCAATGACAACAGTGCTGCTGAAGATGGAGGGAAGAGTAACCTGGGTTTACTGTCGATGGAAGTATAACTCCTTACAGTCATTATGGAAACCTAGTCAATAGGTTCCACAAAAAACTAAGCATAAAACAACCATATGACCCAGATACACTATTTTTGGGTGTACTGAAAGGACTTTACATTCTATACAGAAATGCAAATATGTTTTTTTGCTTTTATTAAATATACACAATTGTTTTTTACCTCTAATAAAAATGAAATTGTGAAATCCTAAATAAGATATTGTAGGCTATCTAGACATCATATAAATATATGTACATATGTATATGTATATCTATATGTATATATGCACACACATGTGAGGCAACCAAAGCTCATTAAGACAAATATTGTGTTATCTCTCAAATGTGGATCATAATTTTATATGTACTATGGGAGTAGACTGGTTAATGTAGCACATGTGAAATGAGCACATAATAAAAGTAGTGGATGCAGGACAGGTGCAAATGGAGATGATGGGCAGGAAGATTGAAGGAAATGAATATGGAGATAAAGTACCCAAAACTGAGTACAAGAAAATGCTGTAGAGAAAACTACTATTTTTTCAGTTAATTAAAACTTGAAATAAGTGAACTTGGGAAGATGGTTTGATCAATAAAGTGCTCCACAAACTGTTAAAGCATATTAAGAAAGAATTAAACACAAATGATTAATTATAAACAAATTGTTTTTTGTTTTTTTGTAGAAAAGTGTGTTATTGTAATGAACATCAATAATGACACTTGATAAATGAATAGATTGGGACTGGATCCCAACTAAACACAATGATTTGTAGAAGCCAGCAAATATACCCTAAATTTACCAACCACACATCCCAACCCATTAATGAATCTTTTATTTTTCAAGGATAAATGGAACTTCTAGAATACTCAGACAAAAGATGTCTGTATCAAAGCACACCTATTTCCATGAATGATGAACTACCTGTCATCTCTGCAGGATCTCATCCCATTCCACCTGGGAGTTTTTATTTCAGTCTGTAGACTTCTCTGTACCAGAAGTTAATGAATGTATTAATTTCCCCATAGATATTAAGGACTTTCCTTTTAGAAAGATGACCTTCTTGTAGTCATCTATGGGAGGCAGGTAGCATTAGTTCGAAGCATTTCTTCCCGAATACAACAACACCAATATATTGTTGTGCCATATTGTTTGTTTTTATATGAATATTTTAAGGTTTTAATACTAAACTGTAGCTCTAAATGTCAACCATAGGTTTTAATGTCAGAATTACCATTTCTATTTTAGTAGTACATAGCAAAATTTTATCATTTTTTGCTCTTCAACTTCCATCTCTTTAAATTTATATCTATATTCATTTTTTTCTGTTTTAACAATTCTAAATTCATTTATGTGAATCTTGTGCAAAGTATATACGTAAGATGCAAAGGCCTCTGGTGAATAATTAGTTCTTGTGAGAATAGTCATTAGATTTACAGTGTAGAAATGCCTATGATTATCCCTGTATGCAAATGATCACATCTAGTAATGGCTAATCATCAGGCATTAAACTGTTGTGGAATATCACTCTAACTAGGTAAAGATGTGTTACATTTATTTATGCTCTGCAATATTACTTTAACTGTATTAATGTTTGTTACATTTGTTTCTGCTGTCTTAACTAACAATGGAAAAATGTGTTACATTTGTTTCTCCTTGCCTGCCTAAGCCACCCCATTGATCTAATATAGGATGAACAGTCATGGCTAAGCAGGAGAGGGATAGGAGGGGATGGTGGGCAGAGAGAATAAACAGAAGAATAACTAGGAAGTGAAGGAAGAAGGAGGAGGAGAAAATGACGAAAAGAGAGGGACATGCCTGAGGCCAGAAGTCAGGTAGCTCCCAGCCAGTAAGATACGGGAAACAGTAAAAGTAAGATACACTGAAGGAAAGAAAGATAAAAAGCTCCCAAGGCAAAAGGAAGGCAAAGAGAAACAAGTTAAATTATAAGAACTAATGGTACAAGCATAATCAGAGGACCCACATAACTAATAAGAAGTCTCTGCTCTGGTTGGTAGCCCCAAAGAAAAGTCTGGTACATTAAACTGAATAACAATTTAAAAGTAGAAATGTAATTCCAATTTCAATAAAGTCTACAGCTGAGTGTTCTGGGTTACACAAATTTGTCAGAGTCTCAAGCATTCTCCTGTCACTAATGTGTCTACTTGAACACGGCATAAGATGTTTAGGCCCAGGAAACAGGAGAGAGAAAAAGAGGAAAGACTATGCTCAACATTGGACATAGATGGTTCAGCAGTGCACAGACAGTGACCCAGTAATTTGGAGTCACATCTTATCCATATTTATTCTCCTTCCTTTCTTCCCTGTCTTTCTTCCTCTTTGTATTTCTAGAACAGTGATTACCAATGTCGAAACTCTCTTCTTATCTTTACTGAAACAATGACCTGAAAATTAATCTGTTGTTTTACCTTTGAGATGTGAATGAGGATACTGACTCTTGTGTTCCTGTCTTGGTTAGGGCCTCTATTGCTGAGAAGAGACACCATGGACATGGCAACTCTTATAAAGGAAAGTGATGGAAGAAGGTATTGGTTAATTAATAAAGAAACTGCTTGGCCTGATAGGTTAGAACATAGGTGGGTGGAGTAAACAGAAGAGAATGCTGGGAGGAAGAGGAAGTGAGCTCAGATGCCATGCCTCTGCTCTCGAGGGCAGATGTGATGAAGCTCCCACCCAAGATGGACGTAGGCTAGAATCTCCCTGGTAAGTCACCACTTCGTAGTGCTACACACATTAATAGAAATGGGCCAAGCAGTATTTATATGAATACAGTTTGTGTGTTGTTATTTTGGGACATAAACTAGCCAGGCGGCCAAGAGCCGGGCGGCAGGAATGCAGCCCGCAACTCCTACTACAGGAAAGGTTTTAACTGAGACTGGCTTATAGTTTGGAGGTTTAGTCTATTGTTATCATGGCTGAGAATATGGTGACCCACGGGAATGCTTGGTGCTGGAGCTGTAGTTGAGAAATCTATATCCAGATCATCAGGCAACAGGAAGGGAGAACACCACACTGAGCCTGGTTTGAGCATCTGAGATCTCATATCCCACCTTCAGCAACATATTTCCTCCAAGTCCACATCTCCTAATGGCACCATTCCTTATGGTCCTATGGGGCATTTTATTCAAACTACCACAGTTCTTTGACTCTTCTGACTTGGAGAGTTGTCTGCCATTGTGTTTGATATGCAGAAGGGCATCTACATCCCTACCCTTTAGAATCATGTTTATTGTGAGCAGTCAGTATCATTATTTCTGAACATAAAGAATCATGACAGTCATTTCTTTGAGGAGAAATCCCTATCTTTACAGAATTATTTATAATTAAAAAAAGACATAGACATAATTTTTATAAGTGCTTTTATTTGCACTCGCTGTATACATGAGACAGCAAGTTTTCTTATTTAGAATTGGTCTTGAACTGTCATTCTGTGGTTCCCAGTCAGGAATGTATACCACAAGTACCTGGAAAATTCTTCAATCACAAGTGCAATCTAAGGTAGATGGTCACTTACCCATGGATTATAGGTATTGAGTACCTCCCTAATGATATTTGTGTGAAATAAAATTGTATAAGAGTGCCTTATATAAATTGATATGATATTAATTTATTCTTGTATATCTCTAATTTCTTACACAGGGCCTCTGAACTTTTCAGATTCTTATTTTGAGAACTATAACAGCCACAGATAACATGGTCAGGGCCAGTGAGATGACACAATGGAAAGCATGTACTATTTGTTTTTGCAAAGGACCAGCTTGGCTTTTAGTGCCCAAATTGGGATGCTCACAACTACCCTTAACTCCAGCTCCAGGTACATGAAACCTTCTTCTCATCTCCTTTGCAATCATATGCATGACCTCACACAGATACTCATAATTAAATATTTAAAAAGTATTTTTAAATTAGCTGCTACATCAAAAACTATGAATATAATGAAGATATATTTTATCCATTATTTGTTTCTAACATTTAGCATATTACATTTTGCAAAGTAGATACTTAGAGATGAGGTATATGCAAAAATATCATCAAAAGGGAAAGTTTTATCTACAAATATTAATTAAGACAGAATGAATTTCTTGGAACAGAAATCCAACTGGGAGTTTGCATAAGTGTTCAAATGCATTTGTTACTATATGAAATTATACTGTTCATTAATCTGTTTATTCCTTGTGTCTTCTTTGGCCCTATGGGGGCCTAATTAGATTTCTACAGAGACTCTTAGCATTTCTGACTGAATGCTACAACTGTATACAAATCACTTCCTGGTCTCAAGTGGTCAAATCCTCAGACCTTGTTTTGATGATTTTTAAATGAACTCATTCAAATAGTTCTTTTATGGTACAGGATAAAGCAGGACTCTAAAAAAATAAAGTAACTTTTTACTTTCCCCTTAAAATACTTATGGATCCTTTTCTTTTATAATGTAAATGGATATAGAAGTAAAATGTGATATTGTACAAATTCTAATTTGTCTTAATAATAAAACCCAGAGTCAGATATTGGGTTAAATGCTGAAAGATCAGAGAAGTAAAGAAGTCAATTAATAGAGAGACCTTTTTCCTCTACTGAATTTTCAGACCAAAGTAGGCAAGATCCTGTCTCCATAAATCTTCAGACTAAATGCCATGAGCTCTTACCTTCTCCCATCTTATATGTCTCTCTCCGCACAGCCATATCCCTTCCTGTCTCCACTTCCCTAGTGCTAGGATTAAAGGCATTTGACTCCCAGGTACTGGGATTAAAGGTATAAACCAAGACTTCCTGCCTTTGTTTCTCTTTTATACTGACTCAATCTCCTATAGCCCAGGTGGCTTTACATTTAGAGAAATCCATCTGCTTTTGACTGCCAAATGCTGGGATTAAAGGTGTGTCCACTACTGCCTATGGTTAACTTGCTCTGCACTCTGATGTTTAGGCAAGTTTTATTTATTAGATCATAAACAAAATGTCATCACAATATGTGTGATGTTAATTACTTGAACACCAAGTAAATTAAACAAAGAAAAAAAACACATCCCCTTTTAGGACAATGAGGTCTTCTAGATTTTGTGTATACAGTGTGTGTGTGTATTATGTTTTGTGTGTGTGTGTGTGATTTTTTGTTTGTTTTTTAGTTTTTTGAGACAGATTTTCTCTGTAGCTTTGGAGCCTGTCCTGGAACTAACTCTTACAGACTAGGCTGGCCTCAAACTCACCCGCAAAGTTCTACCTGCCTCTGCCTCCAGAGTGCTGGAATTAAAGGCTTGTGTCACAACTGACTGGCTGTGTATGTTATATTTTATCCAGGGTCTCTGGGTTAGAGTGTCTGCCTCCATGCCTGATCACACTAGTTCTATTCCTGGTGAACCATATGGTATAAGTGGAGATCATATTTCTGAGAGTTGACTTCTGATGGCCACTCACAGTCTGTGTCACTTGTTCCTCTAACATTAAATAAATGTAAATAGGAAAATCATACACATAGATAAAACACAGAATTCAATGCAAGTTTGACATCACTGTGTCAGTTTATAAGCTTTTACCGCTGAGTGTGATTGAGAGAAACACGCTTATGTTGATAAACATTTGGGTTATTTGCATTCCCTTACTATGGACACTCAACATTGTTTTCCATATATTTGCTCCTATTTTTCACAGACATTTCCAGAATATAAACCCTAAAGAAAATGGCAGTTTTTAAATAATACATTCATTTCAAATTATGATAGAAATGCACAAATTAAATTAAGGTCTTAAAACTTATATTCATTTCTTTTGAGGAAATTTGGCCTTTTCAAGCTAGCAGTACTGTCTGTCTTATACTGACTTTCTCAGACTCACTGGAGTAGTAAAAAGCATCTCCTTAACACAGTATGCATTATAATGATTAAATATGACTGCAGCTTATGATTGAGATTTTTATGCTTATAAATCATTTTCCTTCTTATTGTATTTCTCATACTAATTGTAATTTTTGTTTTAAATTATCAATTCTGTGACTGATGTAGAATTACTGCAAATACCTCAAAAAGTACAGACTTGTTACGTTGTTTTAATCATTCCTATTTTTCCCACATTCTGTGTCCTATTTCTGTGTGCCACTCTCTGCCTGTGCTGGTTGGTTTTCCATCAAGTTGACAGAAACTAGGGTCACATGGGGAAAGGAAACTCAATATGAGGAATTGCTTCTATCAGATTGGTTTATGGACAGGTTTGTGTGGCATATTCTTGATTGACTGTTGATGTGGAAGAGTCTAACCTACTGTGTGTGGTGCCACCCCTAGACAGGTCATCTGGGTTGTATAAGAACGCCAATTGGTGAAGCCATGGAGATCAAGCCAGTAAGCAGCAATCCTTTGAGGTCTCTGTTCTAGATACTGCCTCCATGTTCCTGCTTGAATTGGTGCATCGACTTCCCATGATGGACTGTAAACTGTGACTCTCAGCCAGATAAACCCTCTCCTTCACAAGTTGCTTTTGATCATGTGCTTAGGACAGCAAAAGAAAAGCAAACTAGGACCATCCACATCCCCGAAGGCCAAACATGCTTTAAAGCTTGATTTGGCTCATTGTAAAAAGTAGAAATTGTGGCTTGCAGATGCCATTTCAGCCCAATAGACTTCTGCTTTCCTGTTTTATTGTACTCTAATTTCTACAAGAAGGGTGCCCCTAGGTTTCCCACTAGTTCCAAAAGAAAGATTTAGGAGGAACAAGCCAAGCCACCCAGGGTCAAAGTTGAGAGTAGTCACTGAAATTTTTTTTTTTAATTAGCAGCCAGCATAGACCCTGGAGAGAAGCTTGGTGAGAGTAGCCGATCCAGCTGTCTGTTGCTTACAATGACTGAAAAGCTGCAATAACAATCAGAATCTGGTGTAATTCTTCTTTTCTCTTAGCCCGTCTCCTCTCTCTTTCTTTCTTCCTGCTACAGTTTAAATACTGATAGTCTTCTAAAAGCCTGGTACACAAATCAGGACCTTAGGAAACTCACGAAAACTGGGTCTGGGAGGACTTCAGATCCTAGAATGCTCCGAAACAGGGACTGAGGAACTGCGGAGGATCTTTGATATCTCCCTGACCTTAACACAAATAGTTTCATTCCAACATGTGTTTCATTCCTGCCATGACTCAGAGCCTCCCTATAGACCCATAGGACAAACCGTTCATGAAGTGCAACCTCCAAGATGGAGGCAAATAAATCATTTCTCTTGATAAGCTAATTACCTCAGATACTGTTTAAACATGGAAAAGCTAATTACACATTTCCCCTCCCCCTCTTCCTTCCTTTCCCACCATCTTTGTTTTCCCATGATTGCCTCTCTCCCTTCCCTTAAATTTATATGGGGAAATATTAATGCTCTCAAGTCTGTATTTTCCTGTTATTATTGTTCATTCTAAAGTTTGATCTTTGATGGTTTTTTAATTTGCATTGAGAACTGTTGAGACCACCATCCACACACACAACTTTGATGTATCACTTGCTTGTTTCAAGTACTTTAGTGTATATGTTTTTATTTCTCACTGGTTGTTTCATTCTTTATTTAATGTCTTACTTTTATACTTCTTCTTTATATGTGTGCCTCACACATGTCCGATCTCTCTAAATATGAGCAATGTTTTATGTCTTCATCTATATGTTAAGAAAGGATCTTGGAAAGGGTCAATTGAAATTCCATATTCATATTTTAGGAAACACAAGAAATATATGATTACCTGGGCTACAACAAGTGCTGCTTCTCTGGACTTTTAACTCTTGAAGGTTGTTATTATTTTATGTTAGAATCTTCAATTCAAGAAGTTTAATTTATTTGCTTTGAAAAGTGACTGAAAATTCACTTCAGCCATACCAGCGATGTGCATTTGTCCATAAAACATTGAAAAAATTACCAAACATCTTATAGATTCAAGGCTAGATAAAATTAATTCCAAATGGCATCTAAGAACCTTTCTACTTTAATGTTTTAGAAGGCTTACTTTCCAAACATGCAATGTTTTTTTGGTCCTTTGATTTCTTTTAACTTTTTTATCTTTTTTAACAGAGGCAGCAAACATTTTTTGGTATTATGATTTTATCCTTCACTCTGGAATCCAAACAAACTGTGCACCTCAAAAACTAAAAGAGTCAGTGTTACTAGATGACAGATTAATTATTAGTTTCTGTGCAGATTAGATTTAAAACAAAATGATGTACAAAGTATTTTAACAATAATGTATTTAAAACACTGTGCATCAAATGACAAACTAGCCAAAAGGGTCTCATTTGTTACATCATGTATTTACACCCTTGAAAGACCCCAGCTTAGCTGCTGTAACACCATTTTGCAAGGCTTTCACACAAACAAGTATAAGTTCAAGGTAAAGTCGGTACGCCTAGGCTGCCAAACAGGATATCTGTGGTCAGACATCAGGCCTAGGAGGGGAACTAAAAGTTCTGGGAAAAACTACATGTGCCCTAGATAGAGCCAAGTCAGCTATTATCAGATCTTCATGTCCCCGAGGAACTTGTCCCCAAGTGAACCCATCGCCTCATTCAAACTGAACAATGGGATCCCTGTAACCATGCATCTGCTTCTGTATGCCTGCTTCTGCCTCCCATTTCCATATAAAAGACCCCCTGCCCAGCCTGAGGGCGCACAAGTCTTCCAAATAGACTCTGGCGCCAGCAGGTACCTGTGCACCGCTCAATAAAAAAACCTCTTGCCATTGCAGCCAGTGGTCACAGACTGTTCCTTGGGTTCAGGGGTTTCCTCATGAGGGAAGGTCTTCTCTGAGGGTCTTTCACCCTTAACACTTTGTCACACACTATTTACTGTATAAAACCTGATCACACACTCGCCTACACCTCAAGATGACCTCATAAAATGAAGGGTAGACAATGCAGTCTATTCAAGTCTAATACCATGCTTGTTTCTTAATTTGGTCCTAAAAGAATGAAATGCAGTGCTCCTATAGTTAGGAAAAGATTAACTCCTTTTCTCTTCTAGTAAATGTGAACATAAAAACATGCTCATTGGGGGAATGCGTGTTTCCCAAAGAGCTTTGAGAAAAGGCTGCTGAGCTCCACAGAAAAAAGGAGAAACTGGGGAAGTAAAAGGCATGAAGAAATGGAGTCTTGGCCTTAAAATGTGTGAAGCAAATCAAACCTAACATTTAGCTTTGACTGACGTAATGAGGTAAACCAATAAGGCATTGCGGTCCATGACATACTATTGGGTTCTCTCTCTCTCTCTCTCTCTCTCTCTCTCTCTCTCTCTCTCTCTCTCTCTCTCTCTCTCTCTTTAATGTAGAGACTGAATTATATAAAACATATTTCAGAAATGCAGTGAACATTGTTCTTGATATCTGGTCTGAGCAAGGTAGATTTATTTAACTGCCATCTCAATAGCAATTGTGATATACTTTGATACAAAGTGATATTTACTCACCCTGAGGGAAAATGTGTTTCCCAAAGCCCCTGGTTGATAAACTACAGCTAATAAAGTAACTTTGCAATTGCTTATATTTGGTGTTACATTTACTGAATGGGATATAATTCATTAATTTTTATTCTGAATGTTTTAAGTGCATTTCTTTGTATTTAGACCATAGTTATCCTGGAACTTGAAGTATTTAAATAAATTCTAAATTATTTTAAGGAAAAATACTTTGTGAAAACCAAAATGAGCAAAGCAGTAAAAAAAAATTAAAGTATTTTCACCATGAAAATTGCTAGAATAAAAACACAAAATCAACTGGTCTTCTAAAGGGGTTGCATTTAATCCATGAATTCTGTTGATATATCAGGGCCAAATTAAAATGTTTATTGATCAATTGACTCTTGTATAAGCCATTATTGTCCATTGAAATTTCAACTGTGCTTGAATTTTCTGAGTTTGTTAGGAAACTGCTTTCTTATATTTTAGAATTTGAACTAAAAATTCATGTACTATTTTGACTGTTGATACCTGTAATCAGAATTATAATTGTATGAATAACACAAATTTTAAAGTTTCTACAAATAAACCAAAATTAAAGTCTTCAAATCACTAATCTTCTTGATGGATGGTTGGCATCAACTATTAACTAGTTCTCACAATTAGCTATAACTGTCGTCACAATTACAATAGACTCCTGCTGCCTATGCAGTTTTAGGCTTTGCTGTTACTGGGCCATTGCACTTTTTTGCTTCTTTGTTGTTTGAAATATCACATGGTGCATAAATGAGTATATAGTTATGCACTTGTTCCTAGATTTCTTTCACAGTTGAATGTGAATAGGATGAAGTAAGCAATTTATCCATGCAATTTCTACAAAAAGTATAAGGAGACTTACTTAGGAGCAAATAGGCAATGTTAGTAGTTAGAGAAGCCTATTCTGTGAAAAGCTCTCCTCTCTTTGAAATTAAACATTAAAAAATGGCATACAATTGCTATTTCAAGGTCTATGGCCTCATCAAAGGCAGTGATTGGAAGCACTTGACTCATTCGTATTCGCACTGGGACTGGGAAGAAAGTTTCCTCTGATCTGAGATTCCTTGCCTGCTGCCCTACTTTTCTCTGATTTCTCCCATAGCTCTTACACATCACCTGAATTAAGACCCCCTAACTGATAATCTACTGCACAACACACAATATTTTGCTCATAATAAATGCCATATTTTAAAGCGGTATACTCATTTCATAAAGTGCTTCGAGTAAGAGCTATTCCCCATTTTTACAAAGGGGTCATATTTATTTTGACCATATTTACAAAGGGGTCATATTTATCTTGACTCCACAAAAGATCTATCTTTATGTCTAATGTATCATCTATTTTTATTTCTATTATGTGTTTAGTATTTCTTTCTCTAATATATATCTGTGGTGATATTTTGTTTGTGCTTTAAGAAATAAAATTTGCCTGAAGATCAGAGAAGCAGAGCAGCCAGCTCTACTGAATCCTTAGGCCAAAGGGGCATAAAAAGAGAGGAATATATTGTGGGAAGAGACAGAAGCTCAGGATTCAGTCTGAGGTGTTGTAAAGAGGTCATTCAGCCTGAGGATTCTTAGGGACAGGATAGCCCCTTTGTTATGAGGATTCAGTAAAGGAAAGAACTAGTGGCTGGCTACTCTGCTTCTCTGATCTTTCACCATTAACTCCTATATCTGATGCCAGATTTTACTATTAATATCAATTAGGATTCGTGCTACATATATCACTATTTATAATCTATCTAGTATCTATCAACAATTTATCAATTGATCTAGATCTACCTATGATTCCCTCATTTATCATCTATCTCTTTCTGAAACACAAGTGACTTATGATATATATAGATATTTAAAAGAGAAGCTGAGTATATCTAGAGCCTATATGAATGTAGAAGTTAATTCTTACCTCTTAATCAAACATCATAAAATAACACCAGACAAAATTACTCATACCGGGAGGAATCTTTTTTTATTCACAGAATCTTTATCTTCTAACACCTAGTCGTATTGGCTCTGCAGCTGCATTTTAAAGAGGAGTATGTGGATTAAAATGAACTGCATAGATGCCTTTCCTGTACCTTCCTTCATTATGATTAAGAATCATCTCCGGATGTGATGTGCAGATGCCTAGGTCTCTAATGACTGAAATGCAACGCTTCCCATGAGCTTCTCGTTAGTCAACCCCGCTTCCGCCACATATGCATTTGTCTTCTGTTGTATTAAATGTGAATGGTTTGGAGGATTTTTGATTGATTACTGTCTATCATTACTGCTATCAAAATTTTAAAAATGAGTATGAAATGAAGGGAAGTGAGAGGAGCATCATGTTCTGAGAAACTCTAGGACTGCAAGATTCCAAGGCAAGTTTGTATTTTTCCTGTCATGAAGTGGCTTAAAAGGCAGTCTTCATTATCTTCATTTGTAGTCCCTCAAATCACCCAGAACAATTCAAGGTATTATTGGAATATTTAGAGAAAACTTATATATTTAGAATATTTATAAAAATAAATGAATTATTTTTCTTTCACCTCAGCCACATTTTAATCTAATGGAAATGCACAGTTGTGTAGTGAAAACAGCATGGAAGTTGGAAGGAAATCTTTCTGGTCAAGAGCCATAAATGTAATAAAACTGTATTGATTATATATGAAAAGGAGTGTATTGACTTTTTATGTAGAATTGCCCTGTCTTTAAAGAAAATTTATTCCAATTCACTTAGCATGAGATTCACTGGGAGATACTGCATGCAGTTGAAAGCATTGAAGCACACAAGCACATGTTGAAACATGTGAACCTGACATGGCAGCAGAAGCCGAAGTTGGAGCATGTAAAACTGACATGTCACCAGACGCACATGTTGGAGCATCATTGCTCTGTGGAGTTGGGAGGGCTTGGATAAATGGTATTGATGGCTAGTGAGTGATAGAAGAAGAGAGTAGCTATTGACATCCACTCTTCACAAACATGTGAACATCGAGGTACAGCCCGACATATACACATTCATATCACACAGATATTCACACACAAATGCAAAGCACATATCAATTACCCCATTTAATGTTTGTATTAATTTTCTATTAATTTGTGATGAATGGCAAATAAACATAATACAAAATATTTATGACCACTCTGGGCATTTGACAGAAGAATTAATAATAATCTTTTGGAAATTTCATAATACACCAACAGTTTTAAAATATTTACTTAAAATATTAACCCTTAAGATTGAGTGTTCCCTATTATTCTGTGTAAAATTTGAGAGGATAAAATTTGACTTTTCAAACTTGGATAATTTGTCATAAAGACATAAAGAAAATTCTCTAAATGATTTTTGTTACATTTACATGACATAATCTCAATGCAGTGAATAAGTGGAAACTAAAACAAAAATCTACCCAGAGACAAAATCCAAGAAACTGCATTCATTTCAATGTTTTACCAATGAATTTGCAAAACTTGTGCATGCTGTGGACTTTGGAGCTTCAGTGGCCAGCAATGCCAAGATAGCTCACATTTTCATTAGGTTTGACACTCCTCAGTCAGAGCTTCATTACAGAGAATCACTCTACAGCTACAGGCAGAGATGTGAAACTCATCAGTGAATGTGGACAAAGAGCAAGAAATGAACAAAATGCATGTGGAATTACCACAGGACATTTTAGGGCCATTACTGCTCTGTGACATGCCCATGTATGAGACACCACCAGTTAAGGCTCTTTAGCTCCCTGAGCTATTTTATTTTATTTTATTTTATTTTATTTTATCTTATTTTATCTTATTTTTTGATTTTCGAGACAGGGTTTCTCCGTAGCTTTTGGTTCCTGTCCTGGAACTAGCTGAAACTAGACCAGGCTGGCCTCAAACTCTCAGAGATCCGCCTGCCTCTGCCTCCCGAGAGCTGGGAATAAAGGCCTGCATCAAAACCGCCCGGCTTCCAGGGGCAGTCTGTCCCAGGGGAGAGCACAACCCCCTCTCCCCCTGCTCCTTTGGCAGGGCCTTCTTTCTTACTCACTACTCAGCCCCCCAGCACCCTTCCCCCAACCCTGCC
>JABTXL010006405.1:22266617-22333884 GCA_025134845.1 Neodon shergylaensis
TGTGACATTACAATTCTTTTTTTAGCAATTAATTTTTTATTTTTTCTATTGAAAAAAAGAAGAAACAAAAATTTCTGCCTCCTCCCAGCCTCCCATTTCCCTCCCGCTCCTGCCGCCCCTCTCCCCCTCCCCCCCTTCCTCTTCCCCTCCTTCTTCAGTCCAAAAAGCAGTCAGGGTTCCCTGCTCTGTGGAAAGTCCAAGGTCATGCGCCATCCATCCAGGTCTAGGAAAGGTGAACATCCAAACTGGCTAGGTTACCACAAAGCCAGAACATGAAGTAGGATGAAAACCCCGTGCCATTGTCCTTGGCTTCTCATCAGCCCTCATTGTCCGCCATGTTCAGAGAGTCTGGTTTTATCCCATGCTTTTCCAGTCACAGTCCAGCTGGCCTTGGTGAGCTCCCAATAGATCAGCCCTACTGTCTCAGTGTGTGGGTACACCCCTCGTGGTCCTGACTTCCTTACTCATGTTCTCCCTCCTTCTGCTCCTCATTGGGACCTTGGGAGCTCAGTCCGGTACTCCAGTGTGGGTCTCTGTCTCTATTTCCATCCATCACCAGATGAAGGTTCTATGGTGATATGCAAGATATTCATCAGTATGGCAATAGGATAGGGTCATTTCAGGTTCCCTATCCTCAGCTGCCCAAGGAACTAACTGGGGACATCGTTCTGGGCCAATCTAGGTTCAAGTCTCTTGCCAACCCTAAGGTGGCTCCCTTAACTAAGATATGTGCTTCCCTGCTCCCCTATCCAACCTTCCTTTATCCCAATTATTCCCCCTTCCCCAAGTTCCCCCATCCTCCCCTTCTCACTTTTCTCTCCCCATCGCCCCTTTCCCCCATCCCACCGCACCCCCAAGATCCCAGTATTTTGCCTGGCAATCTTGTCTACTTCCCATAGCCAGGAGGATAACTATATGTTTTTCTTTGGGTTTACCTTCTTATTTAGCTTCTTTAGGATCACAAATTATAGACTCAGTGACCTTTATTCATGGCTAGAAACCAATTATGAGTGAGTACATCCCATGTTCATCTTTTTGGGTCTGGATTACCTCACTCAGGATAGTGTTTTCAATTTCCATCCATTTGCATGCAAAATTCGAGAAGTCATTGTTTTTTACCACAGCATAGTACTCTAATGTGTATATATTCCACACTTTCTTCATCCATTCTTCCATTGAAGGACATCTAGGTTGTTTCCAGGTTGTGGCTCTTACAAATAATGCTGCTATGAACATAGCTGAACAAATGCTTTTGTCATGTGATAGGGCATCTCTTGGGTATATTCCCAAGAGAGATATTGCTGGGTCCAGGGGTAGGTTGATCCCGAATTTCCTGAGAAACCGAAACACTGATTTCCAAAGTGGTTGCACAAGATTGCATTCCCACCAGCAATGGATGAGGGTACCCCTTCCTCCACAACCACTCCAGCAAAGGCTATCATTGGTGTTTTTGATTTTAGCCATTCTGACAGGTGTAAGATGGTATCTCAAAGTTGTTTTGATTTGCATTTCCCTGATCGCTAAGGAGGTTGAGCATGACCTTAAGTGTCTTTTGGCCATTTGAAGTTCTTTTGTTGAGAATTCTCTGTTCAGTTCAGTGCCCCATTTTTTAATTGGGTTAATTAGCATTTTAAAGTCTAGTTTCTTGAGTTCTTTATGTATTTTGGAGATCAGACCTTTGTCTGTTGCAGGGTTGGTGAAGATCTTCTCCCAGTCAGTAGATTGCCTTTTTGTCTTAGTGACAGTGTCCTTTGCTTTACAGAAGCTTCTCAGTTTCAGTAGGTCCCATTTATTCAATGTTGCCCTTAATGTCTGTGCTGCAGGGGTTATACATAGGAAGCAATCTCCTGTGCCCATATGTTGTAGGGTACTACCCACTTTCTCTTCTATCAGGTTCAGTGTGTTCAGATTGATATTGAGGTCTTTGATCCATTTGGACTTGAGTTTTGTGCAAGGTGATAGATATGGGTCTATTTTTATTCTTCTACAGGTTGACATCCAGTTGTACCAGCACCATTTGTTGAAGATGCTTTATTTCTTCCATTGTATACTTTTAGCTCTTTTATCGAAAATGGGGTGTTCATAGGTTTGTGGGTTAAAAACTGGGTCTTCAATACAATTCCATTGGTCGACTTCTCTGTTTTTATGCCAGTACCACGCTGTTTTCATTACTGTAGCTCTGTAATAGAGTTTGAAGTCAGGGATGGTAATGCCTCCAGAAGTTCTTTTATTGTATAAGATTGTTTTGGCTATCCTGGGTTTTTTGTTTTTCCATATAAAGTTGATTATTGTCCTCTCAAGATCTGTGAAGAATTTTGATGGGATTTTGATGGGGATTGCATTGAATCTATAAATTGCCAGTTGTAGTAAGAGCGGCGGGGCTGCGTCCCCGGCAACCCACCGCCCGCATGGCTAGCTTATGCCCCGAAATAATTACATGGAAACTGTATTCTTTTAAACACTGCCTGGCCCATTCGTTTTAGCCTCTTAACCCATTTCTAATAATCTATGCAGCACCACGAGGTGCGCTTACCAGGAAAGATCTTAACCTGCGCCTGGCTGGAGTGGGAGAATCATGGCGACTCACTGACTCAGCTTCTTTCTCCCAGAATCCTGTTCTGTTTACTCCGCCTACCTAATTTTCTGTCCTATGAGGGCCAAGGCAATTTCTTTATTAGTTAACCAATGAAAGCAACAGATAAGATACCAGACCCACCTCCATCAATTGCCCTTGGTAGAATTGCCATTTTTACTATGATGATCCTCCCAATCCAAGAGCAAGGGAGATCCTTCCATTTTTTGGTATCCTCTTCAATTTATTTTTTCAATGCCTTGAAGTTCTTGTCAAATAGATCTTTCACTTCCTTGGTTAGAGTTACCCCAAGATATTTTATGCTGTTTGTGGCTATTGTGAAAGGTGATGCTTCTCTAAGTTCCCTCTCTGCTTCCATATCCTTTGTGTATAAGAGGGCGACTGATTTTTTTGGAGTTGATCTTGTATCCTGCCATATTACTAAAGGTGTTTATCAGCTGTAGGAGTTCTTTGGTAGAGTTTTTGGGGTCGCTTATGTACACTATCATATCATCTGCAAATAACGAAAGTTTAACTGCTTCCTTTCCAATACGAATCCCATTGATCCCCTTATGTTGTCTTATTGCTATTGCTAAAACTTCAAGAACTATATTGAAGAGGTATGGAGAGAGTGGAAATCCTTGTCATGTTCCTGATTTTAGTGGGATGGCTTTGAGTTTCTCTCCATTTAATTTGATGTTAGCTGTCGGCTTGCTGTAAATAGCTTTTATTATATTTAGGTATGACCCTTGTATCCCTAATCTCTCCAAGACTTTTATCATAAAGGGATGTTGAATTTTGTCAAATGCTTTTTCAGCATCTAATGAAATGATCATATGGTTTTTTCTTTCAGTTTATTTATATGATGGATTACATTGATAGATTTTCGTATGTTGAACCAACCCTGTATCTCTGGGATGAAGCCTACTTGATCATAATGGATAATTTTTCTAATGTGTTCTTAGATTCGGTTTGCCAGTATTTTGTTGAGGATTTTTGCGTCGATGTTCATGAGTGAGATTAGTCTGTAATTCTCTTTCTTGGTTGGGTCTTTGTGTGGTTTTGGTATCAGAGTAACTGTAGCTTCATAAAAGGAATTTGGCAATGACTATTCTGTTTCTATATTGTGAAATACATTAAGGAGTATAGGTATTAGTTCTTCTTGGAAGTTCTGGTAGAATTCCGCATTGAAACCATCTGGTTCTGGGCTTTTTTTGGTAGGGAGGTTTTTGATAAGAGCTTCTAATTCTTCGCGACTAACAGGTCTATTTAGATTGTTCACCTGGTCCTGGTTTAACTTTGGTATATGGTATTTATCTAAAAAAGTGTCCATTTCTTTTACATTTTCCGGTTTTGTGGCATACAGTCTTTTGTAGTAAGATCTAATGATTCTCTGAATTTCCTCTGTGTCTGTGGTTATGTCCCCCTTTTCATTTCTGAACTTATTAATTTGCATATTCTCTCTCTGCTGTTTGATTAGTTTGGATAGGGGTTTATCAGTCTTGTTGATTTTCTCCAGGAACCAGCTTTTTGTTTCATTGATTCTTTGGATTGTTTTCTGTGTTTCTATTTTGTTGATTTCAGCCCTCAGTTTGATTATTTCCAGTCTTCTACTCCTCCTAGGTGAGTCTGCTTCTTTTTTTTTCTAGAGCTTTCAGGTGGGCTGTTAAGTCTCCAATATATGCTTTCTCTGTTTTCTTTAAGTGGGCACTTAGTGCTATGAACTTTCCTCTTAGGACTGCTTTCATAGTGTCCCATAAGTTTGAGTATGTTGTTTCTTTATTTTCATTGAATTCAGGGAAGACTTTAATTTCTTTCTTTATTTCTTCCTTATACCAGGTATGGTTCAGTAGTTGACTGTTCAGTTTCCATGAGTTTGTAGGCTTTCTGGAGGTAGCATTGTTGTTGAATTCTAACTTTAATACATGGTGATCTGATAAGAGACAGGTGGTTACTAATATTTTTTCGTAACTGTGGAAGTTTGCTTTGTTACCGAGTAGGTGGTCAATTTTCGAGAAGGTTCCATGAGCTGCAGAGAAGAAGGTATATTCTTTCTTATTTGGGTGGAATGTTCTATAGATGTCTGTTAAGTCCATTTGATTCATTACCTCCATTAATTCTCTTATTTCTCTGTTAGGTTTCTGTCTGATTGACCTGTCCATTGGTGAGCGAGGAGTGTTGAAGTCTCCTACTATTAGTGTGTGCAGTTTGATGGCTGCCTTGAGTTTTATTAATGTTTCTTTTATGTAAGTGGGTGCTTTTATATTAGGGGCATAGATATTCAGGATTGAGACTTCATCCTGATGAATTGTTCCTGTTATGAGTATAAAATGTCCCTCTTCATCTCTTCTGATTGATTTAAGTTTGAAGTCAACTTTGTGAGGAATTAGTATGGCCACACCTGCTTGCTTTTTAGGTCCATTTGCTTGATAAACCTTTTCCCAGCCCTTTACTCTGAGTAGGTGCCTGTCTTTGTGGTTGAGGTGTGTTTCTTGTAAACAGCAGAATGTTGGATCCTGTTTTCGTATCCAATCTCTTAGCCTGTGCCTTTTTATAGGTGAGTTGAGTCCATTGACATTAAGTGATATTAATGACCAGTGGTTGTTAACTCCGGTCACTTTTTTAGTAGTAGAGTTTGTGTGTTTCCCTTCTTTGAGTTGTGCTGGTGAAGGGTCTCTAGATGTTTGAGTTATTGTGGTCATTGTTGGACTCCTTGGTTTGTGATTTTCCTTCTATTACTTTCTCAGTGTACAAAGGTGTAATGTCACGTGTCCACCATTCCAGCACCCTACATAATAGCTTCATTGTTTGAAGAATCCTGGGTGTTCTGCCTCCTCATGCCTTCCCATCTAATCTCTAGCAAACACTGCTGTCTTACTGTCTCCATAGTTTCTTTCTTTTCCAGATTATCATATGGATAGAACCACACAACATTTACCTCTTTCTGATTGACTTTTCCACTTAGTGATACATATTTCAGCTTCATGTAACTTATCTTCTCTTCAGTTATTGGGAAGCTCCACCTTTCATCTATTTCCATTTTGACTGAAAAACACTATGGTTGTGAGGCTGGTTACATTTTAAAACTTACTAAAATCTTAATATGCAAGGAGAACAGAAATACACGAATAAAATCAGGCTACTGAAAGCCATCATATTTTAATTTACTTCTTCTATAACCACCTTATATTCTATGTTAATTGAGGGGAATTATGGAGTTGGCCTGATCTAGCTGCTTTGAGATGCATGGGTCATATGTCTTTCAGGTTAGAGTCTTAGTACCTGGGGCACTATGTTCTTTTCAGTTCTTGGGAAACTGAGGCCACCCTCAGACAGTGAGGCATTCAGGCTGCTTTGTGTTCCTCTGTGTTCCCTAGAAGCCAGAGAAGCACGTAGAGGCTTGACAGGACAATTAGTCTTAGACATTAATCTTGTATATCCTGTATAGTTTACAAACATTATTGGGTACATGACAATTACCATCATATTGATCCTGACGATTGCCATTGTGTTCTGTTTCTGATAAAGCAATAAAATGTCTGATTGCTTAGAATAAACTGTCACATCCTCAGTTTTGCTGTGGCCCCTCCATCCTGGCCTGGCTTTCATTTCCATGGCCCCTTAGGTAACATGGACTCGGTATGCAAACCCTGCTTCTTTCAGTTAATAAGTTGATAATTAATGTGGCCCAACTTCTTGTTAATATATGTGAATAGAGCTCTATGTGCAACCTTGAATAATATGTTCTTCAGTTCACTCAGTGGCAAATTCTAATCTTCCAGATCTATCATTACCAACAGAAGTTTTTACTCCTTAATCTTGTCTTCTTTTGTTCCTCAGAATGATGCAACCCTTGCGAGAATACAGGGATGCTTCACTGCATTCTTAATAATTTCATTGGGTGATGCAGCCCATATTTGATTTCAATTTTCTGAAAATGATCAAAGTCAATAGTCTTTCCTGAGAGATGATAAATAAATATTAGGGTAAATCATAAAGACTTGGAAATCTGTAACCTATAACCTAAATTTTACAGTCATGTGAATTTAATAATCATGAATAGTTTATGATAAATACCTACAGAATTAAATAATGTGTCTATTTGTACAAATAATAGTCATTGTATTTGAGATTGACATGTGTCTTACAACCAACCTTTCTTTCAGGGAACATTTTATATAAGAAATATACATTTTCATCAGTTTGATTCTGAGCATAATGTTGAGAAATATGTATCAATAAGCACACAAAACTCTCTAAATTGTTCTCACTAATGTTGAATCACCAGCAGAGATTGCAAAAATAAGTGCTCCTGACAGATCATAAAAAGAACCTTTTTATTTGACCTTGTATTACAAACAGATATGTCATACTATTGAGATCACTTCTTCAGTTCTGAGAAACAGTTGAAGGATTTAGAGGAAGCCTGCCTTTGATTTCCTTTTTTTTCTGTATCTGTGAAAATAAGGAACACTGAAACAATGTTTTTGTATTTCGGATGTTTTAGGGCCACCCACTTACACAGTGAGATTTGGACAGGAAGCTAGTTCTAGTCATTTGAGGGAAACTGTGAAGATAATTGCAGTGTGATTCACGAGAGGAAATTGAAATCTTTTTCCAGTCTCCCCTTTTGACTCACCCTCCTCACCAGTTCTTCCAGTCAGATGGAGAGGGATATAACTACTTTGGGATAGTTTAAATGTACAGTGTGAAATAATTTCAGGTGAATGATTAAATATGACTCCTGGTGAATAAATGGAAAAAGACAAGAAATGTTAGAAACAGCCATTAGAATTCCCCACTTAGTCTGAGCTTGATGTCTCTACCATTGGGTTAACGCTAATGCTTCCTCTAATATTACTTTCCTCATAAATTCAAGAAATGTAACTCATTTATTGTCTCAGTAGTTTTATTTACATTGTGAGCTGATGCTGTTGGTTACTTTAACTATAAAACACATTGTGGAAAACAATTCTGGAAATTACAAGGTCTTTTTTTTTATAACCCCTGGTAAGGGGAAGAGAGGAGCACCATAGGCATTGCCATGTCCATCATGACTATTGCAGCTGTAGCTGGAAGTAGAATGTGATGTGTCCACAGCATCTAAAACCAGTGTCAGCCCAGAAGAAGGAACAACACAGGCAGCCGAACCTATGTCATCAATCTGAGATAGCACAGGATGGCAGGGAGTGTTCATATGTGCTGATGCCTGTCAATTGTTAGAAAATGCTTGGACTGTGCTAAATAAATTGAAGATACAGCTAAGTTCAGGCTAATATAAAACAATGATTTATTATCTGATATTCAAATACACAAAAATGATATTGGAAAAAGTGTTAAGCATTAAAACTTCCCTGTTTAAAAAAAAAAGAGGAATAGAACAACAATTCCTCAGGTTTCTTTGGGATAAAATTAACAAGTGAAGTTTAATATAGGAGCCTCACATCCCTATACATGTAAATTGGAGAAAGCAAACAGAAAATCTGCAATGAGGCCATGTTTTCATTCATTGACCACTTACAATATGCATATACTACTAATACAGAGTAATAGCTCTAGAGTTTTGGGGCAGAACTCAGCTTAAAGTTTGGGAGTTACTAGACGACCCCCCCCCCCACACCACGATAAAAAGAAAGATCCCAGAGAATGAGCATAGAATAAAAAAAGTACCAGTTTATTCAGGATTATACCTTATCATTAGTAGATACAAAGCCAAGATGAATATTAACTGTTAGCACCTAACGTGCAAAATTTCTGCAGGGCTCTTGTTAGAAGCAGTGACTACTTACTTGAATGTGTGCCCTTGTCACAAAAGCTTGGGCCAGGATAAAGGTAAGTGCTCAGATTTGATTTGCTCATTTCCCCCTACACAGGTCTACAGAGGCCAACTTGCTTTTTACCAAAATAGTAGCACATTGTGTTGATCCTATTTCACTATTTTTGGGTAGGAATATATAGAGTTTATAATTTAAATTGGCTCTAATTGACATAGTACATAGTGATAGATAATAAATAGTAAATCCTCTTACTGAGCCATCCTGAATAAAGAAATATCTCCAATAATCCATAATTATTAAAGAGAAGCTCTTATGTAACATTTGTATTGGCATAGGAAGAAACATTCATAGCAGCCATCCAAAAGAAAATCAAGACAATTATGGTGCTGGCTGCCACTATGGTAATGTGCTTACAAGGCAGGGCTACAAAAATCAACTTTAATTTCGTCACGCCCCGGTGAACCGCATGATAGAAAGCCACTCCAGCATTTCAACACTTCATTCTCCAATGCCTGTTCCTCTATTAATAAACATGATGATTTAAAAGCAAATCTGTTTTTCCAGTGATATCTACAGTTTTAAGGTTTTTTTTTAGCAACAGTAAGTTACCATTTCTCCCTCACAATTTTTGCTACTACTGACAACTTTAAAGGAAATCTTACTATTTTCTAAATATTTGGCTTTCTATTCTCAGCACATTAAAATTTTACCCATTTTGTTCATTCTGTCTCTCTGTTCAATTTATTGAGTTAACACTTACTGTGCATGGTACTACATTATATTCAAAAAATAAAGCAGTGGTAAAACTAGCACATTCCCTCTTAGATTTGACACTATAGCACAACAGGCACACCCTCCTAATTATAGCATCAAACATAAAATCTAGGGTGTTGCTTTGAAAAATACTAAAATAAAGAGGAAAAATAGGGGACATCTATAACACCAGACTTTGTAATTATGAGGTTCATCTCTTCAGGGAGGACAGGGGAGATAATCTTGAAGAAACCGTATTCAAGGGGTGGAAGAGGAAGCATCTGAGACTGAACAAAAGTGGAAGAGAAACATTTGGAGAGCAAGACAATGAAGAAAATGTAGGGTGGAAAAGGGAGCATGACAAGTAGACAGAGGGCTAGAAATGGGCTGCTGTGCCTAGGACTCAAGAAGAGGAGGCGGTGCTGTGCAACTGAGCTGTGATGCTGAGGTACTTAATGCTACTGTTGTGCACATCTGGAATATGAGATAATTTCTCAGGAAAATTGTGGATATTTTGATTTCTTTAGGATTCTGTAAAGGAACAGACCTGACATAACGTGTTTGTATACATATATATGTGGATATGGTACATTGCACTGGCTTACAACCTGTTGTCCTGGTGTCCAACAATGACTATATCAATGACTAAAGGCACAGAATCCCATAGTTGTCCAGTCCGTAAGAGTAGGTGTCTCATCAGTTCCACTCTGATGTTGGTGTCCTGGAAGATGGCATGGAGAGCTGCTGCTATTCAGTCTACTATGTTGGAATCCCAAAGAATTTGGTTCTAACACTAGTGAAAGAATATCTTGGCAGCAAGACAGATGAACTTGTCCCTGAGACTGAGGGCTAGCAGGCACAAAGGGACATTTCCTTCTTTTTCAGAGTTCTTTTTTGTGAGCTACCACCAAGTGTGACCCAGGTTTAGCATGGGTCTTCTATCTTCAAATAGTCTGATTAAGAAAATCCCTCACAGGTGTGCCCAGAAGCTTAGGTTTTAGCTTATTCCAAAGGCAGTCATTAACAACCAAGATTAGTCATCATATTGATGAGAGGGGTTAAATTTATAGAATACATTTGAGGCTGTCAGATGTCATTGACTATAACTGTAGAAATATAGAGTGAATGCAGCTTTCTCTATTTACATTTTTATCAATAAAGTAGAAGATTACAAATAAAATCTACAAGTATGGTAGGCAATAAATGAGCACAATATTTTACATTTTAGTAATAATATAAGCTCTTAATTTTCTCTGTAATATTTTAACCCCATGCCACCTCTTCTATTCAAAGAGGTCATGAAAATAACATCAATAAATCCCATGGTACAAATGCTAATACATTTTTGTGTATGCTTACACTCATGTGAGTGTAATTAAAGAATGCTGAAGACAATTTTAGAATAAGAAGTTTAAATCTAGAGCTGGACAATTATATTCCCATTGGTCAACCACAATCAGATCATGGCCTAGAATTGTAAACATATTTGAACACAATGCCCATTTATTATATGTGGTTGCTTTCAGGATATAATGTCAGAATTGAATAGTAGTTGTAGACAAGTTGTAAAATATCAAATAGGTAGACATTTATTATTTTAAGTAAGAAATTTACATCCAAACACAGCAATGCTTGCCAAAGACTACTTAGGGTATTGTACTCTAATACAGGTACCCACCTACATTCTTATCTATGAAGATACTCAGGTTCAGGCAGTCAAGTAAAGTAAGGAATAAGATAGCATAACAGACAATGTTGATTTCGAAACTGATGTTAGTACTCTTCTCACAATGTTCCATCAGTCTCTGAGTTTTGTGTGATGGGCAAATCATGAAATGAGGTTTCTGAAATGCATAATAACTATTGGCCTCCCAACTCTTGGAGGAGATATTATTTTAAAGGTAAAAGGTAAAATTATGCTTTTGTTTTTACTTTGTGGGAGGAAATGTAATTTATTTAGATTATATTATGCTGAACAAAAGAATTATAATCAAAATGGGTGCTCAACAAAAACAAAATCGAAATTATCATATACACTGTTGGAAACATCATTTTTGAACATCATGATGGACCATGACACACCAATACCAATTTCTAAGAACAAAGGAGATATATTTGCTCCAAAAGAACAATGAACAGGTGTTTTAAGAGGTTGCGTGTTTATTTCTGCCTGCTCAGCCCTGAAATAATCACACAGTTACCATATTATTTGCAATACTGTTTGACCAATAGCTTAAGTATATTTCTGGTTAACTTATATCTTAAACCGTCTCCATTAATTTGTGTATCGCCACGAGGCTGTGGCTTACTGGGTAAAATTCTAGCATCTGTCTCTGGCAGGGCTACATGGCTTCTTTCTGACTCTGCCTTCTTTCTCCCAGCATTCAGTTTAGTTTTCCCCACCTAGCTCTCTTCTGCCCTCTTATCGGCCCATGCAGATTCTTTATTCATTAATCAATAAAAACAACATATAGACAGAAGGACTTCCCACGCCAGACAGAGAATAAGAGACAAAGACAGGAGATAGATAAACAAGCAGAAAAGAAAAGGGGCAAGGAAAGGGGAGGGGGAAGGGGAAGGCATATTTGTCGCTGAGGGATAAAAGACTGCCTCTGGATAGAAAGGAGACACTTGTGGCCCATAGGCAAATGCAGTTTATAGAAACTCATATTAGGGCAAGTTAGTTAATATTGATGGAACATTTTAATTAGGGTGGCCAAAGAGGGACTTTTGATTGCTGGACTTCAATACTTTTATAGCTGAACCTAAATAGTCAGTCTCAGGAGGAAGAATTAGTCAAATAAGGGTGTAGACCTTGGTGACTAGCTTTAGAAATGCAGTCCATTAGTTCTGCAAAGAAGAGGGAATGGGGGGGGGAATAAAAGGCAAAGCCTGTTGGAGACATGTTTTCCAAGCTCAGGCCTGTGTTTGCCATGCTCGGGCCTGATATAACCATTCAATTATGATTGCCATTGTGTTGCAGTGATTTTTCTCCTTTTATTTATTCTATGCAGATTTTGTATCATGTATTTTGATCCCATTAATTTCCCCATCCCTTTGCATCTGCGTTTTACCCCTGCACATCCCAAATAAAACAAAATTTAAAAGTAAAAAGAAAAAAAAAAGGAAAAAATAAAAAAATCTTGTCATGGCTCAGCTGTTAAAAGCCAGGCTCACAATCACTGAGCTTTTTTAATCTCAGCATTTTTGGAGGCAAGAGGGTAGAGGAAAGCTTCACTTTCATGCTTTAAGAAAAGCAGACTTTGGCTTCACATAATGGAAACAGTCACCTCGATCACTGTATGGCTCTCCCATGTCTGAGCAAAGAAGAAGTAATGACATTTCAGTTGGGAACTATGGTTTGTGATTTTTCCAGTGTTGACAAAGCCATGCTTCAAGTAATATTTTTTCAGATTATATCATTTTAAAAGTTGCTTTTAAGTGATTGAGTGACATGGGTGTCATACGCATGGCAGATGGCTTAAGCTAAAGCCAAGTCCTGTTTGAAATTTTCTCTGACAATTCTATAATTCATTTAAGTTACAAGGTCTCAATACCTTGCTTTTAATAAGTGTTAAATTATTATACCTGTTCATCTCATAGCTGTGCAAAATTTTTCAAATCGTTAGAAATAGAATGAACTCATACAGCTGGCAGACAGATTAACATACAGAGTTTTTAAGTTTAAGTCACCATCCTGCAGTGAAGTCTATTCTTCTTTGATCATATCTTGGATTGACTAAAACCCAAGCACCTGAGAACACCTGTGAGGGCTATTTTTCTTAATTAAATAATTGAAGTTGGAAGATTCTCTTTCAGTCCAGATCTTTTGCAGTGGGAAGGTCCACCTTTATTCTGAGCCACACCTTCAAGTGAGAGCCTATATGTAGAACATGGAAACAAGAAGCTCTCCATTTGCCTGTTTGTCCTCACTCTTGCTGGCAAGGCTATTCATTAACTGTATTAGAGCCTACTTCTTAGGGACCCTGGGGTGTATTGAACACCAGCAGAGACACCCAGGCTTGTGGATGGAAAGACTACTGGATTTTTAGACTTTCTATTCACGCACATCCCTTGCTGCACTAGCTTGACCACAGTCTGCAAACCACTCTATTAAATCCCCTTCCTCTACCTCTGTACAGACTCATGCTATGAGCTCTGTTCCTGTAGACAACTGTGATGTGTACAGATTTTATAACCAGCCATGGTTCTGGAGAAACAGAAGTATAAGGATGCATTTTTTAAGTATCTGAAATTAGCTTTCCAATTTTCCAACAACTACAGTTACTGGAGCCTCTTCATTTATTGAAGCATTTCCTGGGAGCTTGGAGAGTAGTAGAAGCCCATGGTGTGGGCTATTTTGCAAACTCTTGGGGCCTAATGGATTTAATTAATTTGATTCAAGAATGTAAGGGGCAAAGTATTTGGTGACTGTGTATATAAAACTTTTGATAATCTGTGGAAATAAGCAAAACGATGCTGCTGGCTAGTGTTTCTAGCATATCTGAATAAATTATGAAGAACATGGAAAGTAGAAGCCATCTCTTTGCTTTTTTTTTTCTTGCTCTCACTGGCAAGTTCATTTCTTCATAGACATTAGACCCTATTTCTTTAGATTCCAGAACATACTGAAGACCAGCTGAGATTCCCAAATTCATGGATTAAACAACTACTGGGTTCTCGAGCTTTCTGTTGGTAGAGAACCATTGCTGAACTAGCTGAATCTCAGTCTAAGCCAATTGCATATAGATAGATGATAGACAGACAGGTAGGTAAGTGGGTGAGGAGGGAGGTAGAAGGTATATTCTATCAGGTTTTTTCCTCTAGAGAACCCTCACAAATATAACTGATTGCTTACATTATAAATTATACATTTAATTTTTGTTTATGCTTTTATTTGTTGTTTTGGAGACAGGGTTTTTCTGTGTATTTTTGGCTGCCCTGGAACTTTCTCTACAGATGATGCTGGCCTAGAGCTCAGAGATGAGACTGCCTCCTCCTCCCTGAGTGCTATGATTAATGGCATGCACCACCACCACTAGGCTCATTTAAAATTATTCTTTAATTTTAATTAAAATATAATCACAACTTTCCCCCTCTAGTTCCTCCCATATCTCAACTTCATTCACCCTCATATTGATGGTCTCTTTCATTTTGAATACATACACACATATGTACATAAACACATATTATATACTATATACATATACATGTATAGATTTGTACATATGAATATATTAATAAAATTAACTAATCCCATTCAGTGTTTCTCATATGCATAGTGTATATGATTTAATGGCTGATCACTTGATATTGGATAACCTTTTATTTAATATCATTATTTGTTCTTCATTATATTTAGAGGCCTTAATCATAAAGATTTATGCCTTTTACTGGAGTAAAGGCTTAGATAATTATTCAGCCTTAGCTGAATAGTACCAAAATAAGGCCATAAAAAAAATCGTAGTAAAGAACACAGATCAGAAAACTTATCTACAAAGTCCTAGATAGTAAACACTTCAAGCTGTGACCCCTCTAAGTTGGTGCCATTACAGTAGGTGAGGAACAGGAACTGTGATTTGATTTTCAACATACCACTCAATCTTGGAAATGTAGAGTCTTAACAGAACTATCTCAACAATACTTCAGAAAGATAACCTTGTGGAATCCCGCCTCCCATGTAACCGAGAGAGAACAGCTTGAGTATTAGAGTGTGGAGTTGCTTATTTCTTTCCTTGCTCTAATTTTTAACCTTCAAAATCCATGCACCAGTCAGAATAAGTTCTGGAAATGTCCAGAAGCAGAAAGACTACTTTTTCTTTTTTTAGTAACATTGCTTATGGAAACTGTCCTGGATGTTACATAACTTTCTCAGTCTTCAGCTTGTTAAAAGCAATCATCTGCTCCATTAAAATCTACTAAGAGCAACGGAGCATGTGAACCTCCTGAGAATTTCTATACTGACAATTTTAATGTTTAAATTTCACTATATTATTAATTGAAAGGAAAGCACAATTCTATGTCGTAGGGCATGTTTTCTACTTACTGAATCACTGTCATTTTACTCTGTTTTAATTTATTTCTATTGTCAGGACACTAGTCGTGTTCTGGAACATGATCGAATGTCTGCATCATCTAAGGACAATGTAGAAGACTCTCTGTGGCCTTGGCAGAAAGAGTTCCTAGTTCTCCAGCAAATGTATCAATCATGGAGAGCAAATGAGATTTCTATAAAGTTCCTACTTAGCTAAGGAAGACAAAAACCTAAAGAAAAATCAAAATGCTTATAGTTTGAGCAAAATAAAACAGCTATTCATATTATCTCTGGCATCATATATCATGAATTAGTCCTGAATTAGTATTTATGATGATCTTATATATGGAAAAGTATTCTTTTTTTCCGCTCAGAATAGATTAAGCATGGGAATCTTTTCTTCGTTTCTTCATAGCATTAAAAATAATCATAAGATCACCCCATCACATCTAGATCATTTTGGAATGTTCATTTCCTCTTGTCCTATCCTGGCCATTCCTGTCAAAGGTACGTTTCCTATACTCTAATAAGAAGTGTTACTATTTTCAAATGGGTTTTTAACAGTTATCTTTACTGCCATCTATGCATTTTGTCACGGATAGGTTTAAAAACACCCCAAGGCATTTCCTCCCCCTACTTCCATTTTCTATCACTTCCCTAAACTGTACTGTCCATCTTGCTATTCCTTCTGTTTTTCAATCTTACTCCTGTCTTAATTTTTCTGACCAAACCTTTCTGTCTCTATTTATCAGGATTTTGTTGAGGTGTATGTTCTTCTTCCACCAATCTGGTAACAGTATGCTCATAGAAAGTGTGTTACCATTTATTTGTTATATGTTTCAGTTTTTTATCATCATGAATAATAAGTTCAATAAAAGTAAAGGTGCCTGAGATGGAATTGAAGAATGAGAAAAATGGATAAAAATATTGCATTTACTGCTTTTATATATAAAATCACAAAGCAGAATGTCACTGCTACTTGCAATAATAAATTTCATGGAATTTCTTCTGTTACTCAAGCACAGCATAAAATTATTAGGATAATAATATGTTTGTAGATTAACAATATGTGATATTTTCCTGTGGTTATTTTTGGTGTTTATTATTATCATACAATATTGTATTTTGCTAAAAACCATATTTTTTCTGGCTACTAATAGATTTTGCTGCTCAGTAAATTATTTCTTTAGGGACTTTTTATGCTCCCAGATAAAGGGAGAAAAGGAGAGTATTAATGCCTGTGTACATTACCTAAAATATTTCAGCTTAAAACATTTTCTTATTATAGAATATCATAGTTGAATTTTATGTTGTCTAATGAACTAAAATTCATGAGTCCTTTTGGTGTATATGAATTATAAAAAAAACTTGCCAATTTACTTTCCTTTAGAAAGTGTTATTTTTATTATCAACCAATCTTCATTAGATTAAAATTCCTTTTATATTACCCTAAAAGAGCAATCCTTATTATAGTCTGCCTATAATGTATTCAAGTCTCTCTTCTGTGTGTATGGCACAGTTTCTGACTTTGGAGAAAGATGGTCTTTTCAAGTATAACATATTTGAGTATAGAATGAGTTTCACATTTTTTTGTCACAAGAAACTACTAAGAATGAAGTATGAACAGTCATAGAACATTCTCTCTTCTGGACCTGACTTGTCTCCAAAGGCTCATGTGTTACAAATGCATTCCCCTAGCTGGGGCTACTGAAGGTACAGAAGGACATCTTTAAAAGTTGGATCATAGTAGAAAATTTGAGATTGTTGTGGCCATTGCTTTGAAGGAGGCTGGGGGTTTCTGTTCTCCTCACTCTCTCTTTCCTTCTCACCACAAAAAGAGAGAGTCTGCTCTACCACAAGTTCCCTGTCCTGACACACCGTAATATGCCCAAAAACACCAGGGTCAAGTTTATGTCCCCAAACTTCCCAAACTGTATGTAAAAATAAAAATGTACTATTTATAAATTGATTTGTCTCTGGTATTTGATTGAATGATAGAAAACTGTTTAACACAGATGTCCCTTAAAAATGTATAATGATATAAGTTAAAAACCCAAGCAATATATAATGCATTATAAAATATAATATATAATATATAGATTCAAATTTCTGATTCATACTTTTCATCACTGCTTAGAAACTTGTTCCATATGTATTAGACTTTCTTGTACATACCTGTATTATACTCTGTTTTTTGGTTTATGCAACAGTCTCAGTACTATATTTCCCATTACTATATTTAGGGGGAAAAGTTATTATTACAACATCAGTTGGTAAATTACTCTGTCTGATTTACATTTTTGTCAATTACTAGGAATTTATTTGGAATACACAGTTGTCACAGTGAGTCCCAACTCCATCATTCAGAGCTGCTACCCTGTATCAACAGCTTCACTTTATCAGTTTACAGTCAGCAGAGTAGACACAAATGCTATCAATCCTCTAAGCATGCAAATAGCCAACGTCCCCTTTAGTTATTTTGGTTTTCAACTTGGCAGCTTGAGGTCCGGTGGTCACGGCTTTGAAGGGGCATAGTTACTTAAATACCACTGTTTGAAATAAAATTAGGACCTTTGTTACCATGATCATAGAGTATTCACAAACATAGTATGCCCTGTAAATTGCTGGTTTCTGTTGCGGGAGGGCCACTTGTTCATTCCTGCCTGCCCAGATCACAAAATAATCACACAGAAACTATGTTATTTAAATCACTTAAGCATATTTTTAGCTAGCTCTTATATCTTTGGTTAACCCATTTCCATTATTTTATATTTTACCATGAGGCTCGTGGCCTACTGGCAAGATTCCAACTGACAGCTTGTGTCTTTCCCCTCTGGCAGCTCCATGGCATCTCCCTGACTCTGCCTTCTCTCTGTATATATCTTTTCCAGCCTTGCTATATTCTGTTAAGCCATTGACCAAAAGTTGCTTCTTTATTCATTAACCAATATAGCAACACATATACAGAAGAACTTCCCACATCAGGGTTCCTGAAGGGAAATGTATAAATCAGACAAAACAATTGTGGGGTGAGCCACCTTAGATAGCTTCCATGTCATAAATCTGGTCTATGGTACACGTAAACAATATTTGATGAGAGGTGCCATCATGAGCTCATTTTCATGTTATTAATGTAAATGAGGATTTTTAAAATCAAGTTATGTTTGTTTCAATATGTACTGATTCAATGATTTATAATAACAGTATTTCACATTCTGATTAGAATAACAATAGACCATATGATTAAAATAGTTTATATTCTACCAATAGTCTACCTTTTCTAACTTCTTTTCAAATTTATATTATTTCTTAATGTATTTTGTTATTTACATTAGTAGTCCAAAGTACTCTAGCATGAGTTTATTATTTACATGAAAAATATGGGGAAATGTGACAATCGGCCCAAATGGAGAGTAGAATAAAAGTCAAACAGCTTATGACATGGTATGTGTATATGTATAAGAGAAAGAGAGTTGTATGCTTGTGTGTCAGAGAGCTATGGGGAAGAGATAGACAGAGAGACAGACATAGAGACAGGGAGACAGAAATAGAAAAGCAAACAGAGAGTAAAACCTCACAGAACAGCATAAATGCTTTTGGTTTTATAAACAGGAAAATCTAAAATTGTTGAAATAATAAAGCTGGAGACGTGTTTTGAAAACTGCCTGCCTATCTTCACAGTCCTCCTAAGGCAAAGAAACCTCTCTCTAATTAGTTTTCTAAAATAGTAAGATCTCTCATGAGGCAGGTTTTTGGTTCTCTAAGGAACTTAGAATATTGGTTTCTGAAGTGAGATTTACTAACTTACAATGGAACATTGTGTCAAATCACACACTTCCAGAAGTGAACAATTTCACTTTATTTTGTCATAAATTAATATTTGCAACTACTTATGATGCTCATAACAAATGACCAAAAATAATCAGGATCTCAGAGCTTAGACAAATGTTGTATTATTTTTTCACGTTGATTACGGATAACCTAATCAAAACAAACCCTGAACTACAGTAAATATTTAATGAATCATTAGGCTTTTGTTCTTTTCTAACTTCTATAATTCACAGATGGCCTGTGATTTCTAAAGGGTGCAGACTCAGGTTACATTTTGAGAGATGGAACATTAAATTGAGTCATTGATGTTAACTGAATTTTTCATTTACACTTCAAAGACCATGAGAGTTAGAAGAAACTATAAAAGGTCTTCATAAGATATTTTGAAACCATAAACTAAATTACTAAATTAATAAACTCTTACAGTTTATTAACATGGTTTCTTTAAAATCTAAGACAGAGCCATTTGACAGTCTTCAAAAATAGCTGGAATATGAATTGTGACTATAATGTAACTGGGACTTCTCAAAACATGTAACGGTCACTCATGGACTGTTGACCAGATTCTAGACTCATTTAGACATTTGTATCATTATACAAAGCTACATTGATGATATCCATTCTATCAGTAATTTTTTAGTAACTAGTAAGAAGGTAATTATCAATGTTATAATTTCCATAAATTTAAAAATATATTTAGTTTAGTTGTTCACAATCTTCATTAATAATCAATATACAAATGTAGTCTAAGGTTGAAAGGTTTAAAATTTAGTTCTGACTACTATTTAATTTATTTTTTCTGTGTGTTTATATGTGAATGTCTGTTTTCACGTCTGTGGACATATATTCTCTGTGTCTAAAATTCATTGTAATATCCTACCCAAGGTTCAGTTACTCCTGTATACTGTACTACTTATTCCTTACTTGGATTTTCTTTTAAAATATATTTCATTTCTTACTTGCAGAATAACTTTTAGGCACTTCTATGGAAATAATGAAAGTTTTACAAAACTTTATTAGACTCCGAAACAAGAGTAGTTCTAATGGCATTTCAATTGTATTTTAATAAATAAAACCTGCCTGAAGATCTGAGAGTAAAACAGCCACACTGGTCAGTCTTAACAGACCAAGTAATTATAATACACACCTTTAATCCCAGAAGCCACAATGACACTCATCTTTAATCCCAGTAGCCACACTAGTTGCCATAGAAACCAGGCAGTGCATACCTTTAATCCAAGTCCCAGAGAGGATTCTAAAACAGGAGGAGACAGCTCTCAACACACGGTCTCATTCTGAGATTCCTGGAGGCAGGATTGCCATTTCAGACTGAGGTGAGAAAAATGTAATGACTGGCTGCTTTGCTTTTGGGGCCTTCAGGTTGAACCCCAATTTTTCTCTCAGAGATTTTATTAATTGTACATCATTTGGCACCCAATTTTGGGGGCTTAAAATTACAAAAAAGCCATTGCCTGAGGCTTTTTAGCCAACAGTCCAGGTCAGAGCTGGAATGCCAATCCCAGAATTCAAAACTAACTCCCCCCAGTTTAGCTTCCTCTCCTGCTGTGCCAGTCCTTGCAGCCACACCATGGGGCACCCACGTGACTTCCCAGGACACCCACATGTCTTCCTGTGGCCCTGTGGAGTTTTCTGTGGCTCCTGCAGTCCTGCAGCTTGGCTGCAGCCCCACGTGCATGTGGCTCCCACGTGGCTACTACAGCTTCCCCTGACTCCTGCTGTTCGTACACAACTGCTCCACAGCTGCCCTGACTGGCATCTCTTTAATTAAAAAAAAAAAAAAAATTCCGATCGGTTTGGTTTTGAGTTCTGCGAAAATCCACAGGTTTTTCTGATCCATATTGTTATTATACCTTAAAAGTTTCAACTAAACCAGGATTTTAACAGAGGTAAGTCATCTGCTAACTATAAGTTTTTGCAATTTGTAAACAACTCCTAGGATAATTGCAGATAATATCACCATCCAAGAATGTAATAACCTTTTTGTTTCTATTATGGATGAAATTCTAGGAAAGGTATATTACCTACCTGAGACTTATATCTTCTTAGCCATAGCTGCCATCTATTTAATAATTCCTATTATATGCTTAAAGACATGGTTTGATAACAGAGTCAAGAATGAGAAAATTTTAAAAACGATACAGACTTTACAGACTGATAATGAGAAGTTGACTGAAAAGATTCATACCATTTAAAATGATAACCATAATTTGACAGGCAAAATTCAATGCATGTCTATTGGTTATGAAATCTTATGAAATGGTACTGACAGATTATTTGAAAGAATTCATACTATTGAAATTGATAAGAGAAATCTGTTAAAAAGTTATGACAAGCTAGCAGATAGAACACCCTACATGCCATCCAAATAATCTCTAAGCATAAGAAAATATCATTAATGAAAAATTTAAAAACTTGGAATCACATGTGCAGAATGAGAACCAGAAGTTAATTGATTTGATGAAATCATTAGAAATAGTCACAGGTCAAGAGATTCAGTCTTTACAAAAGACATTGATAAAATGGTTTGAATCAGTTGAGGAACTTGTCATAACTGATAAATAAGGAGAAGAGGTACAGGCAAAAGACAATTTAGCATTGCCAGTACCACTCAATAAAAAAATAATGCCACTCAATAAGAAAAAGAATCATAGCTAACTTACCAAGAATGTTAGCTAATTACCTCTGAAAAGCCAGCAAATACTCAATACCCAAAAGGATATACAGAATGTAAATGGAAACCTATATTATGAAAGCTATAAAAAATTTTAAGCAAGCAGTAGTATCTCATAGCATGCATTCACCATATATGAGGGAGTTGGTAAAAACACGGGCTTCAAGAAATAAGGTTACTTAACATAATTGACTTCAAATAGTCTCAGCTGTGCTAGACTACAGTCCACAGTTTCAGTGGAAAAGATTTGCAGAGAAGAAGCTAAGTCCCTTGAACATCAAGGAAGAATACATGGTTTTGAGGCCACCCAAGTCCAGATTCTTCGTGAGGGCCCTTATGCTGCTCTGGATAGTCAAACTACAGATAATGAACACATATTGTTTCTAGGCTGTACAACAGCCTTGAATTCTTAGGACAAGATTCAAGAACTAGAAAATAGAATTGAGTTACCTAGTAAGCTTACACAAGGCTCAAGAGAACCATTTGTTGAGTTTTTTGCAAAGCCTAATTAATGCCAATTAATTTTATAATTTCCTGGGGGAGGAGTGTCCTCCACAGTGACTGAATTCATGGCTGCTGTACAACATAGGGAAGTGACTTGCTTGTACTTCCTGCTTACTCAATTAATATTATTTCCTTCTCAGGTCTCTGAGGTAGTTGAAGACTAGATAGTCATAGTTCTTGTTTACCAGATGCAGAAAGCAAGTTATAATAGAAAATAAATTGGGTACAAGACTTTGGATTCACCAAGATAGGATAGATATGAAGTGTTTTCTCTGAATTTGTCAAATGCAAATGGACTAGACACTGTTGATATATTTATTGCCTATATATTGTATATAGTTATTTTATTTATTATAGTTTTCTTATATTAGGTAAGGCCTTCTTTTTTATTTCAGACAAAAAGGGTTAATGTAGGGGCATTTCCACTGTATTTTAACAAATAAAGCCTGCCTGAAGATCTGAGTGTAAAACAGCCCCACTGGAAAGCCTTATAGAGCAAGAAATGGTAACACACACTTTTAATCCTAGTAAATAAACTGGGACATACACCTTTAATCCCAGTAGCCACACTAGTTGTCATAGAAATTGTTTAATCATGGTGGTACATTTCTTTAATACCAGCCCTCAAGATGATTCCAAGGTGGAAGGAAACAGCTCTCAATAAACAGTCTCATTCTGTTTTCAGATTGAAAAAACAAAAAACAGACTGAGGTTAAAGTAAGAGCCAGTGGCTGGCTGCTTTGCATTTTAGGACTTCAGGTTGAACTCCGATTTCTCTCTCAGAGCTTTAATAATCTTCTTAACCTGACAGGGAAGAGCAGTGTAAAAAATAGCTATAATTGCATTGACCTGTTCACCTAACAGAGCATCTAAATTTGGTTGCCATGGAAAACCACAATGAGAAGCAACTGAAGGAAAAATATAATTTAATTCCAGTGTTGGTCAGTAGTTCCCTCTGGAGATTCTAACTCCCTTTCCTTGGAATTGTTTCACAGGTATATCATCACACATACACTAGAAAGTGAGTAACTTTTATGGCACCTGGTGCAGAAGCATGCATGTCCTCTTGCTATTCTTGCAACTGTACAATGAGTACTCACATGGGCAACAGCCACACTCTGGGCTCACCGTACAAGATCAGGAAGCTGCATTTCACACTCATGATATCGATAAACTTTTCAGTGGCTTTCCATACCATTAAATATTCACACAGCACAGTCAATGTTCTTGACTTAGAGAATGTTCAATACACCTTTGTCATTTTATCGACCTGGTCCTGCCCTTCCACAGTCACAGAAATTTGTACTTGATGTTCTTCTTTGAAAACCCCATCCCCTTAACTGGGGGAGGAAAAAATACACTCAAATGTCCTGATAATAAAGTAAAGATCAGACACACAGAAATGTACATAAGTGGTTTAGGAGGTCCTTCTGTATTTGTATTGCTTTCATTGGTTATTAAAGAATCTGCCTTGGCCTAGTTGGTAGGGCAGATCTCAGGTAGGTGGGGAAGACAGAACAGAATTTTGGGAAGAAGGGCAGAGTGGCAGACACCATGATTCTCCTGCCCAAGACTGACGCTGGTTAGACTCATGCTGGTAAGCCACAGTCAAGTGGCGATACACATTAATGGATATGGGTTAAATCAAGATGTGAGAGATAGCCAATAAGAAGCTAGAGATAAGGGGCCGGGCAGTAATTTAATTTATACAATTTCCATGTGATTATTTTGGGTGTAAGCTAGCCAGGTGGGATGGAACAAGGGGCCCACACTCATACTAAAACACATAAGTCTGGGTGCAAGTGACCTGTGCACTCTCTGATGGAGTCTCATCAACTACCTCAACAACCCAGAATTCAGTGAGATTATTATACAACGTTGCAGAAAGATTTATCTAGTTTTAGTAAGAGGTCTCTGGGAAAGCAGTCTCAAATTTGGAAACACAGAATTGGAAGCTGCAGTTGCTAGTTTTGCACGTAATGATCAATAATTTCTAAATAATCTGACTTTCACAAACTCTCAGCATTCACACTGAGACCTAAGTAAGACTTTTCTATCCCCCTTTGACATTTCCGTCGGTCTGAAGCATTGGGTCCTTGAACTGACTATGCCCATGTCAGTAATACATATTCCATTAGGGCTTCTCTGTCTTTACACATTCACTCATGGCTTCCAGCTTCCTCGGCTCACGCACGCGCGCGTGCGCACACACACACACACACACACACACAATCTGTCTAAAAAATGAGGAGAGCTACTGTTCTCTGAGTTGGAGGTTCTATTGCTGTGATAAAATGTCATGACCAAAAGCAGATTAGAAGGAAAGAATTTCCTTCCATTTCACCTCTACATCACAGTCCGTCATCAAAGAAAGTTAGAGTAGAACCTCAAGGCTAGAACCTGAAGGTAGGAACTGATGCTGAGGGCATGGAGGAGTGATGCTTACTGGCTTACACCTCATGCATTAATCAGTTTGTTTCTCAACACAACCCAGAACTACCTGCAAGGGATAATAACACCCACAATTGTCTGGGCCATTCCACATCAACCATTAGAAAACATCCTACAGGCTTGCCTACAAACCATTCTTATAAAGATTTCTTTTTTCAATTGAGGTTCCCTCATTCCAAATGACTCTAGCTTATGTTGACAAAGCATTGAACTAGTAAATCTCTTAAGGAGTCACACCCAAGACTGGCTTGTGACATCTACATGCATGTGTATACACATGCACTGCATCTATTCACCCACACAAACATGAATCCATATTTATATACACAACAATCACACACACACACACACACACTACATTGTCTTCTTATTGTAACTAGAATGAAGATGAAAGTTCTTGGCACAACATTCAAGTTTTTCTACATGATCTAACTCCTACTCTACGACATCATTATATCATGGTCTATTCAGTTCTAGTTACAGTAGTTATACTGGCTTAAGATCTTTAAGAACTTAATTTACCTACCTACCCTTGCTTCTTCCTTCCATGTGTCATTGTATTGATTCTCCTCTCAGAAGTGATATTCTGGTCATAATGGAGAAAAACCATAAAATTATAAGATAACATAAAGGTGAAAAGTCAAGGAAGTGATTCCTACATTCAATACATTTCCATTTTGAATTTATTTTTACTGTTTTTGATAGTAAGTTACAGAAATATCTTTTTTTACAAGAAAACTCACTTCTGTGGATCTTATTAGATAAAAAAGATTTGCTTTGACTCTTGCAATCTGTTAATAAGTATTTAATATAGATGGGAAGATTTCTTTTGTAATAAGCACAGACACATACTGAGTAGAGATAAATTTTCTTCTCAGCATGGTTATCAGAATAAAGTAAAACACTAAGAATAAAACAGAATTCAAATGGTTCATGATATTATTTTAAAAAGGAATTAAACATATGTAGATATGTCTCAAGAAGAACTGAGTGACTTCTAGGGAAGAAATGGCCACGAGAACACTTGACCACAATATTAGACTCTTAACCCTGAGTACTAACATGGGTGCATAGCTGTTACAACCTCTAATTTTTTCCTGTTGTGTTTTGTTAGAATAAAGATCACATCAAGTTATTATAATATAAACAGTTTGCATTATTAAACAGGCTTTTAATCATATTTCCTTTTCCTTTTCTTATCCAGATAGATAGATGTTAAGCCCCATTCAGATATAAATGGCTCCATAAGAAAAATCATTAAGAAGCAGTATGTACACACAGAGTTAGGACTAGGCACAGCATCCTCTACCACATGCTATATAAGTCCAATTCTTTGTATTCTTTCGGACTCTCCTCCATACATTGTAACACCACCTGTATATTTATATGTTTTTGCTTATATTTTCAAATGGCAACTTCATTCATGAATGTCTTGAATTTACAAATATCTGGCCTTTGTGCAACAACTTAATCCTATTTCAACATAGGGTTGATCTGGACCCAATTGTATATTTCATTGTTATGCAGGGCCAACCTACAGGGAGGAACAGCATAATTGCATTATTGTGGTAAAAATATAAAACAAATTATAAAAAAATATTTCTTTAAGGCAGTGTGCAAAATTTTTAGCAGGATAGGAACAAAGCCCATAATGCAATTACTATTAAAACTAATAAATAAAAGCTAATTGCTTTTTTTCTTTATTTATTTTGTGAGTTTTGTGCATGTGTTGGTGCTATGTTGCCATTGTCACAGGACAACCTATAAGAGTCAGTGCTCTCCTTCTACCATGTGAGTCTTGGGTGTGGAACTCAGGACATTAGGCTTAGAAGCAGGTATTTTTTTATCATTGAGCCATTCCCTGGTCCCTACTTACCTTTTAAAATAGATACCTTAATCTATTAGTATATTTTCATATAATATAAATTAATTTTACTGTGGTGTATTTAAGCACTTCAGAATATATGAAATTTTTTCTCTCAGGATGGAATTTTGCTTAAAGTATTGTAATGTAAAGGTAATAAAAGCATACTAAAACTGTATTCATTCATTGTGGCACAGATAGTGGGAATTCCTGTAAGTACAGTTGTCTGTGTATTATAATAGATGTGTGACTTTGACCATTAAGTTAGTAACCAAGAAAAAAGTACTTCTTTCTTGCATTTCCTCTCAGGTTTTACATTCCTGTAGTTTATGAGCAACATAAAATATTCTGTGTAAAAGTCACATTGCATAACATTGCAATGTACAAACATTAAGCACATGTGTATAAGATACTACAGGATGTGTTTTCGTCAGTTCAGCTTCATGAATAAAGTATGTAATTGCTATGGAAATCCACATGTGTCCCAAGTTACTATATACTACTGTACTTGTCATATGACAAAACCCTACCCTCACCAGAGTTAAACTGTATTGTTTTAAATGATTTTGCACTTAAGGATCATCTATAAATGTTACATTATAAATTATGCTATAATTCATCTTACTTTTTACACAGCAATGCTGTGGGCAGAAGTCAGAAATTATCCACTTAATACACTAGATCCTTAAGTTTCTTTCAGAATTCATATGTAAGAATAGTTGGTTCATTTTTTAAATTTCATATATGAATATTATATTTCCATCAATTCTCTCTCCCTTTCATCTCTCTAAACTCTCCTGAATCCTTTCACTCTATCTCAAATGCATGACCTCTCTGTCTCTCTTGGTGTGGGAAGGTCCTTCTGTATATGTGTTGCTTTTATTGGTTAATGAGTAAAGAAATATTTTGGCCTGTTGCTAGGGCAGGGCAGAGTAGAACTAGGTAGGGAACTAAACTGAATGCTGGGAAAAAGAAGGCAGAGTCAGGAGAAGCCATGTAGCCCTGTGGAGACAGACTCCAGAACTTTACCCATAAGCTACAGCATCGTGGAGATACACAGATAAGTGGAAATGGGTTAATTTAAGATATAAATTAGTCGGAAATAAGCTTAAGCTATATAACAGACAGTATTGCAATAATATGGTTTCTGTGTGATCATTTCAGGGTTGAGTAGCTGGAAACAAACAAGTGGGCTCCCACAACAAATTGGTGCCTAACATGGGACTTGAACCCATGACCCTGAGATTAAGAATCTCATAATCTACAAGAACAGACTGGCACTCCAATGTGTGCTACCTAAATTCACATAAAACCTGAGAGGGCTTGGAAAGGAATTCTAGACACTAAAAAATAAAGTTTAGCTGCATTTTCTTTCAAATGGGCTTTGCTTGCTGGTGCATGCTACAGCTCCTTTAAAAACAGATCTTCCTGATTCAGAAGGAGAAAAAAATGCACAGTCTGAAAACAGTGGCCTCCTGGTACACCAGCACAAATGACTCTGACTCTTTCAGGAGGTCCAGCTATGGATCACTTAAATGGGATTTGTGAACAGAGGGCTACAACTTGCTTAATGTAAACATAAACCCACTGTGTGCCTGAAAATGAGGCTGTGAGCATGGCTCATGTTAAACAGACCTCCATCCCCCATGTTGGACTGGGTGGAGACAAAAGGAAAAGTAGCTTTAGTACTAATCAGACCATGGTTTAGCATTTTAAGAAGCACATCGGGTAAGAGAAAAAATTAAAGATACACAATAAAGATAGGTTGAGATAAAGAAAAGATCTTTAAATGGGTCATGGTGTTGGATAAATATATGTAGGCTTAGAAGAGAGAAGAAATAGAGGATAGAGAGTTATAAAAGGAGTAAATGGTTTATAAAATAATAAAACAAAGTCTTTTAAGGGACAGAGTACCGACAATCATAAGTTAAAAAAGTAAAAATAATAAAATAAATATTCAACTTGTAGAAAAAGTAATAGAGTAAAAAAAAATAAGCCATATAAGATGGAATATATAGAGAGAGTCTGTGTTTTCTTTGAATTTTTTGACTGTTGATACACTAAGCACAGAGAGGCTTCATTGTAAAGACTGTTAAACTAAACCAGCATATATACTCTAAGGGTATCTTGACTTCAAAATTTAGGTCTAAGAATTTTTGCTTTGGAAAAGAGGTTCTGCTTTTATTTCCACAGAGGATGAGAACCTGTGTGGGTTGCTTCCAGACTAATATGTTTTGATGTACCAAGACCCTCCCCAAAAGGTTGCCGGGAACACTCCAAAAATACCCAAACAAAAGAAGGAAGAAGTTTGAAGAGAACTATGCCCAAATTTCCTAAATGATTGTTTATAAATATTTCTTTACATTTTAAGGGGGATATGCTATAGAGATTTTGCATTGGTATGGATCTTGCTATATTAATTCAAATTTTAGGTCAATCTTATTATATGCATGTGTCTGCTCTTGATTAAGGTATTGTGATTGTGCAGTTCATCTAAATATGTAATGGATAATTAAGAAATACAGGTTAATAATCATCTTGACAAGAGTCAAGCTTGTAGTCATGTTAGTTAGGTTTTTTAGATACTAGAGATATATTTCAGTTAGATAGGGATTCTTCAAATCTTTCAGAGACTTTCAGAATATGGCATTTAAAATATTTAAGAACTTATGATTTTTAATGACAATGATACACTTCTGCTCTTGGCAGCACCAATTACTTCAAGAGGAAGATTGACATTGAAGAGGCTCCTTATGGAGTTTGCTAGTCATTTGGGCAAGAAAATGCTCTTGCCTAGACTGCTTGATGTTATGCTGTGTAAACTGGACATGCAGGACCCACAGAGAGATGACTGCTAAGCTTGCCTAAAGGTGATATAGTCCTTCAGGGTTTCTGCTTTATTAAAGAGTCTGCCAGACATTCTGCAGGACACAGAAAAAAGTAACAGAAAAACTCCCAATGTAGGCGGAACTGTCTTTTAAATTTCCTGCTTCATGGAAAAGTCTACTTAATACTATGGGCCAGTAGGCTGAATATGGATGCTCCAAAAGTACAGAAGAACATTAAGTGACTTTCCAGGCAACGAAATGTCTCTGTCAATTCTAGAGTTTTGGAAGTTGCTTACAATGTACTTTCGGTTTACCCTAGGTAATATTATATCCTTCTGGAGTTCTTTATAGTTGTAGATAAAGTACATATAAATACTGTAACTATAATTCTTGCTTGATACCTATCTTATATGTAATTTTACTATGTTAAAATTAAAACCTTCCTTTTTATTTAGACAGAAAAGGGGAGGTGATGTGGGATTCCCATCTATATGCTGTGATTATCATTGATTAATAAAGAAACTTCCTTGGACATATAGCAGGACAGAACAAAGGTATGTGGGGAAAACTAAACTGAATGCTGGGAAAAAGAAGGCAGAGTCAGGAGAAGCTATGTAGCATCACTGGAGACAGACACCAGAACTTTACCATGTATACACAGATTAAAGGAGATTGTTAAATTAATATGTATGAGCTAGCCAATAAGTTAAAGCTAATAGGCCAAACAGTGATTTAATTAATACAGTTTCTGTGTGGTTATTTTGGGTCTGAGCTGCTATGCAGCTGGGAAACAAATAAGCAGGCTTCTACTACTCTCTCGTTCTCTCTCTCTCTCTCTCTCTCTCTATATATATATATATATATATATATATATATATATATATATCCATATCCATTTAGTATTGTTCATGTGTATACGTTTTTAGGGCTGACCACTCAGTATTAAATAATTTTGGGGGCTCATTGCTGAGGAGACTGCAGGTATCAATTGCCTATAGGTCTTCCTTTAAGGGTTAGGGCATGTGAGATTTCCTTCTATCAATCTTAACATATCGACTGGTGATGTTAATATTCATGTCTTCTTTAGACAACCATATTATTGAGATTTTATGAGTATAGCTTCCCTGCCATATAAGGCAGATACTGTCTCACAGTGCATGACCCAATTCTTTAATTTTTACAATCTTTCCACCCCTCTTCTACAATGGTGTAGGAGAGTGTTGTAGAATTATTTTTTGGATCTGAACATCCCATGGTAAGTTGTTTTTTGCCTTTGAATAGTTGTAGATTTCTGTAGTGATGTCTGTCTTCTGCAATGAGAAAGTTATCTGTGGGTATAAATAAACAGGATGCAATAGAAATTATACTGACTTTGGAAATTGGCAGTAGTCACACCTCTAGATTCCATAGTCTCACCAACCTTTGGTAGTTGGCTACATTTACAGTACCAGGCATGAATCCCCTTATTTTCGGCAGGTCTTAAGTACAATTAGGCAGATATTGGGTATATACAAGATATAAATGCTGCTATCACACCTTTAGGGACATACTGACATTCTGATCATTGGGTTCTTGGTGTCACTGCTGTGTAGGACTATTGACCACTTTTCTTCCCTGGTAGCTTGATGGTGAATTTCTCGTATCACACAACTTTGTATCCACTTTCCTGTTGTTAAATACATTAGTTGCTACCAAATTTTGAGTTTTATACATGCTGTTACATTTTTTTTGGCCAATCAAGCTGGTCACTGTAAAATCTCATTTTTGTTTTTAACTTGTAACTTCTTTCTGATAATGTGGAACCAGTCTCATAGTCCTTAGAAAAAATAAATTAAGAAACCAAATTCATTTATACTATGTCTATCTGGAATTCTTTTATTGTAATGGTTTGTCAGCATATTATTTCTGTAGAAAACAATGCACTATGTGAAAAACACTAATTCCATTCCTACCATGGCTATTCTTTGACTGAAATCAGTTGTTCTTTACTCATACTTGGCACTGCTGAGATAGCTTAGAGACTAAGAGGACTTGTTGCCCTTTCAGAGAAACCAAGGACGTTTTGCTCTCAGCACCTAAATTAGGAAGTTCACAACTGTGCCTGTAACTCTAACTCCAAGGGATCCAACACCCTTAGTTATACCTGTGTAACTTAGAATACCTGTGTATATATGGCACACCCCCACACCCCCACACACCCCCCACACACATACACAGACAGGCAGACAAGTACACGTATGCATATGTGGCAGACACACATGGACACAGAAAGAGAAATAAAGAAATAAGAATAAATTTTATTACCTTATTTACCTTATATATTCCATATCACAGTGAGTAGAATAGAATAATACCTTAATGGAAATAATGACAGAGTAATCTTGATCTACACTGAGTGGATAACATTTTGGGAATTAAATACTTTGAGAGTGCTTATCATTTCTTTTGTGTATTCACTCTTTGTTATATAAAGGAAAATTTATTTTAGACATCATTTTAAAAGATTGTATTTTTCAAATCCAAGAAATGTTAGGAAATAACCTCTCTATTAAGATATTTACCTACTTTGTTTTTCTATGCATAAACTCATTAAACTATCACTTACAGACTTTCTAAAGTTACACTGATCTTCCATGGTGATACTTTATAATACTTTGTAGTGCCAGATAACACTTGATCTTGCCATGATTTTTTTATTTTATTTTCAAATATAGGATTGTAGTTGACTATTTGCCTTAGTATTTTTTCTTTTTCCTTTTTTATTACTTAAAAAATACCAATCCAAACTCCTACTCCCTCCCTTTCTCCCAGTTCCCTCCCTCTCCCTCCTGACCCCTCCAACCCTAAGGGAGTGCCATGCACCCTGCCCTGTGGAAAGTCCAAGGCCCTCCCTACTACATCTAGGTTGAGTAAGGTTTACATCCAAAGAGAATAGGATCCCATGAAGCCAGTATATGCAAGTAGAGACACATCCCAATGTCACTATCAGTGGCCCCTCAGTCTGCCCCAGCTGTCAACCCCCTTCAGGGAGGACTTGGTTGTTCCCATGCTCATTCACTCCCAGTCCAGTTGAAGTTGGTGAGCTACCATTAGCTCAAGCAAACTGTCTCAGTGGATGACCTTCTCATGGTCTTGAATTCCTTGCTCATACTCTCATTACCTCTATTCTTCAACTGGATCTTGGGAGCTCAGTCTAGTGCTCCAATGTGGGTCATTGCCTCTGTTCCCATCTGTTGTTGGACGAAGGATCTATGGTGATATTTAAGAAAATCATCAGTCTGACTACAGGGCAAGGTCAGATCAGACACCCTCTCCTCTATTGCTTAGGGTCTCAGCTGGGTTCATCCCTGTGGGTTCTTATGCATTTTTCTAGAGCCAGGTTTCTTTCTAACTCCATAATGGCTCCCTCAATCAAGATATCTCTTTCCTTACTCTCATATCTGCCCTTCCTTCATCTCAATCATCCCATTCCCTCAAGTTCTCCTCAATCCTCCTTCTCCCCCCTCTACCCCATCCACTCCCCTGCTCTCAAATTTTTGTCTGATTCCAATTTCCAGGTGAGTCTATATATGTTTTTTGGGGGGTTCACCTTGTTACTTAGTTTCTCTAAGATCTTGAACTATAGGCTCATTGCCCTTTGTTTATGACTAGTATCCACTTATGAGTGAGTACATACCATATTCATTTTTGGGGGTCTGGGTTACCTCACTCAGGATGATGTTTTCTAATTCCGTCCATATGCATGCAAAATTCAAGATATCATTATTTTTTTTTACTGCTGAGTAGTATTCTAATGTGTAGGTGTGCCACACTTTCTTTATCCATTTTTCAGTTGAGGGGCTTTTCGGTTGTTTCCAGGTTCTGGTTATTACAAATAATGCTGCAATGCTCTTGTAGTATGATTTAGCATCTTTTGGATATATTCCCAAGAGTGGAATTGTTGGATCCTGAGGTAGGTTGATTCCCAGTTTCCTGAGAAACTGACACACTGATTTCCAAAGTGGTTGCACAAGTTTGCATTCCCACCAGCAATGGATAAGTTTTCTCCTTGCTCCACAACCTCTCCAGCATAAGCTATCATTAGTGTTTTTGATCTTAGCCATTCTGACAGGTATAAAATGGTATCTCAAAGTTATTTTGATTTGTATTTCTCTGATAGCTAAGGATAAGGAACAATCAATGATTCTGAGTAATATTGATCCACTGATTTTTTGTTGTTGTTGTTATTCTTCATCTTTATTAGGCTTGAAAGTTTGGCTCTCTTGTTTTAAGTAACAATTCATATAACATTTATAAATTTCAGTTCTCTGGAAATAGTATTCATGAAATTAAATTTTTCTTTATTAATTTGTGTGTGCATGTAAATGGTTATGTGTGTGTTCATGTGTGTGTGTGTGTGTATGTAAGTGCAATATCTGTGTTTGTGTGTGAAAGAGAAGGCACACACATGCCATGTAACTTGAATAAAGACCAGAAAATTGTTTCTAGTGTCAATCTTTGCTTTCCACCTTGTTTAAAACAGTATCTTCTTGTTCATTGCTGCTTAATGAAGGGTTCGTTGCTGACCCTTGGCTTCTGAAAATTCTCCTGCCCCTGCCTTCTGTCTCCCTGACAAGGCAGGGTCATGCTGAAACTGGAGAAATTACACTATTATGTCTAACTATTAAATGAGTTCTGGGAATCTGTAGCAATCACTTTATACATTGAGCCATCTCCAAAACCATAAACTGTTTTCCAAATGAAAAACTTATAGAAATATGTTTAAAAATATATGGGCTAAAATTTTTATAGTAAGGTTTTTCCATTTGTTGAATTTAATTTGCATAAGACTGTACAGGATTTCTTTTTATTTATGCATAAATGTATCTACTAAGGTTAAGATTTTATATTTTATTTTCACTTAGAGGTAAAAGGCAAACAAATCAATGTAAAATGCATTAAAACCAGTACTTTAGAGAGAGAGACAGATGACCAAAGTTCACATTGCACCTCTATTACTCATTGTTCTTGTGGTCTTGACTGGGTTGTTTTTCTCCACAGCCCATTTTCAAGGGACTTTGGTCTGTCTTTAATCTTCACTATGTTCAGTTTGATTCCTAGCTGGTTTACCTGAAACAAATTGAATTAGTGTGAGTGAGGCCCTCAGCCCAGCCAGACTAGATAGTATACAACTGTTTTATCTTGTAATTTTCTCAATTTAATTTTAGCCTATATTTTGATTAATTAGCTCACTTGACTAATTTATTTTCCTCATAAAGTTTAAATTGTGTATTTATCACTTGGCATCCCCTGGATATTTTCTATTTCACCCCTCTAGGCTCTCTCAGGTTTCCTGTTTTTGCCATTATTTAAGTTAAAGCTTTGTCTGGTTTGCTTATAAGGAGAAATGCAAGTTACACAGAGCGAAATGGGGTCCCTTGGCTATGTTAGTGTGTTTTGGCAAATGAATAAGAAACCACAAAGTAGTCCATCAGTATAGAACATTCTCTTGTGACTTTTGTTACCCAGTCACTCCATTTGAAATAACTACCTGTTTCTAAAAATATAGACTTTTTTTTCTTGTTGTAGAATTTCATGCCAACAGATTCATTTTTGATTCTGGGTTCCTTTATGAAGCATAGCATTCTTAGATATAAGCATGTACCAATCAATTATTTCTTTCTGTATCTAAGCAATCCTCTATTCATAAATGCATGAATTGATAGAACCATGTGAGCTCTTAGCTTTTGACTAATATGAGAAAAGCTGTTTGAAGCTTTCTTTGTACAGTACCTTTAAAAGGCCCACTTACATTTATTTTGAATTGCTGTGTAGAAGCTGAATTCCTAGGTCATATGACAAGTATGTGTTTTCACTCTGAAAAACAGACAAGGTGTTTCCAAAGTGGCTGCATTATTCTGCATTCAAACAGCAGCACCTGAGGCTTCCAGCTGCTGTGGAGGTCCCCCAAGGTTTTGTTTTGATAATCTTTACAATCATCATCTTAATTTTGGATCTGCACTGGCATCTTTTTGTTTTTAACTTGTAATTCTATGAAAATGGATGAGGAGTTTTTCCCACTGACCTTTCACGTAATTATATAATTTACCTGGAGAAATTTTTTTCTCTGCTTTTGGGGGTTATGATTCTTCTTAGCAATTTGGGTTTGGAAGTATCCCAAAGAGAAAGCTTTGTCAAGCAAACAAGACATAATTAGGTTTTCTTTTTCTTTCTTTCTTTCTTTTTTTTTTTTTTGGTTTGTCCAAATAAAATTTGGAAGTGGAAGTGAATTTCTTTATTTTGTCTCAAGGGCCTCTTGAAATTATGCAAATTGATGAAGTATTATTCAGTGTTCCTATGCCTGTAAGCATGCGATGATGTTCAAGTAAGTGTGAGTATATCCATTGCCACACACATTGATCATTAATTTGCAGGGGAAGATTGTATATACAAGATTCTTGAAATTTATAGTTTATATTGAAATCATGAAACTCTGTAGGACAGCAGAACTTCTCCCTTATAGTTCCATGCTCATCGATCACCTCTCCATATCGCTTCATGTTTTCCACTCTCCCAGCCTCTGAGACCATGAATTTACTGTCAGAAATTGTGCCTTTGATTCATGGTTTAGTGGAATTTGTTTCTTTATACTATAGTTGATTTAACATTAGAAGATAATTTAATATATTTCATTTTATGAATGGGTTTAAATAAATGTAGACTTATTTAATAATTTACACATGCATGTATATAGACTCACCATAATAATATTATGAGGTGATTGGTAAAATTCACTATTTCACCAAAATTTCAATTCAATAAAGACACCTAACAATAATGATCACTAAAATTCTTCTTTATTGTAGACTACAAGATATTTTCTGTATAAAATCAGGAGAACTGTTGGGACCATGTGCTTAACAGTGTTTTTTTTTATTATTATTTTAAACAACTTTTAATTTTAAATATATTTTAATTTTATTCTTCCCCTACGTCCAAGTTCTTCTAGATCCTTTTCCCCTTCTTACCCGCCCAACTTTAAATTGTTTTTTTTTAAATCAATGTAACATTAACCCCCTAAAACTAAGAAAACAAAATAAAACATGTCTCCCTTCAAAAAATAGAAATTCCAAGCTATAGTCAAATAAAAGTACACCCAAAAAAGCTGTAGAGTCCTTTACAAGTTGGTCAACTACTCCTGAACATGAGATCTGCCCAGGAGGGGTTGATATACCCAGTCCCACATATTGAAGAGAACTGATTTGTTTCCTCTCCAAAAAGGTATGGCAATTCAACTCTTAGTCTTTACCCTAGTGGCTAGGTTTTCAGTCATTTACTTCTTCATCTATCCATCCATACATCCATTCATTCATTTTTAAAAATTATAGCAAAATAGAATACAATAAGATAAAGCGGAACTATCACATCGAGTTTGGACAAACCAAAAGAAGGAAAAGAGCTTAAATGAAGACACAAGTATCAGAGATCCATTTGTTTGTACACCCAGGAACCTATAAAAACACTAAACTGGATATATTATGCATATAGCCAGTGGACTTATAGCAGATCATTGCCAGACCTATATATATGCAGAGGGCCATATTCAGTGTTCAGTGTCTTTAAGTTCATACGTGCTTTACTCATGTTGATATGGAGGGTCTTGTTTCCTTGGTGTCCTTCATCCCTCTGGCTCATACACTTTCTGCCTCCTCTCTGTGGAGTTCCCTGAGTTTTTAAAGGAAGCAATTTGATGGAGACAACCGATTTAGTGTGTCAGGGGACATGGAATCATACAGCATATGGCATTGATATTTCAGATGGCAATCCACCAGAGGAGTTATTATTTGATGGAGGTTAATCTTGTGCACACAAGGCCTGGAGGACCATCGACTTTGGAAACTGTTGCTTGCTTTTCCTAAAAATAAACTTGGTGTCTCGCCAATACCTACATTGTAATGTGTATTCTCATGTAATGTGTATATGTAATCTCATGTGTACATCTCAGTCTTATGGGCAGATATATTAGTGAGTTGTCTCTAAGATGACATTTCATTTGGTTATATGATGTTGATCTATAGAATACATATTAGGACATGCCTCATAACAAGATCTATTTATTTCAAGAGGACTCTAGACACTTAGAAACCTGCTTTGTTCCTTCTCTCAGACTAACTGCACACAGTTTACTTTCACCTCAAAGCATGTTCAAACTAGACTAAAGGCTTTTTGTAAATGGATTGTAAGTTTAAAACTTTACAGTTATACACAGGGTCAGAGCCATAAATATCCAAACAAAGTTGCTGTACAAAGCACCCTAAGGAAAGCATGCCAATTCTTTACTTGCCAAGTCTGCTAACAATAGACCTATGTTTCAAAGTTTGTAACTGGGCACTGTGCCCCACTCCTGGTCTGGTCATAGTCTTACTTCTAAAACCTTGAAACCATTGTTTTGCCATGGTAAATGGCTCAGCTCCTTATTATCTTACAATAGGAATGTGCTTTAGACAAATGAGTGGTGACTCTTGTAATTTTTTTATTATCACTCCAAACCTGTAAGAGGGAAAATTTGGAGACTAGAAAAAGATGAAGAAAGGATGAATTAGAAGTAGGGCAGGAGAATTAGATTAGAAGCAGAAGAATAAAGAGACTTGTTCAGAACATCACATGTGTGCGAGTTTATTCGTCCTTGGATATCCTAAGAAAAAAGTTCCTTTAGCTTGCTGCCATGTCCAGTCTAAACCCTGAAGAGGTTCTTGGGGCAGGACCCCAAAGGACCACAATATTATTAAGTTTTCCAAGAACTTTTACTCTCTGCATAATATCTTGCTATTGGACTCTATGTTTAATACCATGTGCTGCAGGAGGAAGCTTCTCTGATGATGGCTGAACAAGGCACTGATCTAAGTTATAGCTGAATATCATTAGTCATTTTATCATTGCATTGTTTTTTTTCTTTTATTAGACCACTATTATTTGGTTTTACCCAAGATCCCTGAGCTATGTAATTTGAAGATCTTGATCACCCAACCAGTGTTAGGTATGGGTTCCATCTCATGGAGTAGGCCATAAATCAAATCAGTTATTTTTTGCTTAATCTCATAAGCTATGTGCCACCATTGGCCTAGCATATTCTGCAGGTTGCACATCACCTTTCATAATAGCCTCAAATAATATAGAATTTATCTATACCATCTTGTAGTGTAAGACTTGTATGATAAAAAAAGTCACTGAATAAAGAAACTGATGAATATATCAGAAGATAAAATGATCTTCCATGCTATTTGGATCAGGAGGATTAACATAGTAAAACTGGCCATCCTTTTGAAAGTAATCTACAGATTCAATCTAATTCTCCATGAAAATTACAACACTATTTTCACAGAAATAAAAGGGATAATTTCAACTTCATAAAGAAACACACAAAAAGCAACCAGGATAGCTAAAACAATACCCAGTAGTAAAAGACCTGCTCCATGTATCACCATCCCTGATTTTAAGATGTACTGCAAACTATAGTAGTAATAAAAATAGCATGGAATTGTTTCCCAATGACAAAAATATCCTACTTTTTTTGAAACACTATTTTTCTGAATTTTTATGATTTTTTTCTTCTCTAAGAAAATCTTATTTTCACAAAGTTTCATAGGTACACCATAATTTTCCAAGCAACACTTCTGTTTTACATCGATCTGTCTTAAATTGACTCTTCATAGAATATGAAACAGTGTTCAATCATTCTTAATGTAGATATTTAGATAATAGCTTGAATTTGTATTATGTTTGCTATCTAAGGTTTTTGACTATTTGTTGATCATTTTTATTATGAAATTAGTATTTATTCTGCCAAATAATTTATGTATGCTATAATAGGATACTAATTTAACAGTAGAATATTAATGATATTAATTTTCACATAATAAAACTTCCTGAAATTCTGGTACTGAATCACATAATTTAATAGCCTTATATATTATTAGACTGAATACACTAATTTTCTCTTATAATTTAAGTTATTATATTAATTTTACATAATACATAAAGGTAGTAAGAATATACTCCATACTAAAGGGGATCATGTGATATTTTGATTCATTGTAAAATATTTAAATTATGTGAAGTGTATCTCTCTCTTTTAATTTTTCTAATTACTTTCCTGTGAAAATATTCATAATATTTTTGTAAGTTTGTAAAATGAGTAAAAGTTTTATTAAATACTTTTAAACAATAATTCTCAGAAATATTGGTTTGTAATTTTATTTAATCCTTAAAAAACCTTGCATTTTGTTCCTTGATTAACTGATTTCCCAAGGTAAGTTAAGTATTTTATTGCATTCTATTTAATACTTTTAAAATATTTTTATTAGCCGGGCGATGGTGGCGCACGCCTTTAATCCCAGCACTCGGGAGGCAGAGGCAGGCGGATCTCTGCGAGTTCGAGACCAGCCTGGTCTACAGAGCTAGTTCCAGGACAGGCTCCAAAGTCACAGAGAAACCCTGTCTCGAAACACCAAACAAAAAAAAAAGCAAAGTATTTTTATTATTTTAAGTAATTTTTAAGTCTAAATATATTTTTGTCATATTCTTTCTTTTCTCCAAGTTCTTCAAAGTCTTCCCTCATCATGCTTCCAACTTTAAGTTCTTTCTCAGAGAACAAACAAAAGCCCAATATAGCACTCTCCCCCCACAAACACAAGAAAACACAATAACCCTCCCTCCCCAAACCCACTAAACTATAAACAAATAAAAGTACACAAAAAATTGTGGACTCCATTATATACTGGTAAGCTACTCCTGAACATGAGGCCTACCCTGATGTAGTTGATATAGATGCGTTTAAATATTCTAATTTTTTTGTTTCTTGATTTTACTGCATTTCTTTGTCCTTGTTGTATTATTTATCACAAAATTTGAATACCCCTAATTTCTTTTTTTTTAATTTTTTTCCGTTCAAAAATTTACACTTCTTTCCCTCCTCCCATTCCCCTCCCACTCCCCCACTCCCCTTCCTCTTTTCCCCTCCCTCCTTAAAAGAGGGCCGAGAATCCTGCCCTGTGGGAAGTCCAAGGCCCTCCCCCTACATCCAGGCCTAGGAAGCTTTGCATCCAAATAGACTAAGGTCCCAAAAACCCAGTACATGCAGTAGAAATAAGTCCCAGTGCCTTTATCAATGGCTTCTCAGTCCGCCCCCAATGGCAGCCACATTCAGAGTCCAGTTTGATCGCATGCTCACTCAGTTCCGGTCCAGCTGGATTTGATGAGCTCCCATTAGATCAGGCTCACAGTCTCTGTGGGTGGATCAACCCCTCGCGGTCCAGACTTCCTTGCTCATCTTCTCCCTCCTTCTGATCTTCAACTGGACCTTGGGAGCTCAGTCCGTTGCTCTGATGAGGGTCTCTGTCTCTATCTCCATCCGTAGCTGGATGAAGATTCTATGGTCATATTCGAGATAACCATCAGTGTGATAGTGGGGCAAGGCCAGTTCAGGCACCCTCTGCTCTGCTGCCCAAGGACCTAGCTGGGGACATCCACTGGAGAGAATTTGGAGGAGTAGGAGGGTGGCGATACCCCTATTTTTTTAATGCTCATTTGTACAAATAGATTAATTTTATCTACTAAAATGCACTTACATAAAGTTCATGATTTAAATAGTTTTAATTTATTACATTGGTAACAAATTAAGAAATTTGTCCACTTCATCGACTTTATTGGTGTAGAGTTGTTCATAATTTCTTTTACTAGGTTACTAACCACTGAGGGATTTGTATTGTTTATTTATTTATGAAACTGGTAACTTAATTTCACATTTTTCTATATCAGTTTTGCTATAGTGTTATCAGTTTTAGTGTGTGTGTGTGTGTGTTGTATATGTACCTGTTTGTGTGACCGAGCATGCATATCTTATAAGAGCATGGAGAATAGAAGGGGGGACTGTCTATCCTGCTTTATCACCCTCTACTTTATTCCTATAGAAACAGAGTATCAGGCTGAATGTGGACCCACAGGCAGAACAGAATCCCTTGAGGTCCTCCTGTTTCCACCTACCACAATTCTGGGGTCACAGGTTTACATGGACATGAACTAGCATCATTACATGGGTGCTCAAATCCAAATTCAGATTCTCATTCTTTTTTTATCAGTATCTCTTAACCACTGAGGGCTCTGTCTAGCCACTTATTGGCATAAAAATGTATAAAATTTTATATTTGTTTGCCAATTTTATGCCTTTATTGCATTCTTCTGTGCAACTTACCTTCAGTTTAATTTGTTCTTCATTTTTTGGCTTATAACTGGAAAAAGAATTTATTGTTCCCCTTTTTTCTAGTAAAGCATTTAAAAGCAAACATTTTTAAGAACATTTTCTTTGGTATTTGTATTCTTTTTAGTGTTTCACAGCCTACTTTCAATCTCATTGTGCTCCATTGTGTTTTTCCCTAGATACTTTTGATATTACACTATACTTCCAACGGGTTCACTTTCATTTTACTGCGCTGTCTATTGCATTTCCTCTGTGTATCTCTTGTCAGTCAAACATTCTCATATATTCTCTCTGTGTCTATTTCTTTATTTAACTTGTGGTGATCTGAGAAGACATGTGCTATGTAGTCTCCTGTTATTCCTTGACTTTCCACATTTGTCACAGTTTCTAATCTCTGGTTTTATTCTTCTATCTTAGGTGATAGGATTTAAGTCTCCTGACTCCTTCTTACACACTCTCTCTCTTTAGGATTGCTCTGACTGCTATCTCTGCTCTAGATAACACATTAAGCTTGGGGTAAATATCCTTCAAGGAGAAACTTCTAGGTATCCAATGCTTTTATACTGAAGTAAGATTTTAATTTTGAGCATTAATAAGACCTCTGTAGGTTAAATTTTGTCAAAAATAAAGCTTGCATTTCTTTCATATATTTCTGCCCATCCAAACACTTCTTATATTTTTGTTTGTTTTGTTTTTCATTTTGGATTATTTCTTTTTATTTCCTAGGTGAAAAAGAGAAAAGGAGAACAACAATTGTGCCTATGAGTTTCCCACATCATATTCTACAGATGTTTGTTATAGGTCTTCTGAAATGCTTTTTTTCTGAAATTTTTTTACTTTATTTTATTCATTCTCATTGTATTATTTAACACAAAGAATTAGTTTCCCTTATTTGCTTAATGTTCTTTTGCCCAATCAATTCAAATTGTTTGAATTAAAATATGCTTATGTAAATGTTATCACTCTAGAGGTGGTGAGACCTGGGAGAATGAGTCATGCAATAGCCAACTTTATTCAGAGCATCAGACAATTTATACTCTGAGGTTTAAGAAAGTCACCCAAGTAAAGCATGCAATCAAAAGGACAAGCCATCCATGGCAAAAACATCTTTTTCCATAGAAGCACATAAACAAATAACAATAGCTATCTGTAGCGAATAATCTGAAGTAAACTTACTCTTATCTACTACAGCTGGAAAAGCATGAAAACACATGCCAAGAACAATTCTATGTACTGAAGAAAACGAGGTCACAGACCCTTGTCTTGTTTTCTTGGAGTGTTCTCACAAGCACTCAGAATTCCTCTCACATGCCTTCTCCATCCTTGGACCATGTTCCAATGCATGAAGTTAATCAATAAAATATACAACTCAGTACTTTTAATTATATCTACATTATAAAGCCATTGCTACTAGTACTTGAGTATTTTTATTATACCCCCTCCTAAATCTCAGACTCACTAATAAATCCTGTCCCATGCCCACTTTCCCACGGACCCAGAATTTTAAAGTTTTATGGATTCTTACTCTGAATGTTCATACAAGTAGAATAATTTATGGCTTTTGAGCTATGTGTTTTTAATGTCTTTAAAGTTTATAAATGCACTCCTAAGTGTAGAACCCATCTTTTTTATGGATTAATTACACTGCTATGAACCTTTGCATACACATTTGTACATAATAATTTTCAGTTCTCTTGAATGTATAATAAAGAGTGAAGTTGCTGGGTCATATGGTAGATCTATGGTTTCTCTTTTGAGAACCTATCAAATTGTCTTCCATGGCAGTTGCCACACTTTATAGTCTCACAATGTCTGTTCCCAGAATATTTTCTTCTGATATGTCTACATGGTTTGTGTGCATGCATTGCACCAGTTAATGCAGATATATACATCTTGTGGTAACATGTATGTGCACATGTGTACATATGGAGGTCAAAGATCAATTTTGAATGTCTTTTCTGATTGCTTTCCACCTTTATTTTTGAGACATGGTTTCCTGACAAACACACTGATTTGGCAAACTGGCTGCCCATCCAATTTTCCTCAGGAACTCACCTTTCTCTGATACTTCACCTCTACTTGATATTGTAGTTACAACTATGTGCTGCCTTACCCTGCTTCTTACATACGGTCTGGGGATCCCAGCTCAGGCCATCTCACTTACACACTAGACTCTCTACTGAGTGAGTCACATCTTTAGTCCCAGACTTTATACCATTTAAAAATAAAGGCAGTACTTGATTATCTCTATCTACCCAGCACCTAGAACAAAAAGTCTGTTATCAGCTATTTGCAGAGTAAGTAAATGAAAAATCATCAATTGTTTAAATTATTTGATAAAAACTATGTGCCTCAATCATAATGAATGTTTGTCATAAAAATTGTCTTTGAAATATTGTTAATTCACTTTACTTACATTATTATACTATGTATAGTAGTGTCTATGTCTACATCAAAGAGTTAAAATTCAAGTAAAACTGTGTGTGTATGCGTACATGTGAACGATACTACTTCACAGTTACAATATAGAGTATAACTTTTGTGGTATTGAGCTCACATTAACCATCCTGTAAGGATTAATTGATGTCACTTAACACCACTTTTTGTGTCTTTGGCCTCTGATCACCTGTGCTTTCACTTACGCAGTTGTCTGTTGCTCTGCAACAAGGATACTGGACTCAAACATACCATATATCTATTTTTTTTCTGATTCCTTTTCCCATGTCTCATATTAGTTTGTAGGTGGTTACACCTTCCATGGATTTTTTATAATACTTTTCAAAATGATTAGCTTTGTGTGATTATTTAATTAATGTCTGTTTCACTTGTACGACTGAAAGTTCTCGGCTTTACACTAATTGTAGTAAATGAGTGCATTGTTGAATAGAAAGTATTATTTCTATTGGTATGTGCATGTGTAGTGTGTATGAGTATGTGCAGTATATTCATGTGAGTGTGTACATGTGTATGAATGCTAATACAGATATACATGAATCATAATACACATGTTGTTGTTAGAGGAAAAAACTCAGGTGTTGGTCCCCACCTTCCACCTTACTATAGCCCCAGTTTCTTGCTATTCACTGCCAAGCTAGTTGACCCCATGAACTTCCCCAAATTCTCCTCTTTCTACCCCCATCTCACCACAGACCATGAGAGTACAGACCCACATTACTACATCTGGCCTAACCTGGATCTGGGCCCCTGGACTCTTTCATCATCATACTTGTGCAATAAGAGCTTTATACACCAAACCATCTGCCTTTTCTAAATATGGGTACTCTTAATGACAAAATAAATGACATGAATTTCCAAGTATACGTGTGAGCTTGCATACATATATACAGACCCACACACATGCACAAACACACACATAAGCCATTTTTAATGAGCAAAGTAAATAACATAGACCCCCCAAACACACATGTGTGAGTACATGTGGAAAATTACACACATGTTTCTGTACTGATGCACACACATGTGCACTCGTGAATACACTTACTTGTGTACTAATGCACACACAGCTACTTTTCGTAAGCAAAAGTAGATGCTTTAGAAGATTGTGTAAGTTTTGAAATTGGTAAGCTTTGTCAATGACACAATCTCATTGACCTCAGATGTTCTTTTCTCCAGGATTATCCTTATATTACTGTCTAAGGCTCTTCTACCTCCTCAATGTTAAATTTCTCTGACCCAGTTCTCTTTATCACTTATTCTATTATCTAAATCCCTTGGAACACACTTTTCATTCCATATCTTAGGTTCTTTCTTATCTGGAACATATTTCTGTTCCTATACAACTTGGCTGTTTATACCCTTGGTGCATATTGTACACTATATCTTGTACTTTGCATGTTAGCATTTAAACTCCATTTTTGGGGAAATAACTTCTAACCATACAAAGACATATTCTAATAAAGAGAGAATGTGGGAATATTGTCAAAGATAGCAACCATAGCCTAGCTATAAGAGCAAAGGCCGAGAAGTTAATCTTAAGTTCTTTGATCAGCATTGTTTGAGAAATTAAATACGAATATGGGCTTTTGGTATAATATGGAAGACAGATGAATTTTACAAAGTCTTATATTAGCAAATGACACAAGTAAGCAAATAATTATTTATTCACTTCCAGTGTTCTACAGCTGGCCCTAAGGATATCAGCTATAAGCACGACAGTAACATCACTTCCTCTGGAGAGAAGCACATAATTGTCTGGCTGTTCCAGATAGACATGGCAACAATTGATGTTAGAAATAATTCTTTTCAAGTTTTGCTTGGTGAAGTAATGAGTTTTATAAGGATACTTACAGATGACTGAAGACTGAGAAGCCCACTTCTGCATGGATGACATCTCATGCAAGTTACACGACATGAAATTCTCAAGCAATAAAATGAATCTAAAATAATAAATAAGTGAAGGAAAAAGGTGAGATGAGCTAAAAAGGAACAGAGTCATGTAGGAGTGCACCTTTGAAGGAAGTAGTGGGTCTCAGCCACTTCTCTCTCTTTTGTATCCTGGCTATGAGTAGGCTCATTTGTTCTACCATATGATCCTAAGCATGACTCCTACATCACCACAGGCTCAAAGCAATAAAGCTCTACTACCTAGTGGCTTATGTCATCTTGACACAAACTATAGTCATTTTAGAATATGCTCCTGCCATATAAGCCTATAGTGTATTTTCCTGATTGATTATTGGTTTGGTAGGGCCGAGATCGCTATGGATAGTGTCATCCCAGGGCAGGTGGTAGGTATTAAGTGCTATAAGGGCACAAACTGAAAAAGCCATGAGGGCAAACTCAGTGAGCAGTACCCGTTTAGTTTCTGATTCAGCCCCTGTTTCCAGTTTTGTGTCTTTAAACTAACAACACTTAGTTTTGATGAAACAAATAAGAAAGACCAGAAAGAAAGGAGTTTAATTGCATGAAGTAGTGGGCTGGATTTTAAAGGAAGTATTAAGTGTATATCAGTTTGTGAAGAGTAGATACTGTAAATCTGAGAGCTGGGAATAAAGCTATATTGACTCACATCCCATTAGTAATGGAATAGTGTCATTAATCCACCAAGTGTTTTCATATCTAATATAGTGCACTACAGTAAAAATTTAAGTATGAATACTTAATAAATGATTTTTGAAGAATTGTCACTGTAATTTCTTTGTCAATTCTGCTTTTTTTAGTTCAATCTAAAACTGATCGCTTTTTTTTTTTTTACATCCCAGAAATTTTCTAACGAAAGGGAGAAGATGTAGATTTTCCAACTAAGAACAAATAGGTTATAAATAAAGGTTAAGAAAGTTGTGCTTGGGTTTTACAATCAAGTATTCTTCAGTTTTCTATAATTGCACTATCTCTTGATATATCTCAGCCACCAATTTCTTTTATTGTTAGCAAATATGTAAGGCAATGAGAAATAGTTGATGACATAAGATGACATGCATGCATATTGTTACTCTATTTCAAGTCCTATCTAATTCTCATAGTTAGGAGGTGCAAGCAGTGATTCCTAGTAGATTGAAAAAGTATTCAGGTTAGTTTTTAAAATGAGTGAATTCTCTCTATGATGTTGATAAGACAAAACTGAATCCCTAAAAATTTCAGAAGAGACCTTGCAGGAAAGGACTATCAAAATTTGTACATATATGAAAAGGAAAATAAAGGACAGTTTAAACTAAATATCAGAAACTTGCATTATTGATGGTTTTAGATTTTGTGTTTATTGCATTCATGAATCTGTTCTAGGCAAACTTAACTCTAAACTATGGACATCTCTTATCACTATAATACTCATAAAAACATATTTCCAAGGAAATCCTTTGTTCTCTAAGAGTGATGTGCATATGAACACACAGTAAAGAAGAAACAATGTATGGTTATTTACAAAGAACTAGCTACATGATGCTACATCTTCACCGTAAACCTTCTAAGTCCTACTATTATCATTTATATTGCCAGGAATTGATACCAATGACCTTGAGGCTCTACTGCCTCTGATGCTCTATTCTTGTGTGACTGAAAAGGTGTGAATTTATTGTCATTAAGTGTCCCTGTGTTCTCACTTTCACAGAATGTGAGAGTCTGTATTACAATTAACATTTAGCAATGGAATCTTCCCAATTGAATTTTAATATATTTTAATACTATATATAGCTCCTTCAAAACAATGATGAGCAGAAACATCAGTTGAACGGAGAGTAAATGTTGAAGAGAATGAGTTTGCTATGAGACTAGAACTACAGCTCTCAGATCTTGAATAGAAATAAATTCAAACAACTTAGATTATATTTTTAGTTCAAGATTAAGTTCTTTCTTTAAAATTGTCTGATTTTTGTTCATTTTAAAGCTGGGCAGGAAAGTTTAAGTCACTTTTGCCCTTACTACACTTAGTGAAAAAGAATAAATGTGGAAGGAAATGACCACATCTAGAAAGAAAATGCAATGCACTTTCAGAAAGAGGTTTTTTATAATATTTATAGTTTAGAAAATATATATTCTAGTGTACATGTCATATATAATATATATTATAATACACACATATGCACACAATTGGAATAAACAAAAATATTTATTTTCTAGAAATTTCAGAGAAAACAAACCTTGTATTCTTGTAATCTCACTGACATTAAGTAACTATATCTAATGTATTTGTTAAGAGCAGCTAATATTTCCATTTATTTTAGTAGGGGAATAAAATTCTATGAGCTAATATATTTTAAGAGTTCCCTTTAATTTTTACTGATATTAATCAAACTGTGCAAAATTACTAAATTAGACAATGATCCCGAGGAAATACACATGACTAAATTTTATCTTATAATTTTCTGTGTCTAACCACTGTGAACTTCCATCTTTTCCCACTAATAACATCATTTTGTCTAGTTACTGGTGTGCTTTTATAGTGCTATTTCTTTTTCTTTTGTACTACATCACAGGGAAATGATGTTAAACTGTGTGAATTATGTATGAAATATGTAAAATATAAAGAAATATATGGAGTCCATCACATTTGACAAAAGAAAAGAAAAAAAATCAGGCATGTTATGAAATGTCAAATTGCCAAAAAGTATCTATGTGTAAATTAATATACCTATGTGTTTTCAATTAGACACAGTACTTTTATGGAATCAAATGGCATATGATACTGCAGTGCCTCTAGAGATGACGTAAAATATGAAATGTAAATCCTTGGTATAGATTTGCAATAATATTCTTTATGGTATATCTTTAGATCCCTAATCACTTGCAGTGGAATTCAGCTGTGTAGTATCATGACCAAAACCCCTCATCTTACTCAGGTGACTTTGAGCCTAGTACTGGGTGACTCAATGTTTATATCTGCAAAAATAAAGATAAAAGAAAAACAAAAGTTTATTGGATATATGCTATGTAGATAGCACTTGGCTAAAAGCTTAGCCTTCTTTTCCCTTGGCACTTTTGAGGATTTAAATGCGAATGGCTTTTATAGGTTCTTGTGTTTGAATGGCTGCTCCACAAGTGGTGAAACTGTTTGGGAAGGATTAGAACGTGTAGCTTGATAAAGGAGATGTGTCAATAGGATTAAGTTTTGAGACTTCAACATTCTCACAACATTCTCATTGCCCTCTCTCCGTCTGCCTCAGGGTTGTGTCTCAAGGCTTAAGCTCTGAGCTGCTGCTCTAGCACCCTACTTGCCAGCTTGTTTCCTTGCTCCCTCCATGATGGCAATGGATACTAACACTGAAATGTAAGCCCGAATTAAGCACCTTCTTTTGTAGAATGCTTTTGTCATAGTGTTTCATCACAGAAATAGATAAAATAACTAAGACAGAGTTCAAAACATCTGACCAGCATGCATTATCTTTACTGTTCAAGTGAAGACACTAAGATACTAGGCACAGATATACTGTCAATCTCCCTCATAAAAAGCAGAGCCAGACTCAGAACCAGCTTCATCTGAAGCTATAACCTGTGCTCCTTCCCTACATCATTCCATTTCCAGAATATATTAAAAGTCGTTTTAAAGCTCTCTATATAAGAACATCTCCATTTCAAAGTGTGAATAAATATAGCTTCTAATACGGTTCCTTCTGATGTATAGAAGGGAAAATTCAGACTTAGGTGGTCATTCTCATAAAATCTGCCTCCCTAGAGATTTAGTTTTCAAGGATATATGTATCTTTCTATTTCTTTTGTACAATGAACCACATAGAGAGACAGTTCAATTAATGTTAATAAGTAATATACTATCTTTATTTCCATAGTTTCACATTTAACCCAAGGTCCATTCTATATAATTTAAAGCACTAAGCACAATTCTGTATGAAGTGCAATGCTTTATAAGTGAAGATTTGGAAGAGCATGTGGAGCATCTTAACACTTATCTATACCTCATTATTTTTCACTTCTCTTCCATATTATAGAAGTCATTTTTTTCCTTTTGGGTGTTTAATGGCTTATGAAGCCAAGAAACTATTTAGAAAGAAAAAATTAGGCATTAAACTGCTTTTTTATCATTCACAAAGCAGCCATTCTATAGCTCAATTATTATTCATTTGTTATCCATATTCAACTAACTGTTGAGACAAAAATGGATTCTTTCTTCCAAAATGCAGGTTTTACATTAAAAAATAAAAGAGTATAATGCTAAACTTTAAAAATATCATCGGCATAATTTGTTCAAATATAATCATTAAATCCATTACTGGATAGAGTAATGGTGATGAAAATTAGTGTGAGGCCAAAGGGATACATTTTATCTCATCTTGAGGGAAGTGGGGTTAAGGAAAGTCAGTCTAAAATGCAAGCCACACTACACAGAGGATGAATGAGAACCTTTCAGTAAGTGTAAGCACTAAGAGAGGTAATGAGATACTAGGAGTCAGACAGATAGCCAGCTAGAGAAAAAGGTCAAACTATAAAATAAAGATTGTAAGCTTCCAAGATGGCAAACTCTTTCTCACTCTTCTGCTCTGAAACAAGTTTGGCAGATTAAATCAAAGGTCTGGCTAGTGTTTTCTCCTACAAGTAATCCAACTGCCTGGATTGATCTGACAAGCTCACAGGCAGATCAGAATGTGTTCACCCCAAAATTATAGCTCTATCAGGCTGTTTTGGTTCAATCTGAATAACCCTAAATTTGGGGGGAGGAAAATCCTCTCAAAGACATTTACAGGCCCTATCCTCCCCAAAGAAACAAGGCTTCCATTTCCTGAGTGTTTCCTGTAAGAGGCAAAAGTGTGTGCATTTCCTTATTCATAATAAAAACAGCTTTCTTAACCAGAACAAAAAAGAATGAAGATTGAATAAAATCTTTGATACTGGGGATCTCGGATTTCAATTGTACAGAGTCTCATTTAAGGCACTAGTAAAAATCTGTATAACTTTTTTTTGTGTGTGTTTGTAACCTTAATTAGCATCAGTAGATGTCATTTCACACAGACATATTTGAATGAATCAAGTAAATATCACACCTTGATATTTCAATAGCAAGTCATGAAGAGAACAAGGTGTGATGATCCATATTATTATTCTCCATTGTTTCCAGGTACTTAACTGAGAGTGTTTCTTCCCATGTAAATAATAGCAAGATCTGTATCTGGCAATTAATGTCAGTCTAAGTAATGACAAGAGAGTGCCTTCTGTAGCAGCCATGACCTTTCCCCAAACATACCCTAGGGCAGAGCAGTAGGATCTCCAGTGTCTCACACCAAACAGGGAACAGAGCACAGTGAATGCTAGCATTGTGGTAACTAGTTATGCAACGTCAGAAAGTAAAAAAAAAAAAAATTATTTATACAGCAGTAGAGTGTTGTCCACCCAGTAATAATTATAAATAAAAGGAATTCTTCAATGTTTGCTTCAAATATAAACCCTCATTCATTGAGTATACCATGGGTTTCATTAACAGAGACTCAATCTCTTGTCAACAATTTCCAGAAGAGTTCCATATTCTGTTTTGCAGAAAAGATAAAAAAAATCTTAAAAACCTATTTAAACTTGATATAAACTATTGGTAGTAAGCTGCATTCCAACTTTATAATAAAGATTAATTAACTTTAATTAATGTTTATATTATTAATATAATTTAATACAATATATTAATAATACTATCTTAAAATAACTAAATATTTTTCTTAAGCAAATAGAAGAAAATTCTCATGAAAGTCAAAGTAACATAGAATTTTAGGTTCTTACGACATGATTATTGCCGTGTTACTGAAGTAATACATCAAACACTAACAAAAAACTTGAAATTTATGACCTTGAAAATCTTTATGAGGGCCAAAGGTTTAAATCAAATATTAAACAAGAAATGCTAAAGAATTTACTATTTTCTCCCACAACTCTCCTCAGTCCAAATCATTCTTTATGGTACATATATTCTGTAGTTAAATGCTCAGAAAGTAATCTATATTTTTACTTGATTAAATATCTAATCATCAGATCACTATATGTCTATTTCTGAGGACTGTTTTTGCTCCAGCTGACCTGTAGATTATGTTACATTAGTAGAAACAAGTTTATAGATAAGCAGGAAGCTTGGCCTTTATCCTGATGTATTTAGAATTTTTTCTTATTTGGGATATAAATAAAAAACATTCCCCTAATCCCATGTTTGCCAGCAATTAGGGTGTGCTGAGTTTATTGCAGAGGCAGCAGAGATCAGGGATGCCGCTGTCATTAGTGCTTGACTTTCTGTTTTCTTTGTTTGCTTGCTCGGTGTTTTTATTTCTTTTGGCTTGGGCTTGGTAATTTTTTGATCTTTTCTTATGTTTGTATTTTTATTGCACTTATAACTAAGATCTTAAAATACTAAATAAAACAACCCATTAATGAGAGTGTGTACTAAAGCTGATAATGATACCAAGCCATCATTAACCAATAATACTATGTTCACTTGAGATATGACAAAAAATTAAATTACAAAAAATAGTCACCAATTCTTACAGTGATAGACAGATTTTAAATTTACTTTGTGATCCCTGTCTTCTAGTTTATATCCTTATAAATTTCTTTCATTAATGGTAGGCAGAGATTGGTTTTGCTTCAATGGAAGTAAAATACAGGAATGTGATGCTCTCTTATTCCTAACATTTTACCTTATCTAGAAATCTAGTTTTACTACCAGTCTCCTCTTTCAAGCTTTGAACCAAGTAAAAACAAGGAGCATAAAATACAAATTAAAGAGAAACTCAATATTGACAATAGCTAGCTAAGGAAGTAAATGCATTTTTCCAGCTAAGTCATTCCTGTACTTATGACCTATGGAAAGTTTAAGTTAAGATGTGTGTATTGTTTTAAGTCATAATTGAATTATTGTGAATTAAGTTACAAACTGAATTAAAATACAAATGTCTCATTAAGGAAAATGCATGCTAGACCTGGCTAGATAGCCTGGTGGGTATGATGCTTGCCAACAGGCCTGATAACCTGAGTTTGATCCCTAGGACCTACGTGGTGGGAGGAGAGAACCAATTCCTACAAGTTTTCTTCTGAAAATCTCACACATAGCATGTGCATGTAAACATAAATAAATAAATAAATAAATAAATAAATAAATAAATAAATATGTTTAAGTGCATATTAGTCTAAATTGCTTTTAAGAAAACCTTTCCTTAAATAGTTACTGATGGTGGTATAAAAACTGAAGACGATATAGAAGTAGATTGAGGATAGATGTAGGAAAAACATCTTAGTTTCTTGAATACAGGAAGAGTAATCATCAGAAATTTAAGGCATACCTGTTTTACCAAGGTCATTTGTTTATTTCCTGGTTTCCCAGACTCCCAAGATAATCACACAGAAACTGCATTAATTAAATCACTGCTTGGCCAATCACTTAAGTGTATGGCTTGCTAGTTCTTACATCTAGCATTAACCCATTTTCAGTATTTTATATTTTACCATGAGGCTCATGGCCTACTAGCAAAGTTCCAGCATATCTGTCTCTGGCAATGACTCTATGGCTTCTTTCTGACTCCAGCTCCTTTCTCCTAGCATTCAGTTTAGTTTTCCTCTAAGCTCTGTCCTGCTATAGGTCCAAATCAGTCCTTTATTAACCAATGGTATTCACAACATATAGTGTGGAATCCCAAACTGTTGTGATAGGAGCGGCTGGGCTGCGTCCCCGGCACCCGGCCGCCCACATGGCTAGCTTATGCCCGAAATAATTACACAGAAACTGTATTCATTTAAATACTGCTTGACCCATTAGCTCTAGCCTCTTATTGGCTAGCTCTCACATCTAGATTAACCCATTTCTAATATTCTGTGTAGCCCACGAGGTGGCTTACCAGAGATCTTAACCTGTGTCTGTCTGGAGTGGGAGAATCATGGCGACCCCCTGACTCAGCTTCTTTCTCCCAGAATCCTGTTCTGTTTACTCCGCCTACCTAATTTTCTGTCCTATGAGGGCCAAGGCAGTTTCTTTATTAGTTAACCAATGAAAGCAACAGATAAGATACAAGACCCACCTCCATCACCAAACCACCACCCATTTTCTGTTTAAATAAAAGTGAAGGTTTTAACTTTAACATAGTAAAATTACATATAACAAAATATTTACCAAGCAAGAATTACAGTTATAATATTTATATCTATGTTATCTTTTATCATAACTAAGGAAAGCTGTATTATTACTATCTGCTCTTCATCTCCATTAAAGACTCCAGAAGGTTATAATATTACCTAAGTAAACAGGAAGTACACGGTAAGCAACTTCCAAAACTCTAGAATTGACAGAGACATCCCACTGCCTGGACAGTCACCCAAAGTTCTTCTGTACCATTGGGGCATCCATCTTCAGCCTATAGGCCATATTGTCTGGCAGACTTTTCCATGAAGCAGGAAATTTCAAAAATAATTCTACCTATATTGGCAGTTTGTCAGTCACTTTCTTCTGTGTCCTATAGAATGTCTTGCAGACTCTTTTATGAAGCAGGAAGCCTGAAGGACTGTTTCACCTTCTTTAGGCAGATTCAGCAGTCATCATTCCAGGGGCCTGCATGTCCAGCTCACATAGGATAATATCAAGCAGTCTAGGCAAGAGCAGTTTCTTGCCCAAATGGCTAACCAACAACATAAGGAGCTTCTTTGGTACCTATCATCTTCTTGAAGTAATTGGTGCTGCCAGGAGCAGATGTGTCTCACTGTCATAAAAATTCCTAAATTCTTAAAACATTTTGATGCTATATTCTGTAGTCTTTGAAAGGTTTGAAGAATACCTATCTATCTGAAACACATCTCTGTATATCTAGAAAATCTAACTAGCATGACTACAAGCTTGACTATTATAGATGATTATCTTTTAACCTTTATTTCCCAATTATATATTACATTTTCAAGTGATCTGCACAAACACAATACTTTAATTAATAGCAAAAAATACATATACACAATTTAACAAAACTGACCTTAAATTTGTATCAATATACCAAAATCCATACCAACGCCAATCTCTATAGCATATCCCCTCTAAATGTAAACAAATGTTATAAACAGTCATTTAAGTAATTTTGGCATAGTTCTCTTCAAACTGTTTCCTGTTTTTGTTGGGCAAAGTAATTTTTGGGGGTTTTCACAGAGATGTTTTGGGGATTCTTGGTCTGTCAAACCACATTAGCCTGGAATGAATCCAAAGGTTCTCATCCTCTGTGGAAACAAAAGAAGAGCTTTTTCTCCAAAGCAACATATCCTTAGACTCAAACTGTGAAGTCAAGATACTTTTAAAGTATATATGTTGGCTAGTTAACTCCTTCACACTCAAAAAATTCAAAGAAAACACAGTAATTTCCAGACTCATTGTATATATTCCATGTTTATGTGGCTTATTATTTTTACTCTATTACTTTTTAATATTTATTTTATTATCTTTACTTCTTTAATCTATGACTGTCTCTACTTTGTCTCTTTAAAGACTTTGTTTTAGCTGGAAGGTGGTGGCGCACGCCTTTAATCCCAGCACTTGGGAGGCAGAGGCAGGCAGATCTCTGTGAGTCTGAGGCCAGCCTGGTCTACAAGAGCTAGTTCCAGGACAGGAACAAAAAGCTATGGAGAAACCCTGTCTCGAACATCCAAAAAAATGTTTTATTATTTTTTTCTAAACCATTTACTTACCTTTATTATTCTCTATACTCTTTTTCTTCTCTCTCCCAAGCCTACATACATTTATCCAACACTGTGACTCATTTAGAGTTTATTTATGTCTGAATCTGTCCTATTGTGTATCTGTAATTCAATTCTGTCTAGGACTGCTTCTTAAAATGCTAAGTGCTTGCTTCTTTAAAACCTAAGTGGCATCATTGCTAGTGAAAATCTGGCCCTGTTTTCTTGCTCCACCCAATCCAACATGGCAGAAGTCTGTTCACTGCCTCTGAGAGCCATGCACATTGCCCCATTTTCATGTACAGAGTGGGTCTATGTTGCCATTAAGCAAGTTGTAGCAGTCTGCTCACAAAACCCATTTAAATGCTTCATAGCTGGATCTTGTCAGATTTCACACTAGCAGCATGGTCTAGGAAGATGCAGTTTCAAAACAGTGTGGCTTTTTTTTTTTCTGCTGCTGCTGAATCAGGAAACCTCTCTTAAAGGAACCATACCTCTGCTTACTTGTAGCAAAGAGAGCCTACCCAAGAAAATACTACCAGCAGACCATGCTTAACTCTGTTCGTTTGTGTATAGGATCCCTTTTAAGCTCTCTTGGGTTTTACGTGGATTTAGTTGACCACATTGGAGTACCAATTTGTAGTAAGGACGACTGTTTGGTTGTTCCAGCCACTCGGCACCTCAGACCCAAAATAACCACATGGAAACTGTATTAATTAAATCACTGCTTAGCCTATTAGCTCTAGATTCTTATTGGGTAAGTCTTACACCTTAATTTAACCCATTTCTATTAATCTGTGTATCACCACGAGGTTGTAGCCTACCAGTAAAGTTTCAGTGTATCTCTCTCACATGGCAGCTCCATTACTTTTCTTTTACTCCATTTCATTTCTCCTAGCATTCAGTTTAGTTTTCCCCACCTAATTAAGTTCTGCCCTGCTGTAAGTCCATAGCAGTCATTTATTAACCAATCATATTCACAACATACAGAGAGGAATCCCACATCACATAACACACAAAGCTATTGCCTTCTCAGTCTAAAATAACTGGGACTTTGATTAACCCAGCATTCTCCTGAAATCAGTGCTGTCTCTCATGATTTCATCATCACTGTTTTCCACATTCCTCTGATTTAAGCTTCCAGAACCCTCTTAAACTGTTCCTTTCAACACCAGTTTCTGGTCACTGTGTCTCCTTGAGTCTGTAATATGTTACTTCTCCATGTCACAAAAAGCTACCCTCAGTGTAAGTTCCCCATCACATCTGATTTATATGACAGCATATCACTTGTCTTCAAGCCTTATTGATTGAGCAAGAACTTGGGAAATATCTTCCATGTGACAGAATCTAGAAAAACATTTCATAAACTATCATCACACTATCTCCACAAATGTCAGACCTGTCAAGTCATGATGATGCTGTCCATGGCAACACATGATGGAACAGAGGTTGTCTTGTTTTGTGCTTAAATTAACTTTCAACTACTAAGTTCAATATAGTTAGCCTATAAGAGCCAAATATTTGACCTTTCCAGCTCAGAATTCTTTTAAAATTGTGTTTCTATAAAACACAACACATTTTAGCATATAAAGGTGTTAAGTGATATTAATCATGTTATTGTTTATAATTGTATCATATAAGATAGTATTTTTCAAACAAAAAGAGTGTAACCTCAGTATAAAATAAAATCCTCTTAAAGAAAAACTGGCTAATAATGATGCACTTCTGTATACATGTCCAGGGACTGTTTGGTGAGTTATTTCACTAACTTATCTAGAACTATGAGCTTCAACATGAAAGTAAAATTCTACATTTAATACACACTAAAGAAATCTGTTTGACTTTGATGAGTGAATGGAAGTAAAGGGTGGAGAAAGAAAGAAGGAATGATATTCCCTGGGTGAGTTTTAGCAAAGGATGCTTTAAACTTTTCTGAGACAAGGAGCATTTAAGGCAGTATGGAAATTGTAGGTAGTGATAGCTAATGGACAAGAGGATTTCTCTGTTCCTGCTTTTAACCTTGTCTTACTCATTTTGTCACCTCTCTTTAAGCACAGGCCCCTATGCTAGAAGTATTATATAAAATGTTTAATCTAATTGAAAGTTCTATTTCTGGAAGGTCAGAAGGCCCAGGAAAAGGAGATGTAATAAGTATCAAATGTCTATTCTTTTTTCTTCAAATTCAGAAGAAACAAGAGATATTCAAAGACATTTACTACCTCAGGAATTAAGAAAAGAAAGAGTGTTACAAAGACTAGGTTTAGCCCAAAGGTCTAGGGTTTATCTCAGCCATTGAAAAGATCTTTGTAAAATAATTTAATGTCTTTCCATTTTATTGAAAAGTCCCTAATATCAAATATTTAGCTTTTCATTTATCTGTCACTTAAAATAAACTGAAATAGCAATATTTTGAAACTCTTGCAAATGCACCTGTAAGTACTGTTGGGTAGATTGTTGTGTACATTTCAGTTTATACCTATGGTACCCAATTTCTGCCTAGAGCCTGTGATCAGACACAGCAATCTATTGCCCACATTAGCTGGCCTCTTTTATATGGGCTTCAGTCAGAAATATTTGACCTCTTTAAGTTTAAGCATCTGAAGATAGACACTGGGATCCAACCTGACTTCCTCAGGCTGTCAATTGTCATTTAAATATAAGAGTATTTTAGCCATTATCAAACCTTAAACACAGAAAATCACCCTAAGCTACTTTCCCACTTTAAAAAATAAAACTTAATTGCATTTTAGATAATCTTTATTAATGAACCTTCACCAAATTAATGGTCTTGCTTCCTGAAGAAATTTTGGTGCAATTTTTACAGTTAGGATGCAGAAGAAAATAACTAAACTCAAAATATTTCCCTAAATAAAATCTCCTCAAACAAAGTCAGACAAATTTAGTAAATACGTCTTGACTTTGTGCATTCCACTGAGATAATGATAAGAACTACATCCTTCCCTATATTTCAAAATCAATTTTTTAAATTTTTCTAGAATAAGCATATTAATAAGATGGCAAAAGAAGTCCAATTAAGCTCACTACAAATTGACATGATCCTTTATACTATGTCTATTTCCAAACATTGAAAACACTAATTGTATAAAGCAAATTTTAATCGATACTGTAAGTTGGATGTCTCTCACCACCTGAAACATCCGTCTTTCCAGGATCATTAGGCTGTTGGAATTTATACCAGTTGGGTGCCATGTAGCTGTCAGATAGCTTTCCAGATGCTTTAGTCTTTCAAGTTGAGAGCTGCTCGTCATCATCTGTGACATCTGCTACCCAACATTTACTAATCTCTGTGAACACTAAGAACAAACACAAATACAAGCACTGTTGCTCCCCAGAAGGCATGTGGATTTCTGAGAAGACTAAGGTTTGCAGATATATTTTGAAACATAATGCTTATCAGGGATCCATCATAGGGCCTCCCCCAAATAACAACATTCTGGCCCTTGGGTGGGGTAATCTTATGTTCTTCTGGTTCAGTTATTCAGCTCTTTATTAAATGGCATAAAATTATTCTTTATAAACTCTCATTGAAAAGTGCCTTTTACCCAGTGTTTGTAGCTCCCTGTAGCTCTTTTATTCTCTTTATTTGTACCCCAACCAACCTTGCCTCTCTTGTCCACCCTTATAAAATGTCATTAGCCAAACTTGACTTCCACCTGCTGTTTGAAAATGACAGATGTCCCCCCCAATAAAATCTGGGTGTGCTTACTGTACTGCCTAGACCAATTCACCATGATATGCTGACACATCTGAGAGACTTAAGTTCCAGACCCCATCCCATGGAATCACTAGTTTACTTCCATAGTAGCACCCTTAATCTTCAGATTTGAATGGGGATGAGGCATTTAGACAGTAAGAAACTGTTTGATTGATGTAGACTGAAAACATAACTTAGAGAAGAATGAAAGCTTGGCATCTCAGCCTCTATTTTGTTTCTTCCCCTTTATTTTGATACAGGTCCTTGTGTGGGACTACTCTATTCATATTCCCCTACATCTGGCCACCCATATGGGGCCCAAATCCACATTTACTGGGAACAATCCAAAGGCCCTCATACACACTTGCACTTTTCCCTCCCATGGCACTCCCTGGCACACCAGGTTGGGCATGTTTGTCACCTGAGGCCTGTCTGCTGTTGCAGCCTCTCCAGCCAGCTAGGCTAAATGACTCAATGAAATCACTAGAATTATACACAATTCAAGAGATTCAGGCTTTATAAAAGGCAGTGATAAAAAGATTTGAAATGATTGAGGAAATTATCAGAACTTCTGTGCAGAGAAAAAAGATAAAAAAGACAGGATTTAACATTACTAGTATGTGTCAGAGTCAAAGACTTAACAAGGGTTCTAGCTACTTACCCTATAATCTCCTCTGACAAACCATATAGTGCTAAATACCCAAAAGATTTCAAAGAATATAAATGGCAATCTATAGCTATGAACAATCTAAAAGAAGTTGAGAAAGCAACAATATTGTTTGGTTTCCATTCACCATTAGTTAGGGAAATTGTGAAAATCCAGGCTTCAAGCAATAAGGTTAGCTAACCTTATTTGGCTTCAATTAGTCTCAGTGGTCCTTGAAGACAGACCTAAAATGCTATGGAAATGCTGCCGGAGAGAAGAGGCAGAAAACTTAAGAGCAACACAGAAGATCTAAAGGATTTGAGGCTTCCAAGGGCAAATTCTTGGTGAGGGCTATTCTACGGATCCATAGAATCTTTATGATGAACACACCTTGTCCCTATATTACACAGCAGTGTTAAATGCTTGGGACAGGATTCAAGAAATAAAAAAAAAAGGAACTGAATCATATACTAGGTTTAAACAAGGCCAAAGAGAACTCTAGTGACTTTTTACAAAGATTAACTAAGGCTATACATAAAGGAGTACCAGACCCAGAAGACAGACAAATATTTATGAAATTTCTGGCTTTTGAAAATGCCAACATAGAACACAAAAAGATACTTGGGCCATTAAAGGTCAGATCAGTACCAATGGATGAATGCATCTTGCATACAATGAAAGTTGAAACATTTGACTATAATACTGAGGCTTGGGTAGGAGAAGCAATTTCCAGTGATATGAGGAGACATCACAATACCAAATGTTTTAATTGTGAATAGGATATCTGAGAAGGGATTGTTGACAATCCATTCTTAGAAATAATGTCTCCTCTGGGAATGGCAAAAAAAGAAGGTCTCAACCTTCTGGATTATGTAAAAGATGTGGCAAAGGCCAACACTAGATAAATGAATGTAGGTTAACAAAAGACAGATAAGGCAACTTGATAACATTTGGAAACTTCTTGGGGGGGGCTCCTATAACTTGAGCCTGAAGATTCTATATTGATGTAAATAAATCAGGAAAGGCAGATTACAAATCAGAAGGTCTAAGTAAGGTGAGAAAAAGCTTTTATAATTCTGTCCAAAAGGCAGAATTATATGCTATTCTCATGGTACTAAAAGATTTTAAAGATCCTCTCAATATAGTTACTGATTCCCAATCTGAGGAAAGAGTTGTTCTTCATATTAAAACCACTCAGTCTATACCAGATGATACAGACATTGACTTCATTATTCATTCAAGTTCAAGATATAATCAGGAATAGGCTTTGTCCTATATACATAACACACATCTAATCCCATACAGATCTGCCAGGTCCTCTAGCACAAGGAATTGCAGAAATTGATCAATTATTGATTGGAAATGTGCAGACAGCCTCAGAATTTCATAAAACCATCATGTCAGTAGCAAAGGTTTAAGGAAAGCATTTTCTATTACAGGAAAACAAACTAAGGAGATTATAAAGAGATGTCCTATTTGCTCTTTGTATAACCAAATACCACTACCTGCAGGGAGTAACCCAAATGGTACGCAAAGAAATAAAATCTTGAAGATGGATGTGTTTCACTTTATAGAATGTGGAAAATGAAAATATGTATACCACACATTGACACTTATTCAGGTTTTCAATGGGTATCTGTTTTGAGCTCAAAAAAGGCTGATTCAGTTACCATGCATTTTAGAAGTTATGGTCATCATGGGTATACCTGTTCAAATAAAGACAGATAATTGTCCAGCATATGTGTCTAAGACAATAAAACAGTTTTATTTTTGCTTATAATATAAAGCATATTACTAATATACCACACAATCCTACAGGTCAGGCAGTTATAGAAAGGTCAAACTGAGATATTAAGAATATGCCAAACAAACAGAAAGGGATGAAAACTACCCCCAGAGCTAGATTGCATAATGCTTCACTAATCTTAAATTTTTCTTTGGCAGCAGAGAGACACTGGATAATAGAAAAGACTTCAGATTTAAATCAGCCAATGTATACCAAAGACATGTTAACCTCAGAATGGAAACCAGGAAATGTGCTATATTGAGAAAGAGATTTCACTCTTATTTCCACAGGAGAAAAAAGCTATGAATATCATCAAAATTAATAAAAATTTCTATTGAAAAAAAAAAGAATCCTCTTGCGACAAAGAAATGACAGTTCATCCACAGATGTGACAAACAGGTGGTAAGAAAACCTCATAAGGGTTGGGGCAGGTTTCTGTTAATATCTTGGCAACAAAATATCTTCAATAAGTCAAGAGTTCCTGGACTTTTAGATGCCTAAAGAAGAAAAAATAACTATCCAGAAATGATCACCAAGCAAAGAGGAATATGACTTATGAGGACAGGTCATCTGTAGGGTAAAATTTCATTACTTGAACACACACACAAACACATACAGGTACACACGTGTGTTTGTGTGTGTGTACTGCCCAGTATAATAATAGTCATGACTCACTTAATAAAAATCAAAGCTGGCTTTGGAGTTGATTGGAGCTGGCTTTGGAGTTGATTGGAGTTGAACAAAACCTATCCTTCTCTAAAGCCAAGCATGTTGTTAAAAGAAAAATTCAGAGTTTCTGTCTCATGTCAGAAACCATCTGGTATGGTACAGAAAGAAAAAAGAATTTAAGAAAAAATTTACTTTTCTTCATACCTATTTTTGTGTCTATGGTACATTTTGTTTAATATATGCATATAAGAATATATTTAAGTTTTCCACAGTGAACAATAAATTTTCCTGCAGTAATCTCGGAAGTTTCCAGGAAGAAAATGGGGCCCACAACAATGATTTCACCTGGTTTATATGATGTCATGATGCTGATGGTGCTACTTTAAGATTAGTCTTGGGTATGAGCTTCTCAAGATGTCTCCAACTTGGTTAGCTGAAATGGTGTACTTTCTTACAATGTTCTGGTCAGAACTTAAAATAAGAATGCCAGAAAAACACTACCAAATACTCAGAGACTATTTGTAATTATACCAACAGTAATCTTGAAAATTAATCATCATTTAATTTTACAGGATTCCATAGAAAGAATGTCACCCCCATGAGAGCTGGAAGTAATTCTAGAATATGATGTGCCTCTTTTCCAACAAAATTTGTCCTCAGGGTTAGGGAATATTAATTAGGGGTTGATTATAAGTGGCATAGGGTTGGGGACTGGGATGGAAATCAAGTAGGCTCAGGGATCGTCTTTGAGAAAAGTGGAAATTTGATGGGATAATAGGTAGATTAACATGTGTTTACTCACACTAATAATAATTGTAAATAGTAAAGTAAATACTTGTGAACTATTATTTATAGACAATTCATATTGTTATAGATTCTTTCATATTGATATACATTCAAAAAAATATGTTTGTTATATTGAATATGTTCCTATTTCTGTTTAAAATATTTGTACACCTATGAAAAGTTCTTTTGTCATAATGTATGCTTGCATGCTTCTATCTCTGCTTAAGACATTTTAAATATTGATACAATTTTAGAATATATTTATCATATTGCATTCCTACCTCTGATAATTTATATATTGTTTATATAATGAGGCCCTTGTCCTCATCTGCTGCACAGTTGTTTAAAGATTGTTTAATGCAACATGTGTGGGGGCCTGTTTGTTGGGGTTTTTGTCCTGCCCGGTACCCCCAGCTGTTTGGCCCCAAAGAAAATCACACATAGATCACTTTAGCCTCTCACTGGCTAACTCTCACATCTTGATTAACCCATTTTTCTGATCTATGTTAGCCATGTGGCTCAGTACCATTTTTTTTTAGCTGGCAGTTCACATCTTGCAGCTTTGGTGGTCTGGGCAGGAGTGGGAGGAATCAACTTCCTCCTACCCAGAATTCTCCTGTTCTCATTACATCATTTCTACTTCCTGTCTGGTTTCCCCCCCCTATACTTTCTGCCTGGCCAATCAGCGTTTATTTATAACATGATTGACAGATTATAGACAATTCTCCTGCACAACTTCCCCCTCTTTAAAAAAAAAAAGGAAAATATCCATAGTCCATTTTTTGGGAATGTGGGCATGGTATTCCAGGCTACTTCCAGCTGGTTGGGGGCACTGATAATCTTTTCTTGCACCAGTTTAATATTCTAATATGAAGTTCTATACTTTAAGCTATATGGATATTAAATATTATAGGTCAGTAGTCATCCATGTTCATCATACTTATAGTTAGAATAATCAGGTTCTTTAGATACATTAAGATTGTATTCCATATAGAAGGTAATCTTCTATCACTTCAAAGAACCGTAGAATATGACATTTAAATAACTTAGGGTTCTTTTCCCTCAAGGCCTTGTTCTCATTGGTCCCTCTCAAATGATGGCACACTCTATGAAGTCACCTCAGAAATTGATGCAGGGCGTGGCGCTGGGGACAGTTTCCTTTACTAACATTTTCTATTCAAGATAACACTGTATACTTCTAATGTCTTAAACGTTATCTGTTTATGAATTTTAGCTTTATTTCTAACAGAAGTCATATAATATCTACTTAATCAGATACAATTAAGTGATCCTTTACTTCCTGGTTCTATATTAGTATTTCCCAGCACATGCCCTAAACCTGAAAGTACCTTCCTATTATCCCTTACTAAGACAACTAAGAAACTCTCAAGAAACTTCTTGTCTGTGGAAATCCTGCAGCAAATGAAGATGAGCATGAGTTTGCCGGGTTTTTATTTATATTAAAAGCAAGCAAACTTATACTTCCTTATTAAACCTGTATAATCATAGTTGGACATCTGTAGAAATAAACTCATATTTGAAATAGGTTAGTTTTCTTTCCCAGATAATTCAGTTGGAATTATTGTTATTTTTATATTTATTTTGCACTTGTAATGCAATGAGACAAAATCCATGAAATAAATCTTAAATTCATCTCATAAACAAGTGGGTTTGGCATTTTTTTTAGGCCTTGAGGGAAAAGAAAGTCTGTTTGTAAAAGAAAAAAATACTAATTTTCTCTTTCAAATGGTAATAGAGTGTGATCTTAGAGCCTAAAGTAGGGACATGTCTGTAAGAGTGGAACCATTGAGATATTGTCGAGAGAGAGGAAGTGAGTAAGTTTTGGGATGTTTTTTATACTAAATGGAATTCATTTTCATTTATTGTTTGACATTGCTTATGATCAGTATCAAGCCATTGTAATAATTGTAGTGATGACATTTCTTCTCTTATTCAATCCACATAACAGACAAGGGGAGTTCTAGGATTAGTAATCAAAATGCAAGACTGACAGTGTGTTACTGATTATAGTTGTGAATTTTCTTTATATACTGGGGTATCACAGCACACTTGTGGTTTTCAACTCTGGGAGCTATCGTTAGGAAATTTAAAACTTAAGGCCTCCATCCCAAAAGCTTCATTGGCTTAAGCAGATTAAGGTGACAATATGTTCACTGTCTTAAAACTTTTAGACTGGAGTTTAACAGAATCACATTACCATTTTAATAAATTCTCATTTATTATTAAAAAAAACCTTAGGGTTCTGTTGACGTGAGACACAATTGCCCCTGGCATCACAGATCAATTCCTGAGAGAATATTAAGCACCAAATCAGCCCACCTGGACCTTGTTTTCTTCTTGGCAAAACTGGCCTTTGCACAAGGAACTGCCCCTGCCTTGACCACTGACAAAATGTACTGTGTCCAGATTGGACAAGCAGGATACAAGAAGAAAGACTGCCAAACATTGTCAAGACTGGGTAGGATGGTTTTGAAATTTTTCCTTCCTCTTAAAATGGTGTCACTCACTCTAGACCTTGGCCAAAGTTGATTGCTCCAATGTTGCCAATGAGACTTTGGGTGATTGTTCAGGTACCCAGATGTCTGTGTCATTTATTGCACATTTTGGAAGTTGCTTGATTGTACTTCCTATCTACTCAAGTAATATAATCTCACTTCTCAGGTCTTTGATTGAGTTGAAGACTAGATAATTATAGTTACTTTCCTTTTATGACCTAGCCAAGTCATTTCTAAGTCCTAGATTCCTTAGTGAAAGACCCTACAGACCCCCTCCTCAAAACCCGCAGCTAGCATGCTTCCGGGAGAACGTCCTGTTTGCTTGAAAGATTCTCAGGATCAGCAGCTAGCCTGCTCTCATGAGAGCATCCCATTTGCTTAGGAAAGCAGGATGTCTACAAGATAGGATGACTGCAAAACAGGATATCTATAAGATAGGACATCTACAAAGCAGGGTATGTCTGTGAGATAGGAAGGCTGCAAAACAGGATATCTATAAGATAGGACATCCACAAAGCAGGAGGTCTGTGGGGGCTGCAAAACAGGATATCTGTTGCCAGACATCTATGTTGGAGAGGAAAAACCATTCATGCCCCCCACCTCATTCCGACCGACCAATAACCACGCTTCTGCTTCTGTAAACTTGCTTTTGCTGCCCTCTTTCCTATAAAAAGACCTCCTCCCAGTCTGCAGGGCGCGCAAGTCCTCCGAAAGACTTTGCTGCAGGCAGGTACCTGTGTTTACCCAATAAACCTCTTGCTATTTGCATCCGTGTGGTCTCGGCCTGTTCCTTGGCTTCGGGGAAGTCTCCTCTCGAGGGAAGTCCTCTTCGGGGGTCTTTCATTAGGATAGAATAATTATTGAAATTTAGCATGCTTCTTGTTTAATATTATTTATGCTGGTTGTAATTCTAATTTTTATACTTGATATATCTTCTTATTGTATATAGTTCTGTACTGTCTTTAAGACTCTTATTTAGACAAAAAGGGGAGGTGCTGGAGAAACTCCTTCAGCCAATGGTCTTTGAGATGCTGGACCAGGTTGGGCGTGGACTTGGGTACCAAAACCATGCCTGCTTACATGCTCTCTCTTGACTGCTGGAGTCAGTTCCTGTTTCTCTGCTCCTGCAGAGGACTGTGATCTGTGAGTGTACCCCTTCATTATACTAAATTTTAAAGGTAGGGTGGGATTACTCTATTCATGGTCACCTGCAATGATCAAATTAGGACAACTCAAGGGCACTTCAAAATCAGCCATGCTGTGAGCAGGTGATAGGTAGACAGGAAGGATGGTGAAATCAAGCTATAGTTGAACCTAAAACTCAGTTTTAGAGAACAATGCCTTTAATCCCATCATACATGCCAGAGGCAGATGCAGAAGGATCTTTGTGAGTTTGAGGCAAGCTTGATCTACAGAGTGAATTCCAGGACAGCCAGTGCTATATAAGTCCTGTCTCAACAAAACCGAAAACAAAAAAGAAAGGAAGGAAGGAAGGAAGGAAGGAAGGAAGGAAGGAAGGAAGGAAG
>JABTXL010006405.1:22335137-22385338 GCA_025134845.1 Neodon shergylaensis
AAGAAAGAAAGAAAGAAAGAAAGAAAGAAAGAAAGAAAGAAAGAAAGAAAGAGGAAAAAGAAAAAAAAATTATAGGTGGAGCTGAAAGATAAATGTTGGAATGCAGTGAATTCCTTAAATAGATTTCATCAACTGGGAAGTGGCCCCATCTGTGACATGTATCAAACATGATGCAGCCTTTGAGGGAGGGGTCCAAGAAAAGCCTTGCTGCCTAGGGTGTTTCAGGCAAGTATTTATCATTGAGAATCCAAGAGGAGATACAGGCAAGATTCTGAAGTTAACTGTCAAATAATATTACTAATAAAAACAACAGAAGGAGCTGAGGAAACTTTATTCCTGATTTCATATTTATTTAGATCTTTTTGTTGTGGCTGCAGCTGTCTTTGTTTGAAGACTGCCATGATAAGTGCTGTGTTAGTCAGGGTTTCTAATGCTGTGGCAAAAGAGCATGAACAAAAGCAACTTGGGGAAGAAAGGATTTATTTGGCTTATAATTTTACATCATAGTCTATGACTAAAGGAAATAAGGATAGAACTCCAACAGGGCTAGAAACTGGAGGCAGGAATGATACAGAGGTCATGGAGGGATGCTGTTTAATGGCTTGCTCATCATGACTTGCTCAGCCTGCTTTCTTAGAGAACCAGGAACAGCTGCCCAGGAATGGGATGACCAACAGTGGCTAGGCCCTCTCCCATTAATCACTATTTTTTTAAATGCCCTACAGCCAGATTTTATTGAGGAATTTTCTTAATTGAAGTTCCCTCCTCTCTGATGACTCCAGCTTGTGTCAAATTGACATAAAACTAGCCAGCACTAGTGGGGTTAAGTTTTTAGAGTTAGAATGAATTGGTGCAATAGATCCCTGTTGGCCCCATTAACAGGCAAACATTTTATACAGTTGCTCATAAAAGAGATAACAAATACCAGTTCTTAGGCAAGAGAACAGTGCAGACTGGTTCCCTGCACAATGGGAATGAGTGAGCATGTCAAATAATGAAGGCTCAGTACTTAGGGCTTCTGATGACTTAGATATCTGGGTACTACTTTAGTGGGCCTGTGGATGCTATGAAAACAAACCAGCTACCTGAGTGCCAAATCTTCACTCCCAGAAATGAATATGCCTGAGCTTGTCATGGTCCGCACAACTATTAAAGAGCCTATTCTAAAAGTATTCTCAAATTAATGAACTGAATATACCATCAAAATACTTGTGAAGCCAACAGGAACAGCTGGTTGTAATGTAGGTATATCAGTCCCAAAGTGAATACTTCTCTGTGTTCTTTAAAGTTATCAACTCAAGAAAATGGAAGAGTACCAGCCATTAGGTTTCTGAAATTTGATTAGAAGATGCTTATGCTAATTAGTATGTGTATTGTTGGCATCTGGTGTTCTCAGTACTTTTCCTACATTATGTCATTGGTTATCATTATCAATCCACTATTTAAATTATTTACCATATCTTCCCAACCAGTGGGACATGAATGAAACTGGATCTGCTCTGGAGGGGAGGAATGAAAAAGACAAGAGACACAAGAAATGGACAGCAAGTTGGATCAAGCTGCCAACTTTATTTATTTATTTTTTTAGGTGCAAACAGGCAGTGAGGAAGGTAGGATGCTGGAATGCCAGGTCTGGAGACATCCTCTAGCTGACAGAAAGAAATAAGGAGATGCTGAGGGTCTGTAAATATTTACTAATTGCTAATTACTTCTGGTGCCTGGGATCCACAGGTCTGCAGGGGATCTTAACTCACAGGGAGATAAGGGTTATCCTAGGCCTGGAACTTGCCCTACAGAGGCTTCTGAATAGCTTACTTAATTTGTGACTAAGATGTCTTGACTATAACCAAAATACAGGTCTTTGCTCCTGGCATGTATTTATTTTAGAGATGTAGACATAAAGACTTGGATGAAGCTGTGTGTCCAGGGTCTTCCACACAGTAAGCAGAATTTTAGAAACCTTATGGGTTCTTCTGATACTATTGGTTTTTTGGTTTTGATATTATTTCATCAACGACCAAGTTTAGAGTACCCAATAGCTTATTTCAATAAATTATTATTTTCTCAATATTATTCTATATGTCTTAAGAGACAGTGTGCCCTAGCAATGTTTGACATGACCCTCATGTGCTCATAATCTTAGGAGAAAAATCATATATATAATATATATGTTAATGATTTGAGATAATAATTGAATGCTAACAGAAGGAAGCCAAGTGCCTGTCTGTTATTGCATATAGTCAGACATTTGAAATTATAAATAGGGTCTTAAATAAAATTCTTTGCGTGGAGGTGGTGTACTGGGATTGAGCACAGAGTCTCTCACATGCTAGGCAAGCTCTCTATCACTGGGCAACATTCCCAGCCCTTAAACATAGTCTGTCACTTACCTCTGTATGAAAGAGGCCAATTACTTAGCTTTGATGTCTTTGCTTTGCCAATATATCTTCTATATCTTCTGGGCTCATGTACAAGCCTTTGAATATGTGTATAAACACAGGAAGACTTATTTCATGCCACAATTCTTCCAAATGTCAGGAGACACACAATGCAGCTTTTATTCACAACTACAAGGTAGCATTAAAGACAAAATGGAACAGCAAGGTGTTTCTTAGGATTAGGAAGTTTTTTACACTCAAATAGGAATAGCAATAAAGAAGTTAAGGGCTATAGAAGCAGATCCAGGGCACCTGAGGGAAGCAATGGTGTCCAGCATAGTGGAACAGAGAAGAGGCAGCAGTTCAGAAATAGCCCTCAGAGACACATCCAGCAACTTCAGGACTACCGACCAGACAACAGACAGTCAACCCAGTCAACCCAACACACACCTGATAGCAGATGTGAACTTGACTGTCAAGAAACACTCTTTCCTCCCAGGCCTACCTCTGTACAGAGTCCCAGCTTGATTGCACATGGAATGTTTGATCACCCGCTGGTAGCCTCCTGCTTACTCCCCAAATCTCCCTACCTTGGCTCTATCCAGTGCTGTGGTTGCCTTTTTGTACCCAATATTGGCATCCTAGCCTAAGTGCTCCAGTTCCCTTAGAGACCAACACAAACAACTCTGCTTAGGTACCTATTAGGCCTATGGCTGTGCCTTCTGGCAGAGTGCTCTAACCTCAAAAGGACAAGTAGGTAAGTGCCAGTGGAGGTGGGAATTCTATAGCAGGCAGAATTCTGGAAGGAGAGTAGTAAGTTACAACTGCAAATAGGCTAACCCCTTTTGCTTTTCAAGACGAAAAGAAGGGAATGCATTATCAAAGACAAGTCTTAATTATGGCATCCATTGTCATAGTTTTGGCATAAGGATTTGTAAACAAATACCTAAAAAAGATTGTTTCAGTTGCCCCCAATAAGGATTGTTTTCTTAGCTCATAATCCAGAACACAATATACATAAATACTTAGCATGATGAACGAACACTTTAAATAAAATACATAAACACTCAGCAAGCTATGTGCCAGGCCAACTTTTTTTTTTGAACCAGAAGTTATTCTTTCAACCACATCAAGCATAGTGAATGACTGGATTAGTGAGTGTAATATTTAAGAGATGATCAGGGTACTATGGGTGAAACTATCATATTATGAGTAGCTAAGAAAAGCCAGGCCAAGAATCATTGTACCTATTTCTCAAATTGTACATTTAAATATAAATTTGAAATAAAAAACATTGCCTAACTATCCACAGAATTTGAGGTAACTTCTTTGAGGAATTTACTTTACAGGCAACTGTCTTCCAAAGTACAGGCTAAACTGAAGGAGCAGCATATGTAGAACAATCATTAGATTTTCACAGTGATGAGAGTTGGGCTAAACAGTATGAATTTTAGATAAATCATGTGAATCTACCCGTTATGCTCAGCCAGGTTCATTAGAATTACTAGTTTTCTCATCTTTAGTAAATGGTATTTGATTAATCTCTGAAATTCTTTCTTGTATCCCACTAAAAAAATGGATAAAATGCAGCAGAGTTTGTCTTTCTTATATTAAGAATACAACCCCAGATTGTTATTCCTGGAAACATGGTTATCCTGGTCTTTTGAAACTGTCGTTTGAAAAAGGCTCAGAGGAAGCTCCAGCCACATGATTCTTTTCTAAGTTTATCCTTTTGATCTGGATCAGCAGGTTGATCTTCCATGGCAGGTCTTGAGAGAGAGAATCAGGAGGTCAGAAGACAAGGAGACAGGAAAGGTTAGGATTGGTGATTCTTGCACAAGCTATGTAATGTGCCACTGCCAGTAGAACTTATAAGAATTGCAGCATCTTATATACTATGTGCAGGAGGGGAAAAAAAGACAAAGAAATCAGAAAGTTAACCAAGCAACAGGGAGTATCTCCACTGAATTACAGACCAAGCACACAGCAGCCTTAAGACTGATAGTTCCCATATCTTCAGGAAGTGGGGGATCCACTTCCAGATAACTGAAACCTTAACTCCTTTAAAATCCTGGCCATATCCTCAGATTCGTCTTGTCAAGTTTGTTCCTGGACTAGGGCACAGAATTGGGTCCTTTTTGTTCTTTCAGCAGGACCTCTGACAGACTTTGGATTAGTCCAACTCTCAACATTCTTGGAAACCCCAGAAACTGGAGACAGGTGTCCCTTAATCTGAGTCGACTTAAAATATAATCTTATTAAAAATTTACACTAGATACTTTAGGTGAGGAACTTATAGAAAACCATGGGTTTCTCCATATCATGAAATAATCCTTCCTCAGAGATTCTTTGCCACTGGATATTGGCACTGTCAAGCTCTCAGAAAAACTGACCATTAGGCAACAATCTCATGTTCACAGAAAAAAAAAAAAACCAGCCAAGAGAAATCCCTGGCCTTTTTCTTCCGGTTTAATAGAAACCACCTACACTTTCATCTTTATGTGATTTCCCAATCACAAACACTGCCATGAACACTGGTTTTCACTATGCTATTTCTAACCACTGCTCATGAGTTAGAGTCCTTGGCTCTCCCTTGTCTACGGAATGTCTGTCTTTACTGTATCTTTTCATTTATGACAGGATATTACTGAATTGATAGCAAATGTTTGTCGACCAAGAACTATTTATTTTCAATTTATCTTTTCCTGTGCCTACAAAATGAGATGTCTTAAGAACATGTTGTTTCTGTCAGTTACCACTAGGTGGAGGCACAAAGTTTTAAGTGTTGAATCAATGTCTCTGGTATGAACTTCCTGAAAGGTAATGAATGGCCGAAGTAGTACATGCTATTGTTGCTGTGGTCTTAAATTCCATAAATCCTACTACCGGGATGATGCCAAGTTAGCATATTGTTTTAACTCATTAAAGAGGAAACACGCACATGCTATATGAATAATGACAATACTAAAACCATATATTCTTACTAGATCTGAATATGTGTATTCATGGAAATATTGTACTGAAGAAAATGCTTATATAGCCTACCTATAGTCAAAAATAATTTGTATTGTACTTTTTAAATTTGAAATTCCTTCAACAAATAACACCTACATCATGTGCACATATGCACACAGGCATGAGCTCACACATGCATTAATGCAAACACACTAGTCACAATTTAAATTTAAAAGACACAACAATTTCTTCTATGTATTAATCATAAATTTCATCATCTAAAGCTATCAAAAGGAGCTTAAGAATAGATTTTTCTAGAGTGTGAGGGGAGGCTGAACCTATATCAGTAACCTGCGTGAAAACACAGGCATGAACCGAAAACACATGATGTTGGGGGAGGGGCATTTTATGCACCAGTATGACTATGGAAATCCCAGGACAACCTCAGGGATCAGTCCTCTCTATCTACCTTTGTGTGAGTTCTAGGCATGGAACTTGTGTCACCAAGCTTGCACAGCCAATGGCTTTGCCCACTGTTAAAGTTACACCTTTAACAAACGAATTTCAAGTATTAGTAAATTTGTGGACAGAGGGTAGATGCTTTTCTCTTCAAGCCTGAAATCACACAAAGGAAGACTGGCTCATATTGAAACACAGAATGGATGTGATTGATTTTCTTTCCCTTCACAAAGGCAGAATGATTGTCCCTGGATTTGTTATGACTTTAAGAAGGGCAGTTTAGTGTGAGATTTCTTAGCATGGTTGTAGCACCAAGCTTGAGAAATTTCACTGATAGTAGTACTAGAAGGAGGGGGGGGAAAATCCCTGAACTTTTTGCTCCATGAAAGGAGATAATAATTCCTGAAATGGAGTTGGGTCTGAGTAGATGAACTGAAAAATACAAATGAAAGGAAGATTGATTTCATCATGGTCTGTGGTCCCTCACCTACAGGAGCCTCTCTGAGTCCCAGCTTAAGGATATGAAAACATTGAAGTCCAAGTTACATGGGCTTAGAAAGGAAAAATTGAGAATTAGTAAATAGACTCCATAATAACTATTATTAATCATTATCCTATCTCTAACTAATTGGGTCAAATATGTTTTGCTGTTGTTGTTTATGTTTTTTCCTCTATTCCAGTGTATTCATTCATTACTACATTTGTCAGAAGGTTATCTTACAGCAAATGAAAACATATTAAATTTGCATGCTAAATTTTAAATTTACCTCTTAAAAATTTCTGGTGTTGTGATTTTCAAAAGAGTAAGACTTCATTTAAATAGATATTGGTATATGCTTGGGATCCAGTGGCTACAAGCAAAAGGTAGTGGAGGTACTGATAGATTTTCTCTGTTTTCTACTAAGTAGTAGCTGAGACACTTGAGTTTACTACAGCTCTAATCTATAGTGGTCACGTGATTGTTCCTGCTTATTTTCCTCTGTGATTGATTTACAATTGACAGTTTCTTTACTGATACATTTCTATCTCTGTTATTATAGCAAATGCCTTTTAAATTGAACAAGCTATGAAATCACAAACTAATTGCCATTTACCTAGGATTTCCAGATCTGTAAGAACATTGGCCCAATTGGTAATGTGCATAGGTATGAATTTCTAAGAGCATTGAAATTCTCTAATTTACCTGTATTTTACTCTTACATTTTTCAACAAAATTATTTAACAACTACAAATGACAGATGTTGAACATGAAGTCACCAGAGTTACCTAAGAAATATAGACTCCTACCAGAACAAACATTATGTAGAATAGCTCCTTCTCAAATGGAAACTTACAGGGATGGTATCATGAGAAGGTGGCATAGGGAACCAACTTAGTTGAAAGTAAACAGTTAAGACATCTCCAAAAAAAATCTGCATTTGAAGTATGATTTTAAAAAGAATTTGCTAGATCAAAAGTTAGCAGAAGTTGGAGCAGAAGGACATAGAACAGTGATGGAGGAGGGTCTATGTGTTACTTTCATTGGTTTATAAAGAAACTGCCTTGGCCTTTGATAGGCCAGCCCTTACGTGGTGGAGAAGACAGAACAGAATGCTGGGAGAAAGAAGCCGAGTCAGGCAGTCGCCATGATTCTCCCACCTGAGACAGACGCAGGTTAAGATCTTTACTGGTAAGCCACCACCCCATGGTGCTACACAGATTATTAGAAATGGGTTAAACAAGATATGAGAGTTATCCAATAAGAGGGTGAAACTAATGGGCCAGGCAGTGTTTAAAAGAATACAATTTATATGTTATTATTTCGGGGCATAAGCTAGCCAGGCTGCCGGGAGCCGAGTGGGATGAAAAGCAGGCCTGCAGTTCTCACTACAGAACAGAGGCTCTAAAGCAAAAAGAGCATGACATATTTAATAACTCTTCTTTGTTTCCCAAGGAAATTATACCCCCTTTAGATATGACATGTGATATTTGGTGGTTGGTCCAGCTGAACCCAAGAAGAAACCAATGACATGGTCATATTAATGTAATCCATTCACACTTCAATATTCATAAACCTGTAGGAAGGTTTTAGAGGAAAACCAAGGATTTTGCAGTAAACCTGGGGTTGGTATCACCAAAATATACCACCTTTATACCACAAAGGAGAAGGCAAATTATACTGTGTAGCCTGATCACAAGTTTTATACAAAAGTGGCTGCTTTGAGTGGAATACTGGACACAGCTAGCAAATACCAATCCTCCCCTTTCCTATAATACGCTGAGGAAGTTCACTTATTACCCTAACTAGAAACTCCAGATTAGAGAAGCCTGTTGATACCACCATACAGTCAGGCTCCTTATGCCGAGCATAAGGCATGAAGTAAGGATTGGTGGTGGATCTGGAGGAACAAGTAGAAGAACCTGTGGCAATTTCCACAGCACCAAGGAAAATGGAGACAAATCATATTCTCAAAGCAGATAAAACTAGCAGTACTCCATCTTGATAGCCATTCTTCTTATTTTAATTTTTAAAAAAATTATACAATCTCAATCTCTCTCTCTCTCTCTCTCTCTCTGTGTGTGTGTGTGTGTGTGTGTGTGTGTTGCATGTAAAGGTGGAGGTCAAAGAAGGTGTTAGATCTCCTAGGACAAGAATTACGGGAGTTATGAGTTACCTCATTTTTGTGTTGTGCACCAAATTCAGCTCCTTTAGAAGAACAGTATGTTCTTTTAACCACTGAGTCATCTCTCCAGTTCTATAATGCACCTTTCTCTCTCTCTCTCTCTCTCTCTCTCTCTCTCTCTCTCTCTCTCTTTCTCTCTCTCTCTCAAGGCATGTGCCATCACCACCTAGCCGACACCCATTTCCAAAATAAGATTTCTCATATTCTTTTTTTGTGTGACCACATGGATGAATGGCCTTTTTCTTTGCATAATGTTGTTTTTATTTGTTCCCAATCACATATTCTGGGGATACTGCGATTTTGTATAGCTTTGGCGCTCTTTAAAAGTTTTCACATTCTGGTTGCTTTTTCTTATAAATCAGTAGTTCTTAATGCTGTAATACTTTAATAAAATTCTTCATCCTATGGTGACCTCCAGAATAAAATTATTTTAGTCGCTATTTCATAACTATAATTCTACTACTGTTAAGCATTATAATGTAAATATCTGTGTTTTCCAACAGTCTTACAAGACTCTTGAAAAATAATCATTCTTCCTTAAAGGGGTCACTACTCACAGGTGGATAACCACGACCTTAGATCTATTTTCATAGAATTACCATGAACATTCTCAGGCTACATGCATGTAAGATTCACCTGGGAAGCTTTCTGAAAAATATACTCTTGATTTCTGACCCTGGGATTCTGAACCTGATGTTTGGGAAAGAGCTTTAAAATATGTGTCTTAAATAAGAATTCTATTGTGAATAGTAATGAATGTGGGAAAATAGGCATCATTACATAATGATTTAAACAATACTTAATGTATGTATGTGTAGAAACATCATGTAATGATTCATAAATGTGGAAAATTACATCAAATAAAGTTTATAAGTAAAGCAAGTGTTCTTGATGCTTTTTTGCATTGTCCTAATGCAAAGATCGCAATACATTGAGAAAATCTAGGATAATTGTTACAATAAAAATGGCACATTAGTGAGTTTGTGCAGTTCTGAGACCAAGAATGCACCCATCAGCATATTTTTAAATAGAAACGTTCTTTTAAAAAAATGTATTTAAGGTCAACATGGGAAAGTACTATTGAATGACTTTTTAATAACAATTAAAGACTAAATGAAAGGAGCTGTACGATGGATCCTAAATTGCGAATGATGTCCTTTACCACCTTTTCTATCTGGTTTTCTGTAAATAATGTTAGGTTTTTCCGGGCTGTGCTTTCTCTAAGCAGTGAGTGATTTTTAATCAGTGTTCAGAGGCATTGAAGAATATGGACGCAAAGTGAGTTCTGTGGATTGTTTTGCATTGTCAAACTAATATAGATACATATTAGCTATAGATGTACATGATATAGATATCAATAACATGGATAAAAATACAGATATATCCTAAACTCACCGCAATGAATGTCATATTTCCATTCAGTATTCTATGAGTTACTTTAATTTCAGGCAAATGGTTACACATTTTTCCTTAGAAAAGAAAGAAAATAAATATTTTTTACTTCAATGCCATATTATCTTTTTCACAACTAATCAATCCTTGATCACACCATGAAAGTAGCCATTAACTATTAAAACTTACTTTGCAATTAATGAACTTAATTTTATGTCATTCTCCTAGTTCATTCAATATCATTTAATTTTTTTAATCATTTAATACTGTGAAAATCATTTTTACTCTATAAATGATCTAAATATAAATATTTATTATAATAATATCTGATATTAAGACTTTTAAGAACAAATAATTTATATGTATAGAACATATTATATATATTCACAATTTATATAACATATATATGTGTATTACTATAGTTAACATTGGTTATTAGCTGTAGAACATCTAGAATTAATTTGGAGACAAAGAAACAAACCTCTGAGAATGTCTGTGGGGCAGTTTTCCAAATTGGTTAATTGCAGGGACTCACCATAAATATGGGTAGAGCAATCCATGTACAGGGGTCCTGTATTAAATAAAAGAAAAAGTGAGCTAAGCAGGAGTGTTCACTCCTCTCTGCTTTCCGACTGCGGGTGTAATGTGACCAGCTGCCTCATGCTTCCACCACAATGCCTTCCCTGCCACAGTGGTCTGTCTATACATTGAAACCATGAGCCAGAGTACAACTTTTCTCCTTTTAGTTGCATTTGTCTTATTTTTTTTTACAGCTGTGAGCAAAGTAAAACATTATGAAATAACACAAACTCTCAAGCAATCCATGATAAATTTAAGTTTTACACCTGAAACTTAGAGGAAACATTAGAAAAAAGAGAAAGCATGGACCATCTACCAACCTCCCCTCTACAAAAAAAGTTACAACACGCATTTAACTTTCCTATCTAAGCTTCACTTCTTTCATTTTTAATGAGCAGATGACTATCTACATATGGAGATACTGAGGAAGTTTGAAAAAAGTCATACGGAAACCTAAGGTTTTATACCATGACAAAATTACACTAATAGCAATTTCTGAATGGAGATAACCTATGAGAAAGATAATACTCCTGTCAGAAGCCATGGGTTACTGGAACTTGCAGTATCAGATACGCATATCTTTCTTTAAATTGTTGATTAGGAGGGTCCCAGAGACTTACCAACATTTCAGGTTATTTTGCCATTGCTTCTGGTTGCCCAGTAGAACTTTATGGTAAGACCTACACCTGAAAACACCACACACTTTGGTGAAGAAACACATAGAGAAATCAAGTTACTACTGAGCTGGAACCTTCCTCTTTGATGGCTAGCTTGCACAGTGCTGGCAGGTATGATGCAGGCTTATGGGTGAAAAACATCATCTGTGTTAATGAATCATGTCAGCTACAATAATGACTGATTTGACAGAACATGCCCATTGGCACAATACTATAGGAATAATGAAGTACTATTATTATTATTATTATTATTATTATTATTATTATTATATTTAATGTCTGCTCCACAGGACAGAACTCATGGTTCATACTATGAGACTGGTCAGAAACTTGTGTCTTGGGTCATTCTTAGCCATAGGGAGAATCTGCTACTGTTAGTTTGCTAAGTGGCCATAATATCAAACTTCCTTGCAAATATTTACCTTTATATCTTTTACCTTTATAGATTTATGAAACTATCTCTGTTAACCAGAGAATCTTTTTGCCATGGATGTGGTTAATGCATACTCACAGATGGTCCAAGTAAAGAGAATAAGTGATTGCAGAGTAGTCCTACCTAAGTAGACATCTATATCATGTATCTCTTCTCTAAAACTGAGGGAATATAGCAGAAAACATAGTGTGAAGTTTGTAAGCTTCAGATCTTGGGGAGGACTGTTGAAGATCAGTATCTTCTGGACATGACATGACAATCATCAACACACAGCATTTGTCACCTGTACAAGATAAGGACCATCAAAACTTCAGCATGGATGGGAGAGGGGGCATAGTAGGACCAATATAAGGCCCCACCCCTCTGAAATGAATTATTGACAGATGAGGACTAATGTGGGAGAGCAATTTTTCTCAGGGCTGTGACTTCTCTTAGGTTGCTTGTGCACCCATGAATGGTCCTACACCAATGAACATATTGGCAGCACTAACTGGACTCAGTTGATTATTTTTTAAGTGAAAAAATGACATGAGGTTGGAAGGATGAGCAAAAGAACATATTGAGAGAGGTCTAGATAAGTGGATATGACTGATTTGGTATAGATATGATAAAATATATTACATACATGTATGAAATCTGAAAATGATGAATAAATAGTATTTTGTGATTTTCTAATGGAAATAGAACTACTAGGAAAGCTAACCCTTAAAGATGGCCTCTGTCTTACATTACAATAAATACAACTACTGAACCTTCCATTTACTGCTTCTGTCTTCAAATTCTATTACTCACTTGTAATTGTAGTTCTTATCCTTGGTCTTGCATTAGAATTTAATGAAGGTTTAAAATGTAAAGACAAAGTTAAATCCTGGTCCAACTGGGAATGAGACAAAGATACAGCTTTTTCAAGTTTGCTAATGTAGCACTAAGATCAAATCTGGCCTTCTTTAGTCTTCATACTTTTTAAACTCACAGTTTTGTGAGGTCATACAAACATTGCGATGTTGGTCATTAGCTAAGCTGGACTTTTTTTTCCCTTGGGCTTTAGTAGTTTTCCCTTCCGCTCCTCTTTTTACCTCACTGCTTTTCCTAGCAACTTACTGCCAATTCCTATCATGTCTCTGAGTCTTGCAATGCCATCACCTGCAATCTTTGCTCTCTTCTCCTCAACTGTACTTTACATTACACCAAGAATTAGAAATGGACCTAAGTGTGGAAACGCTGTTAGAGACAGATGTCCAAGCTGAGAAATGTAAAACTAGAGACACAACAACATCTCTAGGAATAATGAGGAAAAAGCATAAAGGAGAGTGCTATACAGAATTCTAGCCCTCCTGCCTCAGGAGAGAAGCTACTCAACAAGAAGTCCCACTGATGTTGAGCAAATGAGGGTTACTGAAAGGCAAATGGACCAGCCACACTGAAGGATGCTGCTCTCTCTATTCCAAGGATAGAGAGTCTGGAGTCACTGTGAATAGCAGAATCCAGAGAGCCCTTTAGTGGGCAACAACTTATGTCTGAGTGATGGTTTACTCTTAATGTTTTAATAGTTTTCAAATTATTAGACTATATAAAGCATTAAGTACAATATTACTGTTGAAAAATTTCATGTTCACTTCATTCATAAGATGCGAGAAATGCAGTTCCATCTGGATGGCCTGCCTGCAGCAAGCAAGGCAGGCCCTTTGTTTACGAGCTACCCAAGCAGCACGGAGACCCAATCCGGGCACCAGGAGAGACATCATTGGGGCACTAGGAGAGCCATCACTGGGGAGTGACATCACTGGGAAGGTACATCAGTGGACAAGGAGACCTGATCCTGTAAAAGAAGATCCATAGGGGAGCATTCAGAGGAAGAGATGGGCAGGCGCCAATGCAAGAATTCACCCAGCAATCTGAAGAACAACATGAAACATAACAGAGAAATTAGAGAATTAAAGGAGGTAATGAATCAACTGGACTTAACAGACATCTATAGAATATTCCACCCAAATAGGAAAGAATATACCTTCTTCTCTGCAGCTCATGGAACCTTCTCGAAAATTGACCACATACTCGGTAACAAAGCAAACTTCCACAGTTACAAAAAAATATTGGTAACCACATGTGTCTTATCAGATCACCATGGATTAAAGTTAGAATTCAACAACAATGCTACCCTCAGAAAGCCTACAAACTCATGGAAACTGAACAGTCAACTACTGAACCACACCTGGATCAAGGAAGAAGTAAAGAGAGAAATTAAAGTCTTCCTTGAATTCAATGAAAATAAAGAAACAACATACTCAAACTTATGGGACACTATGAAAGCAGTCCTGAGAGGAAAGTTCATAGCACTAAGTGCCCACTTAAAGAAAACAGAGAGAGCACACATTGGAGACTTAACAGCCCACCTGAAAGCTCTAGAAAAAAAAAGCAGATTCACCTAGGAGGAGTAGAAGACTAGAAATAATCAAACTGAGGGCTGAAATCAACAAAATAGAAAAGCAGAAAAAAATCCAAAGAATCAATGAAACAAAAAGCTGGTTCCTGGAGAAAATCAACAAGATTGATAAACCCCTACCAAACTAATTAAACGGCAGAGAGAGAATAAGCAAATTAATAAGATCAGAAATGAAAAGGGGGACATAACCACAGAGACAGAGGAAATTCAGAGAATCAATAGATCTTACTACAAAAGCCTGTATGCCAAAAAACTGGAAAATGTAAAAGAAATGGACACTTTTTTAGATAAATACCATATACCAAAGTTAAACCAGGACCAGGTGAACAATCTAAATAGACCTGTTAGTCGTGAAGAATTAGAATCTGTTATCAAGAACCTCCCTACCAAAAAGAGCCCAGGACCAGATGGCTTCAATGCGGAATTCTACCAGAACTTCCAAGAAGAACTAATACCTATACTCCTTAATGTATTTCACAATATAGAAACAGAAGAGTCATTACCAAATTCCTTTTATGAAGCTACAGTTACTCTGATACCAAAACCACACAAAGACTCTACCAGGAAAGAGAATTACAGGCCAATCTCACTCATGAACATTGACGCAAAAATCCTCAACAAAATACTGGCAAACTGAATCCAAGAACACATTAGAAAAATTATCCATTATGATCAAGTAGGCTTCATCCCAGAGATGCAGGGCTGGTTCAACATACGAAAATCTATCAATGTAATTCATCATATAAATAAACTGAAAGAAAAAACCATATGATCATTTCATTAGATGCTGAAAAAGCATTTGACAAAATTCAACATCCCTTTATGATAAAAGTCTTGGAGAGATTAGGGATACAAGGGTCATACCTAAATATAATAAAAGCTATATACAGCAAGCCGACAGCTAACATCAAATTAAACAGAGAGAAACTCAAAGCCATCCCACTAAACTCAGGAACACGACAAGGCTGTCCACTCTCGCCATATCTCTTCAGTATAGTGCTTGAAGTTCTAGCAATAACAATAAGACAACATAAGGGGATCAAGGGGATTCGAATTGGAAAAGAAGAAGTTAAACTTTCGTTATTTGCAGATGATATGATAGTGTACATAAGCGACCCCCAAAACTCCACCAAAGAACTCCTACAGCTGATAAACACCTTTAGTAATGTGGCAGGATACAAGATCAACTCCAAAAAATCAGTCGCCCTCTTATACACAAAGGATATGGAAGCAGAGAGGGAAATCAGAGAAGCTTCACCTTTCACGATAGCCACAAACAGCATAAACTATCTTGGGGTAACTCTGACCAAGGAAGTGAAAGACCTGTTTGACAAGAACTTTAAGGCATTGAAGAAAGAAATTGAAGAGGATACCAGAAAATGGAAGGACGTCCCTTGCTCTTGGATTGGGAGGATCAACATAGTAAAAATGGCAATTCTACCAAAGGCAACTTATAGATTCAATGCAATCCCCATCAAGATACTAGCAAAATTCTTCACAGATCTTGAAAGGACAATAATCAACTTTATATGGAAAAACAAAAAACCCAGGATAGCCAAAACAATCCTATACAATAAAGGATCTTCTGGAGGCATTACCATCCCTGACTTCAAACTCTATTACAGAGCTACAGTAATGAAAACAGTGTGGTACTGGCATAAAAACAGAGAAGTCGATCAATGGAATCGCATAGAAGACCCAAATTTTAACCCACAAACCTATGATCACCTCATTTTCGATAAAGGAGCTAAAAGTATACAATGGAGGAAAGAAAGCATCTTCAACAAATGGTGCTGGCACAACTGGATATCAACCTGTAGAAGAATGAAAATAGACCCATATCTATCACCTTGCACAAAACTCAAGTCCAAATGGATCAAAGACCTCAATATTAGTCCGAACACACTGAACCTGATAGAAGAGAAAGTGGGAAGCACCCTACAACAAATGGGCACAAGAGATCGCTTTCTATGTATAACCCCAGCAGCACAGACATTAAGGGCAGCATTGAATAAATGGGACCTACTAAAACTGAGAAACTTCTGTAAAGCAAAGGACACTGTCACTAAGACAAAAAGACAACCTACTGACTGGGAGATGATCTTCACCAACCCTGCAACAGACAAAGGTCTGATCTCCAAAATTTATAGAGAACTCAAGAAACTAGACTTCAAAATGCTAATTAACCCAATTAAAAAATGGGGCACTGAACTGAACAGAGAATTCTCAACAGAAGAAGCTCAAATGGCCAAAAGACACTTAAGGTCATGCTCAACCTCCTTAGCGATTAGGGAGATGCAAATCAAAACAACTTTGAGATATCATCTTACACCTGTCAGAATGGCTAAAATCAAAAACACCAATGATAGCCTTTGCTGGAGTGGTTGTGGAGGAAGGGGACCCTCATCCATTGCTGGTGGGAATGCAATCTTGTGCAACCACTTTGGAAATCAGTGTTTCGGTTTCTCAGTAAATTCGGGATCAACCTACCCCTGGACCCAGCAATACCAACTCTTGGGAATATACCCAAGAGATGCCCTATCACATGACAAAAGCATTTGTTCAACTATGTTCATAGCAGTATTATTTGTAATAGCCAGAACCTGGAAACAACCTAGATGTCCTTCAATGGAAGAATGGATGAAGAAAGTGTGGAATATATACACATTAGAGTACTACGCTGCGGTAAAAAACAATGACTTCTCGAATTTTGCATGCAAATGGATGGAAATAGAAAACACTATCCTGAGTGAGGTAACCCAGACCCAAAAAGATGAACATGGGATGTACTCACTCATAATTGGTTTCTAGCCATAAATAATGGTCACGGAGTATATAATTGGTGAACCTAAAGAAGCTAAATAAGAAGGTGAACTCAAGGAAAACACATAATTATCCTCTTGGCTATGGGAAGTAGACAAAATTGCCGGGGAGAAAATTTGGGATCTTGAGGGTGGGGTGGGATGGGGTAACGGGGATGGGGAGAGAAAAGTGAGAAGGGGAGGATGAGGGAAACTTGGGGAAACAGGATGATTGGGATAAAGCAAGGTTGGATAGGGGAGCACGGAAGCACAATTCTTAGTTAAGGGAGCCACCTTAGGGTTGGCAAGAGACTTGAACCTAGAGTGGCTCCCAGGAGCCCAAGGCGAGGTCCCCAGTTAGTTCCTTGGGCAGCTGAGGATAGGGAACCTGAAATGACCCTATCCTATAGCAATGCTGACGAATATCTTGCATATCACCATAGAACCTTCATCTGGTGATGGATGGAGATAATCACAGAGACCCACACTGGAGCAATGGACTGAGCTCCCAAGTTCCCAATGAGGAGCGGAAGGAGGGAGAACATGAGCAAGGAAGTCAGGACCAAGAGGGGTGCACCCAACCACTGAGACAGTGTGGCTGATCTATTGGGAGCTCACCAAGGCCAGCTGGACTGTGGCGGAAGAAGCATGGAATAAAACCGGACTCTCTGAACATGGCAAACAATGGGGGACTGTTGAGAAGCCAAGGACAATGGCCCTGGGTTTTGATCCTACTTCAAGTTCTGGCTTTGTGGGAGCCTAGCCCGTTTGGATGTTCACCTTCCTAGACATGGACGGAGGGGGGACGACCTTGGACTTTCCACAGGGCAGGGAACCCTGACTGCTCTTTGGACTGGAGAGGGAGGGGGAGAGGAGTGGGGGGAAGGGGAGAAGGGTGGGAGGAGGGGGAGGGAAATGGGAGGCTGGGAGGAAGCGGAAACTTTTTTTTTCTTTTTCTCAATAAAAAATTTAAAAAAAAAGAAAAGGTGGAGGGAAAGTTTTGTCATTTTTCTCAACATTGTACACTCTACCATTTCTTGATATGTTTTCTGATTTGCACGAACTCTTCCTGTCCACTCTCCTTGCATACAAAGCTCCTTGACCTTGAACTCACTCTGGCAGCACAAATGTTCCCAAAAGCCCAGTCTGACTCACACCAAACCAACCTAGCACACGTGATGAACCTTTATAGGCATCTTCTCTTCCCAGGTCTTCAGACAGAAAGATAAGGTGAAACCTAAGTTACTAAATCTTTGATTGACACTAGATCAATTAATCTGGTATTCAGGTGTATGGTGATGGTCCATGGACTTTGTATTAAATGTAGAAGTGGTGGTGGCCAAGATGCTATCAGTTAATATTATTTCAGTCTTGACATCATATGACACCATATTACACATGTCATGGTTTTTAATATTAGATAAAATCTTCTAACTCTCATGTGCTTATGACAAGACACTTTTTACATCTTCAGAATTATTTCCTCTGAGAATGTAAGGGATAATCTCTTATGTCTTTTTACCCTTTCTCCTGACATATTACGTTTTCCTCTTTCAATATGTTTTCTTTTATCTCGTTTGTTACATTTTTAAGAGAATTGGCAAAACTTTGCTTTTCAGCAATCTACAGATTGAAAATCCATTCCTGAATATATCTCTAGGCATAGCTAGGTGAATAATAAATTTAAAATGAATACACCATTTCCTTTTTGTTGTTTTGTTTTTGAAGCTAAAAAATCATTGTTTAAAGGCAACATATGGTTTAGTAAAAATTCTCTGCTTGCTGCTGAGAGTCAAGCTTGCGGGAAACATGTAAACAACTTAGATGATATATTTGTCTTGTCTTGACCTTTATGAGGGTGTCAACATTGCTTTTCTTATTACATTTTTTGAGGAATAAAAAAGTTTTAAAATCATAGATAAATCATTTTAGAAAAATGATTTACTTACTATCTGCTCTTTATAGTTAAAAGAGGCACTGGAATTTTAAAATTATGTAAATCATTGTAACGATGTCTTAAAATGCATTTCCGTTATTCAGAGGTTAATTAGAACAGTCCAAATCTTGATGGTCTTGCTACTATTCAGTTTCTATCAAGTCTCAGATCTTACAGAGGCTAAGTTATACAGATGAGCAGCACACCAATAGAAAAAATGAAGCAAAGAAAAAAATCACAAAATTCAAGAAGAAAGCTTTCCAAAAATGAACAAGCACTGATATCTTCTTCTCCTCTAAATCCTGGAATAAGGCTGCTCATGATAGTAAAGTGAAAAACCTCTTAATTCTGATTTTGTAATAAAGGAATTTTACTGTCACCCTTTTAAGGTTTTCAAATGGATCTGAGAATTAAATTGATGCAAAGCAGATTAGCTGAAGAAAACATATAAATTCAATATAAGTTTTGTGACTCTGTACACCTCCCTAACAGTGGGTAAACCCAAATGTTTTCCTTTAAGGTAGAGAAAAGAGAGGCAGTTGTTTAGACAGTACCTAAAGTATATACGGGGAATAAAGAAAAATTAGACTTAAGAGGTCCTATCCTCTTCACGATTCTCCACTGGCATATGCTTTCCTTCTTCTAATGTTTGAGAACATTTTTCCGTGAAAGATTTATTTGCTTTTGAAAAAATCAGAATGCGCTTCATGGCCTATTGTTATCAGAATGACCTCAATCCAAAGCATGATGTGGGAAGGTCATTTGTCAATCTCTTGTTTCATTGGTTAATCAATAAAGAAAACTGCTTGGTCCGATAGGTCAGAAAATTAGGTAGGTGGAGTAGACAGAACAGAATGCTGGAAAGAAGGGAAGTGAGCCAGACGCCATGCCTTTCCTCTCTGGGTCAGATGAGATGAAGCTTCAGCCCAAGGTGGAGGTACACTAAAATCTTCCTGGTAAGACACCACCTCGTGGTGCTACACAGATTACCAAACATGGGTTAAGCAAGATATGAGAGTTAGCCAAGAAGAGGTTAGATATATTGGGCCAGGCAGTTTTTAAAAGAATATAGTTTCTGTGTTATTATTTCAATGCATAAGTTAGCCAGGCGGCCTGGAGCTGGGTGGCAGGAACGCAGCCTGCTACTCCTTCTACAAAAGCAGTCATTAAACCAAATGATATATTTTTGGAGAACATATTCTACCATTTTCTTCCATTGTCATTAATCAGAGGGTACCGAGACATGTTTAATATGTATCCTGATTTTCAGTAAGCACACTTCCACTTAGCTCACTTACTCTGGGAAGGTCAGAGGAACAGAGGGATCACATCAGCTGATTGGCCTGCATAGATCAGCCATAAGCTCCTGGCTGCATTCCATTATGCCTCCCAGAGACACAGACTGATAGGTTATCCAGGCTCCCCAGTGCACTGTACACAAGATAAACAGCACCTAGAAATTAAGGACTCACAGAACTGTAGTCATCTGGAACTGGGGAAATCAACATCCCCCAAACAGCAATAGATGAAGATGAAAACCAAAGCTAATGGACAATGCAAATCCTGCCTCACACTGTGACAGACATTCCTAATTCCATGGCTGCCCACAGGGAGATGTTAAGGACTGACGATTCAATCCCACTGCTTGAGACAGTCAACAGTAGGAAAACAAACTCTGAGGATGCATCTCATACTATTTTATTAGAGGAAGAGAGAAAAGCTTCAAGTTTTCACATAACTCATTCGAATATCAAAGTAGAAAGAAGAAATTGCCTATTTAAACTGTTTCCTAGCAAGTTGTATCAGTAAGTGTGTGCTTGATCTGGAAGAGTAGCTATTTCAAGCCTTATCACATTATGATGTCCCACTGGAAATGATAGCAAACCAGTCAAGATGCCCACCTTTTCACCACCTTTCTGCAGTTCTCTCAGAGCATAGAAGAAACCTACACTTCTATGGGCATAGTTGGTGATATTTAAATTCACATGCTTCATTGGGGCATATTTAAGAGCAAATATGAGGATTTCAATGACTTCCTTAGATTGCAGTGTTGGTACTTGGTCTAAATCAAAGCCACCTTTTCTACCACTCAGTTTCATTCTTCATGGTGTTAGTCTATATAACATGTGTATACCTACCCTGGAACAACAGCAAGCAAAACCACTCTAGAAAAGTGCAGTTTCCTAGATGGAAGAGGAAAGCTAGATGTTTGATTTCAGTTTGGATTAGAAATAAAATCATGTTAACCTTACACAATAGAATGTTCATTCCACTCGGTATCCAGATAGCCTAACTCCTGGTCACTTGTATTCACAACCATCAAAGTAATTAGTGTTTAAGTCTATTTTTTTATGGTTTGCCCTTTTAATAAAATTAGAAATTGAAAATTCTTACAATGTCTATAAAATTTTAAAAGCAAGTGACATAAATTCCTAATGCATAGATAAAGAAATTAAAATTAAATAAAGGCATGAGATGAATGGAAAATTGTAAAGTATGGAATTGGTATTATCATATGAAAACTTGACCAAGGTTTCATCAGAAACAAAAGTATTACAATATCAAACATGTTTGTTTCACAGTAGCATAACATTCAACTCAAACCGTTTGAAAATATTTGTAAAATACACAGAAATTCAAAATAGAAATATATGAAAATATGGAGACGGTATAGAGAAGATTTGTAGTAGCAAATTCTGGTTCCTTAGATTTATTCATTTTAATATTATATATTAAAATATGAAATGACATAAATAACTAACATGTATTGTAAATTTTATACCTGAAAGATAAAGATTAAAGACATAATAATGTAAAATATATATGAAATATACATTAAAATATATTAAATTGGATAAACATATATAATCAAGTCTAAGATTGACTTTAGAAGAATACTAATCATGAAAATCATCAAAGAATCAAGCTAGTAGTTAAAATACATTTCCCCACCTCAATACTAATGGCTCAGCCACACCTATCCCACTAGCCACCAGTGTGTATAAACACATAATGAGAACATATGACCCCCAAGTGCTCAGGCCACATAATCTTAAGAAAGTTTTTAACATAAACTTCTAAGATACATTTAAGCCAATATGATGTACTTATTTCTATGCCTCAAGCAAAGTTATCAACTTCAAATAATCTACATTCTAAGTGGTACAAAGAGACACAATAAAAATGCTAGTTTAATTAATATAAAAGTTAAATTTCTGGCCGGGCGACGGTGGTGCACGCCTTTAATCCCAGCACTTGGGAGGCAGAGGCAGGCGGATCTCTGTGAGTTCGAGACCAGCCTGGTCTACAGAGCTAGTTCCAGGACAGGCTCCAAAGCCACAGAGAAACCCTGTCTCGAAAAAAAAATTAAATTTCTAAAAGAAAAAATCATCAGATAAACAAAATCTGTCACATGATCCCATGTAGGTCAAATTTTCTACCAGAAAGCTTCTAGAAACTATAAACAAATTAAGTAGTCAAGCATGATACAAAATCAATTTGCACAAATCAATAACTATTCTATACACCAATGAAGAAGGAGATCATGAACACATCATATAGGATATAGCTGTTAGAAAACTAGGCACAGAAAAGATTTTTCTTTCTCTGTGAAGGAATAGTTACCCCAGATCCACACTTAATAGCATCTAAGACCCAACATGAAAGTTTCTTAAGGTCAGAAGGTGTACATAATATGTATTTTTGTTATAGCTTCTGGTTTTCTTTCTTTTTGCATTTATAAAATTAACTAAACAAGTCAGACATGGTGACACATGGCTTTAATTCCAGCACCAAGGAGGCAGAAGCAGGCAGTTTGTAGAAAGTCTGATCTACATAGCAAGTTTTAAGCCAACCGGAGCTACATAGTGAGATCTCGGATGAGAGCAAAATTAAAGCTAAACATAGTTCTTTGGATGGAGAGGGGCAACAAAATAGTGGCCTGGGAAGGAGGAATGGGAAAATGGAAAGGTGAGCCCTACTGTTTGGTACACTGAGAAATTTTTGTTGCCTTAATAAATTGAATAGATGACACAATCCAAGCAGAAGAAGAGTGAGGTGTGCCCGTGTCTTACTGTTTCTCCAGCACTGATGACAGAGGAGGCTTTGAATGTGGTCCACTTCAATCTGAGACATCAGCATAGGAACGTGGGAATGATCCTCACCACATTTTGTCCTCATTGCTATTTTCTTTAAATGGAAAAAATATAACTTTTGACAAATTTTCCTAACAAATAAACTTATGATTACCAAATTAGCTTCCCAAAGCCAGCCTATGTAAGAAATTTCCCTAAAAAATGAAAGCATGCATCTATCCATGGAAAACATTAGAGGCTTCTGGAAGCTTTCCGGTTGGTCTCTGTGATTTCTCCTACATTTGTCCTGTCTCTGTCAGGTCCCCTACAAGTGAGAATACACTGCAGTCTAGCAGACTTGATTTCTGGGGTTGGCAGGTTCAAGGGAAAATCTTGTACAGTATTTTTCATTATGTAAACCCCTGCTGTCCATCTTGCTGTTTTTTAATTACCAGTAGCTTCTACTTGGGGAGGATTAGTGGGCTATTGTTTAATGAGACGCTTACCCACCCCCAGAGTGCTCCAGGACACTTGAGCTGTTTCTGTGTATTCAGCACCTCCTAGAGGCTTTTGTTTCTATACACCATGGTGAAGTTTTTCCAAATTTTGTTTGCATATTTCTAAAGATTATCTGCGTTTGAGAAAAAAAGACAGAAAACTGTCATCTCTGAGGTCATTGATCAAGAGAACTGTTGCATCTTAAATTTGTGCTATAGTTTTTAAATTTTGAGACCCATAACTACAAATAATAAATGTACACTTCCACCAAGGAAATTATTAGGCCTCTCCTGGGAGCTGTTAGGCTGGTTGAATGAGAACTCATTTTAAGATTTACAGCTTCCGAAAGAACAGGCAGTGGGCCTATCGGGAAATGCCTAAATCCATGAGTTCTGTTTTGGGGGAGTACAAAAAGTGGGGTATAAAACTTCAAATTACTTTCTGAGTAAATATTAACAAATAATGTCACTACTTTATTTCCCCTTCAGAAGTGTCTGCTGGTGGCTTACCATTTCACTTCTCTCTAGTGTTCTGAGAGAAATGGGCAGCAAAGGTTGCAGCAGTAAACCAATCATGTGTGCCCACAAAGTCCCACATAGAAGTCCTTCTGTTTGCGTATGAGAAGGAACTAACTGATCAGCCTTCTTGGAGACAGGTTTGTGCATGCAATGCTCCACTACTGAAGAATATTTACACAATAAATCATTCAAGCTCAGTAATGTCACAGTAAAGATGCAAGGGGATCACACTCCACTTACAAGTTTGTTGTGTAGTAGTTATACATTATTCCTCTGGAAGCACAAGAGGAAAGGAGAAAAAATGGAAAAGATGATACTCTTCCTGACATTAGCTGTTTCTCTCCCACAGCCTGACCTCATATTAATCTTAACATCTCTCCTGAGGAGCCCTTGCTCATAAATTCTACACCTCCTTCCTCTCAGCTACTGAAATGATGTCATAGAGTGTCCTGTGAATTACTGAGATCATCAGAGCTTTATGATGTGAGGTATTTGTAATGCGCTGGGTCAGTTACTTTTGTGTAGATACAACTAAATACTAGACATGCACAGTTGAAAAGAGGAAATGCTTACTGTGGCTCAAATTTTCAGAGGATGACTATTATTACATGGAGGATATATCAGAGCAAACAGTTCACAGAATAGTGGCAAGGACTGGGAAGGGGAGATAGATTGCCTGCAATGACACATCCCAGTTTCGTATTTCTCCAGCTAGCCCTTTTTGTTCTTGCCTGTGGTGTCATTATATTATGAATCTGTCATAAAATGAAAGCAAAAACTCTGAAAAGGGACGTAGATTACCTGCGACGACACATCCCAATTTCCTATTCCTCCAGCTATGCCTTTCTGTTGTTGTCCATAATGCCATTATATTATGAATCTAGCATGAGGTCAACCTATTCATTATGTCAGAGCCTTCATGGTCTGTCTCGGGAAATACCCTCAGAGATATACCCAGAAGTGTGTATGGAATCCTGTAGGTGCTTCTTAACCCAATCAAGATGAAAATCAGTATTATTCATCACACATACCTTTGCTGTTCAGTATTATATACTTTAGCTATACTTGGTGTTTTCTGAAGTAAAGGTTACAGTGCAGCTAGTAAATTAGTGGAATTCTATGAAATTGTAAGTTGGTGATTGTGTCAAGGATGCAATATTTCAAATTTATTTAACATAGAAATTAAAATTAATAGTCTTGAACAGGGTTTCAATTTGGAGGGTATCAAAATAGTCATAACCTAGACAGAAATGGGCTATGTAGATCTCAATAGCAAGTGCAGGAATAAAATTCAGTATCCAGTCTGGAATTCCCACTATAGGTGTCAAGTGAGAAGTTCTTTATTAGACAGAAGCGGGAAATCAGGATAAAACATTAAGTTAGTCAGAATTTCACTTACAAAACTAAGAGAAATTTCAAAATTTCAGTTTCCAGAACAATGTTCTTAAGTATTTTTCAAAAAAATTTATGCAAATGATATGTTAAGCACATACATTATACATGTAAGTCTAAAGCTAAGATAAAACAATTTGCATCTCACATCCTTTTGATAGGCTATAAAATGTTAAAAGATTTTTTTTAAATGTGATAAGGTGTTCACTTCATTCTAATATGATATGATGTGCTGAATTTCAGACAGACAGTAGTAGGAAAATCAATTTGTGACTAAGTAAGTTACCATTAAGAAAATTATGTTCTGTATGTAGTAAAGGACGCCAAATTCTTTATCAAGTTGAGCGAGTCAAATAAAGTAAAAATAGAAGAGTAAGGGTCATAAAAGAATGGCGTGCGTACTGCAAGTTCCATAGTATTGCTGGGGGTCTTCCTTCTGGAGTGACCAGGCGAGATACACAGATAGGGAGGAGTCAAGCTAAGGCTGGGGAGAGGAGGAAGGGTTATATTTCTGAAGGCTCTACTCTCCAGACTGAAAACCTTGGGCTTCCCTTGGGGGTAATGAAGTCATTGGTGGTTTCCATGGTGATTCATCATGGTCATCAACTTATTGCATTTATGAACAGGGAACCTCAATTGAGGAATTGCTTCCATCAGATTGACCTGAGGACATGTCTGTGAGACATTTTCTTGATTAATGGTTAATGTGGGAGGAATCAGCCCACAGTGTGAGATGTCCTTTGTACAGGTGGTTCCAGGTTGTATCAGAAAGCAAGCTGAACAAGCCATGCAAAGCTAGCTAATAAGAAGCATTCCATCATCTCTGCTTCAGTTCCTGCCTCCAGGTTGCTGCAAGGCTTCCATTGATGTTGGAGTATAAAATCCTAGTCAAATTAACCCTTTTCTCCTAAGCTGCTTTTGGAAAGTGTTTTATTATGACAACAAAAATGAAAATTAGGACAGTTTCTAAATAGAAGATGGCAATCACTTTAAATCAGAAGGATATGTTCTTACAGAAGTTTAGTGCTACCCCTCTGGGGTAACTATACAAATGTGGAAAACATTGTCGATTTAAATCCTGTGATAAACACTAAACCTTTAAGATACTCAGACTCTTCCCTGAAGTGTAAAGACAACCCCACCTTTGACCACAGGCCATTTGTTCTTCCTTCCCTTCATGGAACCAGGAAAAGCCTAGTTAGAAAAAAAAAGCATTGAATCTATAGATTGCTTTTGGTAGAATTGCCATTTTTACTATGTTGATCCTCCCAATCCAAGAGAAAGGGAGATCCTTCCATTTTCTGGTGTCCTCTTCAATTTCTTTCTTCAAAGACTTAAAGTTCTTGTCAAATAGATCTTTCACTTTTTTGGTCAGAGTTACCCCAAGATATTTTATGCTATTTGTGGCTATCGTGAAAGGTGATGCTTCTCTGATTTCCCTTTCTGCTTTCTTATCCTTAGTGTATAGGAAGGCAATTGATTTTTGGAGTTGATCTTGTATCCTGCCACATTACTAAAGGTGTTTATCAGCTGTAGGAGTTCTTTGGTATAGATAAATAAGAAGGTGAACCCAAAGAAAAACATATAGTCATCCTCCTGGATATTAACCTTCATCAGGCGATGAAAGGAGACAGAGACAGAGTCCCACATTGGAGCATCGGACTGAAATCCCAAGGTCCAAATCGGGAGCAGAAGGAGAGAGGGCACGAGCAAGGAACTCAGGATCGCGAGGGGTGCATCCACACACTGAGACAATGGGGATGTTCTATCTGGAACTCACCAAGGCCAGCTGGCCTGGGTCTGAAAAAGCCTGGGATAAAACCGGACTCGCTGAACATAGCAGACAATGAGGACTGCTGAGAAGTCAAGAACAGTGGCACTGCGTTTTGATCCTACTGCATTTACTGGCTTTGTGGGAGCCTAGGCTGTTTGGATGCTCACCTTACTAAAGGAGGTGAAAAGTCCTTGGACTTCCCACAGGGCAGGGAACCCTGGCTGCTCTTAGGGCTGATGAGGGAGGGGGAGTTGATTGGGGGAGGGGGAGGGAAATGGGAGGCAGAAAGCTTAAATAAATAAATAAATAAATAAATAAATAAATAAATAAATAAATGAAAAAAAGCATGTTAGGGCTGGGTTTTCAACATTCTCCATTATTTGAGCAATTGTTTAACTTCAACACTACATACTGGTGAGGGCAAATAAAATTTAAAAAGTAAGAGCAAGATGAGTAATTAGTATTAACTGCTCTTTTCCCTACAAATAGCTCATATTGAATAAACATGTCATCACATAAGCTGCTTGTACACCAGCAGCTTTTTTGAATGTTATCAATTTTATGAACAACATTTTATTTTGTAAAAGATGATTAATTTGGGGAAACAGCTTTTCTTAAGGAGATAAAATTGCATTGGGTTTTTGGCTTTTGTGTGGCTTTCTGATTTGGAATGGATTGCTTTCACTTGGCCCTGTTTCCTGACATGAAATGAATCTTGCAGATGAAGCAGCCATGTGGTCTGTGAGGCCCAGATATCATATGTTGTCTTGTAATTGCTGTCAGTAGCAGTCCCTCATTGGGTCTTAGTCTTTTTATCACTTGCCACATTTATACTGAAATTTCAGATTTTAGCACCATAAAAATCATAGCATGTGATGATGAAACATGACTATGATTGTGAAACCATTTGCCTCCTTTTCTAGTAGCAGTGTAGTCCTGTGGAAGAGAATACAGTAGACAACCATTTCTATCTAAGACTATATGTCTTTTTCCCTGAAGCAAAGTCTGAATTAACATGTGATCCAGGCATAAGCCACAGGCCAATAACAGATTTTCACTTTTCTAAATTAAAATGATAAGATTGTTTTCATATAATTACTGTAAAACTAAAGTGTGTATGCACTTACAAAACTTTAGAAGGCTTTATTCTTGCTAATAGTAGCAGTAATTTAAAAATCATTCACTTTGCTCTCCAAACTTAATATCCCCACCCACGTGGGTTGATTTTATAAGTATTAAATAAAGGTTTATTATAGACTGTTTAGTGTAACATGACTGCATTCCTTCTTCGTAAAGAGTTTCACTCTAAGTAAGATGCAACTTTGGTTTCACAGTCTCGGGCAGTTTTAGTCTCAAAATAACCACATGGCATATGAACTGAAACATATCTCCTCAAAGTGCAAAAGGGACTTCCTTAGTTTCATGGTCACTGATTAGAATCCTGTTCATTTATTTCTTGTTTTCATGTGTTTCGTTTGTGTTTGGTTTGGTTTTTATGTTTGTTTGCTGAAAACCTCTCATTAAGTAGACCATCATTATGTAGCCGGGGCCAGTCCAGAACTCAGAGACTTTCCACCTCCCTCCACTTCCCAGGTATTGGGGTCAAAGAACCAAGTGCTTATCTCTCCTAAGTCTTCTTGCCTTCCAGACTTTGTCTTCTTACTTGGATAATGAGCAAAGTTTGCTAATGTGTCTGAGAAAGGTTCTGCACTGCTGGAACTCGATGAGCTTATGGGAAAATTAACACTCCCAAATGTTCAGCTCAGTATATGTGGGCGTAGTAAGCTATACTGTGATCCACTTGCAAGACATTTCTCAATTATTTTCAATTCTGGACACAGTTCCTGTTGCTTTCTAACCTCAGTTCAAGGTCAGTTTGGAAACGTTTGGCTGTGAGGAGCATGCTGGCAGCATCTCGTTGTATGCATGTGTTCTAGTGAAAGGGTGGAGGGTGTGAGGGGCATGGGGGCTTCTCTGTGCAGACTCATCTGGAATGGATATGATGTACATGCTATAGCAGGAATGTGGTCCTATCAAAAATAAATGTGAGAAGCAGATACTGATACAGGGGATGCTCTACAGTCATCATTCAGTGTTCTTCAGGATAGCTAACGGCTCTCTACATTAGCCAAAGTGAAACTGGGACTTGAATAAGCTAAACTACCCATAAGAATGATCTTTTCTACAATTAGAGGCTTTTTTTGTTTTTTTTTTAATTTATTTATTTATTAAAGATTTCTGCCTCCTGCCTCTGCCTCCCAAGTGCTGAGATTAAAGGCATATGCCACCACCTCCCAGCTCAATTAGAGCCTTTTGACATGAAAATGAAATTGTATTTTTACATATAATAAGTAATGTGCATTTTAGAATCTAAATTCATTTCAATTTTAATTTTTCAATTTACCCTAAATTTGAGATTTTTGTCTATTTTTTTCTCTCCATGGAATCATATTGACTCATATTTACAAAATATTTGTTTTTTTTTCCATTTTATAGTTCATTTCACCTGCACCCTGCTATTTCCCTCCCACTCTCATGACCCCTTTATACTTTCCTGGTTCCTGTGGTAAGTCTATCCTGGATACTCACATCTGAGAATCTGAAGTTAGGACCACAGCAGAGAGAACATATGGTGTTCGTCTTTCGAGGCAGAAGTTACTTCACTCATTATCATGCTTTCTATGTCCTTCAATTTACCTATAAACATCATTGAAGATGGAAGTCACAAAATAATCCCACATCAGTTCAGAATTATGAATAATAAAAGGGTTATTTATTTAAGGGAAAAACTTACAGATCACTGTCCTAGATAACAGTCCTCTGCACAAACAGGAACAGAGTCTAGCAGCCAGAAGCAGGAGCCAGAAGCAAGAGAGTGGGCACACACTTTACAACTGCTTTTAGAGTATCAGAGACCATGCCCAAGTAGGGCTGGTATCTTAAAGGCTATTGGCTGAAAGAGTGGAATGTACTCTCACAGCACTTCATGACATCACTTTTCTTTAAAGATGTTTATGTACCATGTTTTCATTATCCATCCATTTGTTGGAGGAAATTTTAGTTGTTTACATTTCCTGGCTGATATGAATTGAATAGAGCAACAGTAAACATTGCTGAGCAAGAACCTATCAAGTAGTTAGGGCATATGCCGAGGAGTGCTATAGCTAGGTCATATGGTAGGTTTATTTCCAGTTTTTTGAGGATTCTCTATAATGATGTCCAGGGTGGCTACACCAATTTGTTTATCCCCTAAGACTAAATGAGGATTCCTCTTTCCCTACAACTTTGCCAGTATCTGTTGGTTGTTTTCTTAATATTAGCCATTCTGATTGGGGTGAAGTGAAATCTTAGCAATCTTTAAAAAGTACTTTGTAGTCAATGACCAATAGATTCCTGGATTATTAGCATTTTTAAAGCATGTCAACATAAATAAAATTGCATTTCCTTAAGTTTTCCACTAACTGTTCATGTGAGTTACTGGAATATGAACAGGATAATTATAATTTATGTAGGCTTGATTTTTTGACAAGATGGCACTACATAGCCCTTGCTCACCAGATGCTCAGTGTGTCCCTCAGTCAATGAGCTTGCAGCAGTATTCCTGCTTTACTTTCCAGATGCTGAGGTTGTAGGTATGCACTACCACATCTAACTAGAAAAAGATAATTATAATTCAGTCTGTAGAATATTAATGGAGAGTACCTATTAAGGTATAATTTTGTTTAATTAATCCTTTACTATGTAATTCTCTTCTTATTTTTTCATTGCTATCCTAACAATTACCCAATGAGGATAATTACATTATATTTTATTGTTTCATGTGATCTCATGTGAGTCATAAGGAAACAAAACAGTTTTTTAAGGTGATATAACTATTTAAGAATGTTATTAAACTCTTGAACTTTGAGTTCAGATAACATTACAGAAGAAGCAGAAAGACCGTAAGAAATAGAGGATCGGGGAGATTATTTCTCCCAGTAAGATCATTAGCTATACCTATAAAATCTCACAGACATGACCCAAGCAAAGACAACACAATGAGCATGCCAAACCACACAGGAAAAAGCCCACAGCCTTCAACCTGAACAAATAACTATAGGCAACTGAGAAAAGCTGGGAGCTTTTCCCTAGGAAAGAACAAAATTAGTTGTCCAATATCAAAGTACCATGTGAAAATCATACATGCAAATAACATTATATGAACACAAAAAGTTATATTTAGAATGTGTGTTTATAAAAATATGTGTATAGAATAACAATTGACAAAAACAGAGGCCTTGAATCTGGAGAAAGTATGCAGGAGTATGTGGAAAGGTTTGGAGGGAGGAAAAAGAAGGAAGAAACATAATTAAAATAAAGTCTCAAAGATGAACAAGTAAAAAAGAATGATGTTAGAATCCAATATTTTAGTCTGACTCCAGATCATGTGCTTTTATTAACTCATGAGCCTCAATCCAGAATGGGGAACGATGCCTCTTTTCCAGAAAGGTTACACACCAAGCTTGAAGGATAGAAGCTAGCAAATTTTTTTTGGAATAGGAAACAAAGGGATTGGAGAAGAGTGTTTTAGGAAAAAAAGAAGTTAATAGAGTCTGAAAAAGGACAAAGAACTTGCAGAATCTTGACACCAAAAGTAGGCCAGTGGTTCCAGATGCAACACTATGAGAAAAAAAGTGAAGAACAAAACAGAAAGTTTACTGATGACATGAGCCTCTCAGGGTCCATAGGAGAGTGGGAAGAGTTTACAATTAAGACTCTTTAGACTGGATTCAAGGCTCATTCCATCAGACTGAGCCCTTGCCTGACACTGTTAATAAGGTCAAGAACCTGAGATGAGACAGGCCACGGTCCAGGAGAAAATACCACTATTATTTTGCTAAGTTGTGCAGGTTCTCAACCTGTAGGCACCTTTGTGGGTTGGACTACCCTTTCACAGAGGTGACCTAAGAGCATTGGAAAGCAAGATATTTTACTTCATAGTATCAAATTACAGTTATGAAGTAACAATGGAATAATTTGTTTATCAATAATACATGAGTAACTGTACTAAAGGGTTGTAGCATTAGGAAGGTTGAGAACCACTGTGCTAAAGGAACATAGCAATAAAATGACTTCTACTGACATACTCAACCCTCATCAGTGACGTTTCTTTCTGTCAGAGACCCACTACTGCGCAATGTGCAGAGAGTGAGTGACTTTGGGGCACTCAGTCCTAAGAGGACTGTTTTCACTGAAGCCCTGCCCTCAAGTGATGTGGGAGTCCCCTCTGTATGTTGCTTTTTTTTTGGTTAACGAATAAAGAAACTGCTTTGGGCCTGATAGGGCAGAACTTAGGTAGGCAGAGAAGACAGAACTGAATTCTGGGAGGAAGAAAGCAGAGTCAGGGAGAAGCTATGGATTCCTCGCCTGAGACGGACACTGGTTGGAATCTTTCCCAGTAAGCCACTGCCACATGGAGATATACAGATTAATAAAAATGGGTTGTAAGAATTAGCCAGCAAGAAACTAGAGCTAATGGGCCAAGCAGTGTTTTAATGAATACAATTTCTGTATAGTTATTTTGGGGCTAAGCTAGCTGGATGACCTGGAAGAACAAGCAGACTCTCCCTACAACACTCAATGCTCAGGGAACTATGTGGAAGAGGGGCAGAATCAGTGAATACCTCTAAAGAGAGAACATCTTCCAGATATAACAGGGCTGGATCACATACAAACTCACGGAGACTGTGATAGATGCATAAGACCTACACAGATTCAAGCCAGAAAAATCCCACCACTGAGAAAGGGAAGCAGACACAAAATACCCCCCCAAGCAAAAGCTATTTGCAATTTTGATATGTAATGGTAAAGGGAACATGAGTTTTCTTCAATAGAGTGATACTGAAAATGGCAACTATACCCAAGGGCAGGCCCTCGCCCGCAGTTGTTAACCAACATAAAATAGGGCTCCATATGTTTTTATGCACGTTTTGTTTGTTATTTTTTTGTCTCATTGGGTTTTGTTTATTTGGTTTTGTTTTGTTTGGAGGTTGTAATTTTTAGTTTGGAGTTTTTTGAGAGAAAGAAAAACATTAAGTTGGGTGGATAAAGAGGAGGAGAAGAACAGGCAGAAGCTAGGAGAGGGGAAAGAGTATTATCAAAATAAAATGTATGAATTTTATAAAAAATATTAAGATCCATAGAATGATGAAGATGGAGTAGAGAGGAGTACATACATTTTCATTTAATTGCATGTGGGAAATAAATCAGGTACAAGACAAAGAGACATTTTGGAACCTGCTATATACTCCAGTAATCCCCGCCCCTAATAAGGAAACAGAGAAAGATTCGGAATTTGTTAAACATAATTACAGTGACAGAGATAAGAGTGTAGGTGAAAACCAAAATCTCCAAGAAAGAAGGAAAGAGTCATACAGTGATGGAAACTTGAAAGACAGAGCAGATGAGACCAAGTCTAAGGAATCCAAATAGGCTACTGTGAAGATTGCAGTTGTAAGTAATTCCTGATGAGTGAAAAAAAAAATTATTGAAGGAGGATGCTGAAGATTGATTTGAAAATGGAGTAAAAGTAGAAAACTGTTTCAGATTTTTCTAAACTCAACTCAAATGTAACTTTTCTGACACTGTTACCTAACAGCTAGGAGGCTTAGATAATTGCTGAGTAAGTGCACATTAATGTGAGAAAATAAGTCCACTTCCACTAGGCAGCATTATATAATGGATTCTCCTCTGTCAGAGTCCTACACTGAATAACAGCCAATCCTGATGTCATTATCTACACTATAAAGATAAAACTCTTACTTGTCATGTCATGATCCCCTCACACAGGGTGTGATCCTCATATTAGAAATGATCGTTTTATGTCTACAGAAGCCAAATTTTCCTTGGGTCAGAGCCAGCCTCAAATGAACTCCTAGCACTGTCACATCAGGTTGCTGAGAGTACTACTTTTGAGTTTTGTGGAATACACTTTAAAGCTCAGCACTCCATGAAGCTCAGGAATTCTCAATGGGATCCTGTGAAGGCTATTTATATTAGAAGCAAAATTAGTTCACTTCTCTAAGGAAAAAAAAACTTGTAAGGAGTGCTTTCTAGTTTTTGGAATAATTAATCGTGGGAAAGCTTACCTATTATTTTATTCAGAGTCATGAGAAGAGATGATTGACAACTTATTTCAGTGATTTTGGAGATGTGGAACCGGATTAAGACAGTATTCCTCAGTACGATTTTATAATGAGCCAAGTGAAAACTGGCAAAATGTGGGTGAGGGGACAGAGAGATGGTTAATTGGTCAATAGCACTGACTGCTCTTTCAGAGGTAATGGGTTTAATTCTCAGCAACCACATGGCAGCCCACAACCATTGATAATTCTATTTCCAGGAGATACAATAAATTCCACTGCCTTCTGCAGGCATTGCACACATATGTTACACATACAATACATTACAAACAAAATGTCCATACACATAAGGTAAGTCTCAAAAATCCTTTTTTAATTTGGGTTAGGATCAATTAAGTCAGAGAAAAACAACAGTGCTACCCAAAAATAAATAACTGTCATCCATATTCACTTTTTATATTCACAGTATTGCCTTAGTCACTTTCAAGCACACCCAATGCTGTATGCTTTCTCAAGGTTCCAATGATGCTAATTTTCTATCTATAAATATAATCGACCTACTGAAACATATAAGGAATTTCCAAAGCATCAAGCTAATTTAACAGGAATGCAGGACCAGTTTCATCAGTGAGACTTTTCATCAGTTACTCAATACAGTGATTCACACATTTAACCAACAAGCATAACCTTTGCTTTAGATAAAAGCCCAATGATTTTTCTGTATATATGTGTAAGTATATTCACATGGACACAACTTTGTTACTTTTCTGAATGTATTTAAACACCATTGTTTTTCCCCTAAGGGAATAAACTTTCTCTACAGGTGAACTTATTCTCAAATAGTGATCAATGATACTACTAGACCATTTAGCTGTAATTACTAACTCTCCCCAAATGTTTTCCAGTAAGCTTAGAGATCTATACCCTCTTTGCAATAAGATTCGGAGGAGAAAGCTCTTAAGAGTTACTGCAACTGGGTATGATATTTTAAAAGAAGACATACAAAAAACTTGGAGATTGCAAGCGATTCTGATGTTTATCAAGTAAAGAGAAGCTGTATGGAATTTCAAAGGCTGTACATAGTTACAAAGAACTAGACACTACCACTAAAGGGCAGTAGAGATGAAAACCAGACGCTAGATTTCTGTTACAGAAACAGTTAATTACATGCCAAAGAATATAAAAAAATTGAGTTTTTACTAAAAATATTCTGTAAGAAATGAGTTTCTAGACTGTGTTTTGCCTTTGTGATCTTATGCGTGGTATTTGTATAAGGCATATATAATTTGAGCAAACAATAAAGCACACAGGAGGAAGCATTCTTTTATTTCCAAAATAATGTGTTGGATTAAAAGCTTTACATATCTTTACAAGAACTTGCATTATAATTTTCTCCACCTAAATTTCATTTACATATGTAAAGCAGTATTTTGCAAGATAAAAATAAACTCAACCCCCATGAACTATTTGCACTGCCAGAGATAATTTATTTCAATGTAAGCTGGATTTCTCCAAAAATTGACCAAGTTTGAGCCAAAATAAGTCAATTATGGCCAATGGTTTTTATACAAAAAGCAAAGTGGCTCACATTTCTGCCCTCAAGAAGAGACAAAGGGATTCTCAGTCTTTCATGGCTTTCTTACCCTCTTTCAAAGAGCCTTCTCTAACTAAACAACATTTTTTTTACTGTTTTCTAGATAGTAATAATATGTCACTTTATTCTCCATTGTCACTTAATTCTTTATTAAAAGGGTAGGGAGGGGTTCCCACACATCCAGTAGTACCTGCCTGCCACTACCATGATGACAAAGCAGGCACAAAAATTAGCAGGAATGTCAGTTACTTTGCAATAATCTGTTTCCTATAAGGCAGACAGCAGCAGCATAAAAGTTCTGCATCTAACCTGAACTGTCAACAGTAAGTTGAATGAGACTCTTTATTGTGAATCTCAGCATATTTGTCTAAGAGATCTACAATTTCATATATATATATATATATATATATATATATATATATATTTATGACAACTAATTTAGATAACTTTACTTTGCATTTACAAGTTGTAGCTTCTAGAGACTACTCAGAAAAGTTAAAACTCTGGATATTTGATGTGCTAGAACTCGAACATTTTCCCAGTAAAACTGTGAATCAGAATAAGAAGGAAGGCGATTTCTATGGCCTGTAGAAATCAGCCTAGAATCCCAGAAAGCAAAGTGATACTCATTCTTTCAATAGTCTTAAAAGACAGTATAGAGACACAGTGTCAAATGGAGAACGTAGATGCCCATATTCTACAAACAGACTGTCACAAGGAGATGCCCGCATTCCAGAAACATGTTGTCACAAGTAGAAAAATCTGTGTTTTAGAAAAGTCACTTTACCTCTTTGACATATTTTACATTCTGTAAAACCAGAACTTTTTGTATAAAATAGCTGAGATCTCTGTAACCGAAATACATGCTTACTGAATTTAGATGAACACTGTTTTAACTGAATGTGTTTAATTACTTCACACTCAGACGAATAGAAGGTCCAGGGAATGTAAGTGATATAGCCAAGCACAGTTCAGTAAGTGGTCACTTTAGCTTGATTCCAGACATTAGAATACAGTCTGGAAATAACTGGCTCTTTAATGGTACCATTAACAATGTTAGCAGTTGGGGCAATAACCCCTAACTGTAACTGACATATTGAGCAAATGAAAATACAAATGCTAACAGTAGCATTTCAGACAATTGATTATTGAAGATAAGGATATTTGAAATATACCAACATTTGGATGTTCATCACCCATCTGAATTTGTGATATGGGACTATGTGAAGGAATAGAAAACAGATTTCACATATTCTAGAGTAAATAAATGTTGCTCTCAGCTTACCTCTGAAACCAATATCATAGTCTAGGCCAAACCTTTTAAGCACTATAGCTTCCTCATCCTGTGGCATTCTCTCCTTGCACATTACTGATCTTCAGAGAGGAAGTAACACAACTCCCTCTTTCTTAGCTGAGTCATCCACAGGTCTCATCTCTCTCAATGCCCATCTCTCTCATCCCATCTCTCTCAATTCTGTTTATGGGAGTGTGGAATTTGCTCTGGCCTTTGTGTTTAGAAGTATATGACTGACCTTTTTTGCCTGATGTTGTGATCCTCCCTTCTGTATACTGATCTAACCACAGACCTGTTTGCTGTTTCTCCTCAGCATATCTCTTTTCCTTGGACTTGGAGTATTCAGTACATCCACAGATGGACTCTGGCCATCTTTGTAGTTCTCTTGTTTTATTCTGAGAAGACAAGACTAAATTTATTTTTAAAATTTTGTATTTTAAGCCTAGCAGTAGTGGCACATACTTTTAATTCCAGCACCCAGGAGGTAGAGGCAGATGAATCACTGCTTTGGAAACCAGCTTGATCTACAGAGTGAGTTCCAGGATAAACAGGGCTACACAGAGAAAAAAATAAAAGACACTTTGAATATTTCAATAACAGGATTTTTATTTTCATTTGTATCTTATGGTTATTGTTTCCCTTCCCCAAACTCCTCCCAGATCCTCCCTACTTCCCCTTCTGGACATATCCACAACATTTCTTCCTCTTTCACATTAGGATACAAATAGGCACCTAAGATAATGATGGTAATGATGATACTAGATAAAATTAAAATAAACAAATCAAAATAGGACACAACAACCATAATAAAATAAATGCAAAAGAGCCAATGGAAATGTTTAAAGAGTACACGTAGACTCAGAGAAACTACATTCACAAACAAAACTCCCATAAACACACAAAACAGGAAACCATAATAGATATACAAGGACCTGAATTATAATAAACAAACAAACAAACAGAAAATCCCTGTGGAAGAATTATGAGACAAAAATCTCTAAGAACTGCCATTGAGTTTATTTGTGTTGTCCACCTGCTGCTTGGCATAGACCTTATCTTAAGAGTAGTTTGTATGCTCAGTTAAATTCCACTGGAGAAAACTAATTTGTCATATTTGAGCAACTATCAACTGGAGTTTGCTTTGGTTTGTGTCCTCTACACCTCTGAGTGCTGGTACTTTAGACTAGCGCAAGCTTTGGTGCTGCCACAGCCTGGATGAGCTCCTATGCAGATCTGTTCTGTTGTGCTCAAGAGACCTTCTTCCTTACTGTCTTTCATCCCCTTAGGCTCTTACAATCTTTCTGCCTCTTCCTTTATGGAGCTCTCTGTCCCCTATAATGAGGGATTTGACCTTTAGAACTGAAAGTTACAAGGTCTCTCACTCTGCATATTGTCTGACTGGGTTTCTGTATTTGTTCACATCTACCACAGGAGGAAGCTTTAATGATTGTTGTTCAAGGCGCTGCTCTATGAGTGTAGCAGAATGTTATTAAGAGTCCATTTATTGCTATGTTCCTTGAGGAGAATGGTAGTATTTGGTTTTCTCCTAGGTCCCTCACCTATCTGGTCTTGGGTTTTGGCCAATTCAAGCAGTACTGGGGGTGGGTTCCATGTCATGGAGTGAGCCTTAAAGCCAATTAGATTGTGTCACTCCTACATTAGCACATCTTAGAGGAAAGTCACCACCTTTGTAGACTGAAGGATTTGTAGATAGATTGGTATTTACCTTTTTCCTTTGGCAGCATGGAAAATCTCCTCCAGCACCATGAACGCTCAGTAGGGGTCAAGATTCTACGTAAGCATCAGCTCAATTTCTCTATGTTTAATGAGTTATCTAGGTGTTGACTTCAGCAATAAGGATTTACCATTAGTTTATTGAGAGGAACCAATAGCCTTAGCAATAGCCTGGGTTGTTTGGAGGTTCCCATGGCACCAACAACCCTTCGATATGTGCACCATTTCCTGTAGGTGGATGTTTTATTTGAGGACAACCCATGTCCAGGTGGGGCTCCATCTCGCTCATTATTTTGTAATTCCATTAAGATAGCCTATGATTTAGGAAGTTTTTACTGTATTAGATTTCCACACAAACTCTCAGATGGCCCTTAGTTGAATTTGTCTCCTTATATTCTTTGTGGCTCCCATATCTCCCCTGCAGTTGGATCAACCCATTCCAATCCCTCCCTCCATAACTATCTAGTCTATTTCTGCTTCCTAGTGTGATCCAACACTCTTCCCTAGTCCCTTATGCTATACCTGACCTCTGTGGATATTTGAACTGGAGCCTGCTTATTGAAGACTTAACAGCAAACATTCACATACAAGAGACTATGTACCATGTTTGCATTTTGCATTTAGGATGCATCACTTAGGATGATTTTTTTCTAGCTTCAACCATTTACTTTCAATTTGTTTAAGACATGGTTTCTTGTATAGCACTGACTGTCCTGGAATGCACTATGTAAACCAAGCTAGCCTTGAACCCAGAGATCTAACTGCCTCTGTCTCCCAAGTGCTGGGATTAAAGGTGTAAATCATCATTGCTCAGCTACAATTTTATTCTTTTGATAGCTAAGGAATATACCATTGTGTAACTATAACACATTTTCTCTATTTTCTTTAACCAATCACCTCTTGATGGGCATCTAGTCTTTCCTTTTTCTGGCTATTATGACTAGAGCAGCATTGAACATGTTCTCTATATTAATCCTACCAATTCATAAGAATGGAAGATCTTTCCATATACTTATTTTTTAAGAGGAGAGGGAGTTTTATTGGGCTTATGTTTCCAAGTAACATTCAATTATTACAGGAAAGCCAAGGAAGGAACATAGGCATCCACAAAATTTCTATGTAGCCAAAGATGACCTTGAACTCTTGATCCTCTGGTCTCTACCTTCAGAGTGCTGTTTTTGATCTTCCATGCTTGGCTCAGAATGGTCCTTCATACTTGGTTGATGAAGAATCATGTCCCAAAGCTACCTGATGAGCAAGCTCATCTTATTTGCATGGAAGCATTGCAAATCAGGACAGGAAAAAAACCTGGCCTCTGCATTCCCATTCACCCTCAAAGGCCATCAAATTATATCAGAAAGGTGTAGATGAGGGGTGTACAAGGCTCATGTATCCAGCAGTACTGGTTTTGCTCACCATGGGCTCTTACATAACCCACCCACGTCTTATTTCTGCATTTAAACTACAACTATCAATGCTGCTTCTGTCTGAGAGTTTTCCTGCACCATAGCCAAGTGTAGCATAAGAATCTGCCAGTTACATCCAGGCTGCCCAGTGGCCCTGTGGGTTATGAATAAGTTGATTAGCTTTCAAGACAAGTGGGTACTCAGTTTGCGCCAGATTTAAAAACTGCTATGGCAGCCAGGATGGCATAAAGATACCGTAAAAGTGTGAGACACTCATAGTTGCTCTTTGTGGCTGTAGCTTTAAGAAGCTTTCCACTTGCTAAATTAGGCCAAGTCAAAAAAATGCAGACCTGAGTTCCAATTCTAGCTGTTCTTGCACATTGTTGATGACGGGAAAGAAACAAGCGGCTTCCTCATGCACATCTTGCCTTCAACTCTCCAGACCTCAGAATCCTCCCTTGGATGCTGCCGGTTGGCCTGTGAATCCATTCATACTAAACTCACTCTGATATCTGGGGGAGCATTGCTACTGGTGTCAGCCACTACCAGGTTGTTCTACTCAGGTAAATGTTCCCTCTGAGCTTTAGTTTGACACTTCAAAGGAAGTTATGGGCTCTAGTGGGCTAGCTCGCCTAGAAGCATGTGACTTTAAAAGTGTATATAAAAGGCACTTGATATGCAATCATTTGCAACATTAACCAGATTCTGTATCTGTACAAAAGTAATATGAGAGCCAAAGTGACTTTTTTTAATTACTATGCGTAAGAGAACCATTGTAATGGTCTTTCCTGTCCCTTTAAGAGACAAGCCCCATCCACTCCCTCCCCTGTCCACCAAGGCAAGCTGATCTTCCACTTCCAGCCTGAGTACCTCTCTTCCTTTCTCTCTCCCGAAGGGGCAGCTTCAGCTATGGCTCCTCCCCACCCCTCTCTGCTCTCCTCTTCCCCCCTTTCCCTTTCATAGCTCACTAAATAAATATCCATCTACTTTCTGCATGGCATGCCTATCTGTCTGTATCTTACCTGCTGTGGCTCCTTGTGGGATAGGTCTCTGTCTCTCACCCTCTGAGTAGCTCCAAACCTGAGGTCCGCTGTCCCTCATGGCCCACTGCAAGCACTCAGGGAATGGCACCATTTTATTTTTACCATAACATTGGTGCTTGTGACTCGGCCAGTCTCTCCATGTTCCCTCCAGCCAGTGAGTCAGCCAGCTGAGGACACATGGAACCCTGGGCTCTGGAACCAGGTTTCTTTACAACAGCTCTGCATTTATCTGCCTGAACATCGACCTCTATGCACACCAGCAGCTTCGGTGGTGAGTTTTTCCCTTTCAGTCAGTCAACCTCAGCCTTCAGGGCTAAAGTTGAGCCCTTTGCTGACATTCATCTCTGGCTGCTTTCCATAGCTAAAAACATGACTGAATGACCCAGGGTCAGTCTTCCCATGCTAATACTTCACAAGCTGTACAGTGCACTCGATTTGGGAGCCCAGGGTCCCTCATATTTTTTTCTCCTCTCTTTCCTTTTCTTTTTTTTTTCCCTTTTTTTCTCTTCTCTTCTTTTCTTTTGGACCACCCGTAAATGTTCCCCACTTTGAGAGACCACTGGGAGCAGCCTCTAGCCTCTGGCTTTTGAGTCACCTGAACTGGAGCCAATCAGGTTTTAACACTCTGCATGTAGAGAAGAGATGTCTTTCTATAGGCTTTGCCGTAAGTCACTACCATTTCAAACCCCACCTATAGAGAGAGGATGCTCTTCTCTATAGGCCTTGTGGTGATTTTGCAGGTTTTCACATTTTCAGCTATGGTATGAACCCTCAAACTATCAGCCACCCTCTGGTAAAACTGACAAGACTTTTTGGACCCATGAGGTGGTTTTCTCAATTCCAGCCTTTGCTCCCCACCATGGCTTGTGGTGCAGCAGCTTGGCAACAGGGCAGATCATGCCTCAAGGTCTCCTTTGTTAAAATTTCTGTGGTTCAAAAAAAGTGGTTTTTCCATACAACACGTGATCACCGCCATTTTGACTGAGGTCAGGTGACCTTACCACCAACTTAACTGAGGTCAGGTGACTTCAACCACCATCCTAACTAAGAGTCAGGTCACGTGATCAAGTTCCGCCATCTTTACTAAGGTATTTTCTGCCCAATTTCTGGGTTCTAACTCTGTTACATGTGTGTTTTCCATACTGGCATGCCTTTAGTAGGGTAGGACCCACCAAGAGCATCCATTTTGCCCAATTCCTGTTCAGAGTTTGTGTGTGTGTATGTATGTGTGTGTGTGTGCATACATGTTACTTAAATACACCTGTTTATCATTAAATGTTATAATTGTCTATTCATTGTATCTCATTTCAGGCTATAAAACAATAAGTCTCATGTTTTAAATTGGTATGTACTTTTAAGTCTTTTACAAAAACTACTCTATATATAAAGCAAGCCTGATTTAAAATTTATTAAGTTTTTCTCTAATATTGTCAATTCTGCTGTTAACAGCAGTTTTTTCTTCTTTCTCTCTTTTTATGAGTATAAATCTTACCTGTTAAGTTGAGAGCCAGTACAGTCAAGCTCAGACCCAGCTCTCCAGGCAGATTCTATACTGTAGTTATAACTAATCTATACCCAGTAAACAGCCCTCAACTGCTCAGAGATCTGGGGAATATGGCATTAAAATATTTAATTATTAAAAACTTTTCATAACAAAAAGAGACAGGTTGGCTCCTAGCAGCAGCACTCTACTTTTTCCCAGGAAGACAGAAGATAGATGGGCACAGAACAACATCCATCCATAATTTGCTTCAACTGCCAAGTGCTGACCACTGGGCAAAACTGCCTTTCACCTAAACTGAAGATAACCAGATGAGGACAGAATCATTGGAATCAATACCCTAGCTGCTCAGGTCAAGGTAGGCTTGTCTTCCTACAGATTTCTTAGCTTACAGGATCTTCTGGAGCCTGTCAGACCCTGCGCTAAGCAGCAAAAGAAAAATATAACCCTCAGAAACCATGAAGGACCCTGAGGATTAGCTCTAGGTGCCAACCAAGTAAGTTCTCTGTTGTTTTTAAATCAATAACTCAAGTAAAATTTTATGCTTCTCAGAGATCTCTGGTACAGTTTGACAGCTCAGAGGTTTTCTCAGTTTAAAAGGACAACCTCACCAAAAAAAAAAATCAGTAAAATACAAATACAAGTTAATCAAATTTCTCTCTCATGATGCCTTTCAGTCTTAAAAATACTTCTTATTGTGCAAAACCGTCTGTCACAGTCATTATGACATAAATATGCTACTGTTTATATAATGTATATGTCTAAAACTTCTGTTTTTATATACCCCAGAAATTCTTGTGTGTTCTAGGGAGCCAAATTAAAGGATCCACCTTAAACAGGATGATACAGTCCTCTCAATTCCCTGGTCCTAATTTTTTTTCCCTAAACTTAACTTTGTACTCTTTCCTGCCAATACCTTAAACAGGTGTAAGAGACACCAGACATTTCTGGACAGGAGCAAAGAGACCAACTATGCCAGAATGTGACCAGCACCCAGCCTTCTCAGGTTCCCCCAAATATGATGCCCACAAATAAGCATGAAGAAATCTTGAGAATCCAGTCTCAATTCCTTTAACCTGTTGTGCCTAACCTCCCACCTTTTTATTATAAAAAAGAGATAGGAATGTAATGGTCTGTCCTGTCCCTTTAAGAGTTGAGCACCGCCCACTCCCTCCCCCATCCACTGAGGCAAGCAGATCTTCTGCTTTCAGCCTGAGTCCCTTCCCTTTCTGTCTATCTCCCAGAGAGATAGCTGCTGCCATGATTCCTCTCATCCCCCTCCCTCTCTCTCTCTCTTTCTCCTCATCCCTCTTCTCCCTCCCTTCCTTTCCCTTTTCCCCTTCCCTTCCATAACCCACTAAATAAATATCCAACTTCACTCTTCATGGTGTGCCCATCTGTCCTCATTCTCTCACCCATCACACAGCTCCTTGCCTGGGATCCGCTGCCCTTGTAGCAAGCAGACCACTTGAGGAACAGTGTCATTTTATTTTTACCATAACACCCATAAAACAAAAATGCCTCTGACTTGCAAGCCTCTTGCCCAAGGACAGGGAGTTCCTGAAAGGCTAGAGGCCATTGTTTATGGGAGATAACAAGTCACATGTTTTCACTATCCTAAACAAGTTTGTTTCACCCATCTGCAGTAAATGTGTTTGATCACCTGTGAGGATGGATGTTTGCCTCTTATTGGACCTCATGAACAATGTAGTGAATTTTGGGTTCTGCCTTTTAGCCCCTGAAAAAAATGTGACTTGGAGCTATTTATCTGGGAAACCAGAGATGGACCTGACCAGTATTTAATCAAAGCTTGCTTCAAATTTGGCTTTAAACTGTGCTAGTGGTCTTATTCTCAACTAATGGGATTAACAGGAAGAGTTCTTGCTAATCCACCCTATGAAAATATATATGGAAGTAAGTATAGTGTTCTGCTCAGGAGATTGATGTGGAAGTATGGTAGGTTCAAGGTGAAACCAGGCTTCATGAAGAGTGTCTGTATGAAAAATACCGGAGAGGTGAGAGTGAGTATAGTGTAATAAAAAGAGATAGGAAGTGCTTGAAATCAAGAAAGAGATATATGATGTCACCAATTCTTATGAAAAATTAACTGAGGTTAGCTTGGTAGAGCATATTGCAGGTGCCTGATTATTTATTCAAATGGTAAAACCATAGCAGAGTCTTTTTAACCACAACCCTTGTCTCAGAGTAATGTCAGGTGTTTCTACTATTGGATGGGCTCACAACCCAAGAACAGAAAGGGGGACAAAAGCAGAGAACAAAGGCTTTAATGTGGCTATAAGTGGAGGGAAGCCTTCCAACAACAAGGGGGCAGCTGGGAGGAGAGGAGGCTGTTGTTAAAGATGATAGGTTGTCAGAACTGCTTACTATGCCTTAGGAGTGCTAAAGGCTCTTGTTAAAATGAGAGGAAGTTGCTAGGGTAAGTTAAGTTAGACAAGGTAAGTTTTTTCTGCCTTAAAGGGGGAAGCAAAATAGAAAAGCCTGCTTGAAATAGCAGTCTAATAGAGAAGGAGCCCTTGGGCACTGAGGCAGTGGGTCATCCTAGGCCCACAGGGAAGCAGAAACCAGAACCTGATTACAAACTTGAAACTCACGGGCAGAAACCAGATTGATGAATGGACTTTATTTATTTTTTTTAACATATTTACTGTGGAAGAGCTCAAACATGAGCACAGTAATTTTCACTATCCATGGCACACCAACAGGGGCCTGCCGGATTTTATAACTGCAGTTTTACAATGCAGGCATCATCATAGCTACACACCTACACCTCACACACCCACCACTCCGTTCCAGTTTCGTTTGACTATAAGTAAATGCCAGGTTTCTAAAGACTTTACTGTTTATATCTAATGAAAAACCAAACTTCCAGGTCAACTGCAGCCTCACTTTAAGTAAGCCTTCTCTTATAGATTATCATACAACTCTTTCACTTGCTTGGTTAGCGTTAACCCAAGATTATATTTATATTATTTGATGCTATTAGGAAAAGTTCTCAAAAAGGTTTCCATTTGTATAGAGGAGGTCTAATGATTTTTATATACCAATTTTGTATCCAACTACTTTGCTAAGAGTGTTTATCAGCCATAAGAGTTCCCTGTGGAATTTTAAGGGGCCTTATGCGCACAATCATATCATCTGTAATAAAGAGCCTTTGCCTCCTTCCTTCCTATTTGTGTTCATTTCCTCTCCTTCAGTTGCTGTATTCTCTAGCTAAGATGATACTCTGTATTGAATAGGTGTGGAGACAGTGGAATTATGTTAGCTTCTCTCCATTTAAGTTGATGTTGGCTATGTACTTGCTGTAAATGCCCTCTATCATGTTTGGTTACATCCCTTGATCCTTAATTTCTCTAAGACTTTTATCATGACAAGGTGTTTCATTTTTGCCATAGGCATTTCTTGAATCTACCTACATATCCATGTGATTTTTGTCTTTCAGTGTGTTTATTTGGCAGATTAAATTTACCAACTTATGTGTATTAAACTATCTCTGCATCACAGCAGTAAGGCTTACATGATTGTGTTGGATGATCATTTGGATATGTTATTGGATTTGGTCATCAAGTATTTTATTAGAAACCTTTGCATCTATATTTAAGAGAAATTGGTCTATAATTCTCTTTGTTGAGTATTTATATGATTTAGAAATTTTGGCAACTGTGGCCTTGTAAAACAAATTGAGCAATATTCTACTTTTATTTTGTAGAATAACACGAGGAGTATTGACATTAACTTATTTTGAAAGTCTGTCAGATCATTAGTATAGTAAGGGCTTTCTATACTAAAGCCCTCTGGCCCTGGACTTTTTATGTTGGGGGATTTTTAATTACTGTTTCTATTTTATTAGGAGTTATAGGTTTGCTTAAATTAATTATCTGATTTAGATTTAAATTTGATAGGATATATATATATTCATTTCTTTTAGATTTTCTTTATTTTTGTGGAGTACAGGTTTTTTTTTAATTAAAAATTCCGCCTCTTCCCTGCCTCCCTTTTCCCTCCTCCTCTCCTCTCTTCTTACCCCCGCTCTCCTCCCCCTCCCTCTCCAGTCCTAAGAGCAGTCAGGGTTCCCTGCCCTGTGGGAAGTCCAAGGTCCTCCCCCTTCATCCAGGTCTAGGAAGGTGAGCATCCAAACAGGCTAGGTTCACACAAAGCCAGTACATGCAGTAGGGATCAAAACCCAGTGCCATTGTCCTTGGTTTCTCAGCAGCCCTCATTTTCCGTCATGTTCAGAGAGTCCGGTTTTATCCCATGCTTTTTCAGTTCCAGTACAGGTTTTTTAAAAGTGTGTCTCAAGCATCTCTGAATTTCCTCCTCATCTATTGCTGTCTCATTTTTTTTCTCTAATTTTGTCAATTTAGATCTTCTTTCTCTGCCGTTTGCTTAATTTGGCTAAAGTCTGTCAATATTGATTTTCTCAAAGAACAATTTGTTTCATTTTTCTTCATGTTTTTTTGTCTCTTTGTATTTTATTGATTTTAGCTATGAGTTTGTTTATCTCTTGGCACTTACTGCTTGGGATGTTATTTTTTCATTTTTTTCTAGAGCTTTTGGTGTAGCATTAAGTATTATGAGATTCTCTAATTTCTTTATGTAGCCACTTTATGTTGCCTCTTGAGCCAGCTACATTGCGCTCCATAAATTTAGGTATGTATGTCCTGTTTTCATTTTCATTCAATTCTAGAAAGCTTTTAATTTCTTTCTTAATTTTTTTCTTTACTCATTTTATATTTGATAGTAAGTTGTTCAGTTTCCATTAGTTTGTAAGCTTCCAGCTATTTCTGCTGTTGATATCCAGCTTTAAACCATGGTGGATAGAAGGGATGCAGGGTATTGTTTCAACTTTCTCATATTGTTGAGAGTTGCTTTGTGTCTAAGTATGTGGTTGGTTTTGAAAAGAGTTTCATGAGGTGCTGAGATAAAAGTATATTCTTTTATGTTTAATGGTGATATTTTGTTTGTTGCCTGATGATGGGAGGGCAGAGCTAGCCACTAGCTAACCATAGAGAACTGGAGGTCTGTACAGGCAGACATGAAGTGTTATTCTTGTGGGGAGAGACGAATATAAGATTGGAGTAGTCAGGAGCTCATCCCCTTTTCTGCTGAGGAGTTAGCAAGATAAGAGTTGACTGTGGCTTTCTCCTTTCTCTCTCTGATCTTTTAGCCATTACTTCAATAATTGACTCTGAGTTTTTATTAGTAAGACCAACTAGAAATCATGCAACAATGTTTGATTGAAATGCTCTGTAAATATCTGTTAGGTCCACTTAGCATATGATGTCATTTATTTCCAACATTTCTCTGTTTAAGTTCTGTGGATATGACCTATCTATTGGCAAGAGTTGGGTATTGAAGTCACCTACTATTATTACTGTGCTCAATATGTCGTTTTAGCTGTAATACTCTTTCTTTTATGAACTTGGGTGCTCTTGTGTCTGATATACAGATGTGAGTGTTCAGTGTCCTTGTCTATCTCTTCAAACTTGTTTTCATTTGATATTATGTCTTCTCAGATATTAAATGGCTACACTGACTTACTTATTAGGTCCATTTGCTTGGAATTTCATTTTCTATTCTTTTATCTTGAGCTGAAGTGTGCCCTAGATATTAAGGTATGTTTCTTTGATGCAGCAGAAGCATTGGTCCTACTTTTTCCACCCACTGTGTTACTTGTCTTTTATTGGAGACTTGAGACCAATGATTTTGAATTATCAATAAGCTGTATTCATCATTTTCCATTAATTTTTTTAATGGTGTGGGTTTTTCCCTCCTTTTTGATTTGCTTTCTCTGAGGTTATTTATTCTGTGCATTTTCTTAGGGGTAGTTAACTTTTTCCTGTGAGAATATATCTTATAGTGCCTTCCATTGAGTTGGATTTGTAGATAGATATAATATCAATGTGGTTTCATTGTGGAATGTCCTTCTTTCTCCATAAATTCTGATTAAAAGTTTTGCTGAGTATAGTAACATAGGCTGACAACTGTGTCCTCTCATGATTTATAGAATATCCATACGTTCCCTTCTGATTTTTAGAGTCTCCATTGAGAAGTGTGGTGTGATTCTAACAGGTATGCACCTATATGTTAATTGGTCTTTTACCCTTGCAACTTTCAATATTCTTTCTTTATTCTATTATTTTGATTATGTGCCAACAGGAATTTATTTTCTGGTCCAGTCTACTAAGTGTTCTATATATTGCATCTTGATAGGCAACCCCTTCTTTAAGTTAGGCAAACTTTCTTGTATAATTTGCTGAAAATACTTTCTATAATTTGACCTGGGTTTCTTCCCTTTTTATATTTCTATTATTTGTACAGTTTGAGTTTTCCTAATGACCCAGATTTTCTGGGTGTTTTGTGTTTGAAGTTTTATTATTTTTTTAATTTTTAAATTTTTTACCTAGGTACCTATTTCTTCTATTTTGTTTTCAGTGCCTGAGATTATCTCTTTGTCTTTTGAACTCTGTTGGTGAATACAAGGCTTGCCTCTGCTGAGCTTTTTGTTAGAGATCCTAAATTTTTCATTTCCAGTTTTCCTTCACATTTTGTTTGTTTATTCATTTTTATGATTCTTTTTCTACTTTCATGTATTGAATAATTTTTATAGATTTCAATAATGAATTTATTAATATCATCTTTAAGGAGCACATTCTTAATAGCCAATTTCAAGTCCTTGTCTTATGCTTCAGCTATATTGCATTACTTAGGCCCTACTGTAGTAGAGTTGCTGGATTCTAATAGAGATAATGGAGATATAGAGTGTAGGCTATTGTTATTTATTATGATTTTACACTGGCATTTTGGCATCTGAGTTTGGGGTGATTGTAATTATTGGTGTTGGTATATGGTATTGTCTTTGTTGGGAGGGAATTTCTTGGTTTCTGTTGCCTTCTCTGTATCTTAGGGGCATGTTGTAGGTGTGGGTTGCCAGGTATGGAGTACTTCTGAGTCATATCAGGTGTGGCCACTGGGGTACCCAGGTAGAACTTGTTTCTAAATATTCAGAGGTGAGGTGGATGACTATGGGGATGGGCTAGAAGATCAAGAATCTGAGACAGTCTGCAGGAGGGAGGAAACCTGGGTCTCCCATAGTTTCCATGAATTCCATGGCAAATGAAGGAATAAGAACAGACCCCTGAAAGTGTTCTGGTAAAGGCCTGGGGATGAGACTGGAGAACTGAAACTGAAGTACAGGATGGAAAATGAGGATTGATTTTCCTGGCAGGAATGATCAAATTTCCAGGGACAAAGTACTTTGGGTGAAGGTGGATGAAGCTAAGGGATGAGGGAGTAAGGGAGGCTGTAAGAGATCTGATTTCTGTAGTTCTTAATCTACAATAAGCATATGAAAAATATTTACAAAATGACTAATTATATTATATTTTATACATTGAAAAATTATTTAAAAATCATGGAACATCTTATGTTAATGAATTTTTATGCAGTTTTGATTTTTTTCTGATCTCCCTGGTTTTTTATTTATTTATTTATTTATTTATTTATTTATTTATTTATT